>CM022701.1:21489561-22044561 GCA_012295165.1 Asparagus setaceus
AAGGTTTTCCTTTGCAACTTGTTGTAAACATTCATTACTTTCATTTGATTTGATATATATATAGGCTGAATTCGCTCCAAAAGAGCTTGATCCACAGAAGTTGAAAGTGAATATTTCTTTATTACTACAATTTATCAACCATAAAAATTTCATTGCGCTCCTCCAATGTGATCCTACATTTGGTGGCATGACCTTGTGCATTCACAAGAATTATCTGCATGTACCTGCAGTGATTTCGCACTTTTCGTGTTAAATAGTGATCCCCCCTTTTCTGTTAAATGTACTTAATCGCAATTAAATAGCCCATTCCTCTATTTTTTTTTCTTCAATGTAATTGACCGGATAATGATGAAACCAAAATAGAGAGCCTTGCATAGCATAAAAATTGATCCTACTTATTGACTATGAACAAGCAATATTTTCTTCCTTTTCGAATGAACTTGTTGGTACCGCTAAGTTGCATGAATTAAAGTAATTAAAGAACATTTTGGATTTGCTGTACTCGGCAGTTTTGATTGCAATACATTAAAGTCCTCCCTTCTTATGTCGCCCTTGGGATGATTTGCCGAGGGGACCCATCGGGAGCGAGCTTTGGCGCGCCGCCTCTAGAGGACGAAAGTGGCCGAGAAGGGTAGGCCCGATTCGCTCCACATTGTTTGGAGAGGTCTGCAACTTGTGGTGGAAGGGATCGTGAACGGGCGGCGGTCGTGGAGTGGACGACCGACACCGCCTGCCGCCGCCCGAGAGAATCGCCGATGGGTCGATTCTGCACCGCTTCGCTGGCCTGGTCATGGCGATGGTCGCCGATGGACCGGACTGGTCGGTACATGCAAAGCCGGTCGGTGGGTTGAGTGTGGAGGTTCTTGTCGGTCCTCATTGGTAAACAAGCGCTCGCTCGTGACGCTTTTTCTTTAATCACTGATTAGTGGTTATGACCATAACAGCTTTATTACAAACGGACCCTCCCATTTAGGTTCGAATACCTTTTTTAGAAGTGAGGATTATCGGTCGCCGAAAGCAAATGAGGACCAAATCTCCTTCTTTGAAATTCGTTGTCGCACTTTTTATTGAAAGCTCGACATCCTAGCTTGGTAGAACTCAATGCATTGTTGAGCTTCCAAGCTGCCATCCAACATCTCAGCTCTTCGAGACGCTTTCGATGCGTCGTTTCTTCGATCGCCATCTCCGCTGTGGGCTGGCGCGGCGATCGAAATCGATTTAAATGGAGAACCGCCACACCAGACCGTAGAATACGGGTCTCTCCGGGCCATGCGGCGTATCGGTTAAGCGATATGCCCAGAGTAAGCCCGAAGTTTATCATCCCAACCGCTTGTTATTTTACAAGCTCTCGACAAAATTTTGATGATTGTCTTGTTGAACGCCTCAGCCTAATCCATTTGTACCGGATTATAGGTCGCTGACGAGACGCCTTGTATTTTGAATTTCTAAAACCCGGCGAAGGAATTGCCGATGAATCGGGACCGCTGTCATGCACGATTCGCCTTGGAACACCGCGGCTCAGATGACATGGTGTTTGATAAATTTAATGACGGTACTTTTACTTCTTTTAACGGATTGCTTCTACCACTTGGAGAAGTAGTCGGTGATCGCTAGAATAAACCGACGCTTTGACCGACGGAGGAAAATGGGACCTACAACGCCCATTCCCCACGCCTCAATGGCCAAGATGTGGCCGAAGGATGCAACCGCCTGAGGCCGATGCATATAATTCAAGGCGGAATTTGACACGCTGCGGCATTTCCGAGCGTGACGCCGATCGCTGCTGCTAATCATTGTTGGCCAAAAGTAGCCCATTCTCCTCGATTCGATCGTAGAGTTTGGGACCAGGTCGGTGCGCACTACATTCATCTTCGTGCTTCCCGGCGACCTCTTCTACCTCTTTGTTTGAGAGGCATCGGCAAAGACCATCGCATTCTCTACGATATAACATCCGGGTCTCCTGTCGTGAAGAATCTTGAGCTCTTCGCCGATTGAGTCTCTCCTTCAAATCTTCCTCGCGTATCACCATGTAAGACGAATCGATGATAGGAAAGCCAATCTCGGCTCCAACTTAGTTTGGGTTGCATGCACTTCTTTGATAACTATCCCTTTGTCTTCTTGTACCTCATCATATATTGGTATGAAGAGTTGGTGAGTCCCGACCGTAACTAGTTGTTCGGTGTCGGAAGGTTATGCTAGCGATACTGCTAATGGGCCAATGCATCCGCATGCGCTGGCGCGGAATATATTCGATGAAGAATTCTTCAAATGAGTCCGCCATTTCAACAGCCTATCCGATGATAGGGGACAGATTAGGGTTCCTAACTTCGTGAGTCACCACGGACCGCTTAACTATCAATTGCGAATCGCCAGACGCTTCGAGATACTCGACCCCAGCTTTTGGCTTAAACTAAGTCCAATAAGTAGCGCATTGTATTCGCTACATTATTAGAGCAAGGTTCGAGTGAATAAGCACGGGCATGACATGATTCCCTGAAATCAAGACAACTCCGACTCAAATGAGATTTTAGAACATCCGGGCACTTGCCACGTTGGTGGCTCGAGAAGTCTCCAAAGTATACGCCATATTTGTTGGTGCGATGTAGTGTTGACTTCGTGGACTTCATCCGAAGATCATCATATAGCTCAATCAAGGCCCGTTGTCGGGTTAGCTCAAGAGGTCGAATCGCTTTGTCCTTTAACCGACTTTTGTTGTTTGAAGTGCAAGTCATATTGGGACAAGAGCAAGGCCCATTTCGCCAAACGCCAACTCATTGAGGCCGGTCAATATAAATATTCTGACCGGATTCACGCAGAGATAACATAAATCGCCCGTCCGACTAAATAGTGCCGCATTTTTTCAATCGCTAACACTAATGCAAGGCACCTTTCCACCATGGGTATCGACTCACAAATAATTAATGTTCGGCTGCAATACATCGATTCGCGGATCGCCGCCGCCCCAAGGTAAGGCGCTTTAACGAGTGATCCGCCGCTTTGATCGAATCGTAAATGGTTTCGACCGCTGTGCAACAAGAACAGAGGTTTAGCGATAATGATTTGATTTCTCAACGCCGGCCGCCGCCCCAAATAAACGACACGCCTTCTTGTTCAACTTAGAGAACGGTTACTTCCCTCGATAGGTTCGATATGAACCACGGATGTAATGCCAATCGCCTTTGTAACCCCCTCGAAGTTCTCTCGATTTTCGAGGTTGCAACTCTTGAATCGCTTCACTTTGTCGATCGACATGGATACCTTTATTAGTGACGACAAAGCCGAGGAATTTACCATCGACATCCCAAGGAAGGATTTGGCAGATTCGCCTTTAGTCGATGGGTTCGCATGAGCTCAATACCGCTTTATGATCTTTGATGTGATCTCCTTTGTCACGCTTTTCACCCATCAAGTCGCAGACGTAGCATTCACCACATTTTCTGAGATGATCCTCGAAAATCTTAGTCATTGCTCACGACATGTGGCCGACATTTTGAGGCCGAACGGCATGACCGTAGCAATATATACCGATGTATGCTTCAATGCGGTGCTTGGCATCATCGAGGTGCATCTTGATCTGATTGTAACCCGAAACCATCCATGAATGACATTCTTCAAATCCACACGCATTGCTCCACTATGACATCGGATTGGAAGAGGGAAGTCATCTTTTCGCAAGCAGCGCTGAGGTCTCAGAGTCTATTACGCATCCTAATAGAACCTTCTTCTTCATGACCCGACTATATTCGCCACCCAATCCGATGTTGAATTTCCTTGATGAATCCCCGATCCTATGAGTTTCTTCACTTCACAACCATTGTCGCGAAGATTTGTGGATCTAAACCGCCTTTGGCGTTGCTTGACGTTTGACATCCACTTTTGTTGAGGCGATGTGTCGCCACATTGTGGTCGAAGTCCGCATGTCCTCGTAGCTCCGTGCTAATACATCGATATACCCCGATTAGGGGTGATCAACTTTTCCTTCTCTTCCGAGGGAAGAGTATTAATGATGTTTATAAGCTTAGGATGCTCTTCGCCACCCATATTAACCTCGACTACCTCGCCCTTAGTGGGGGTTTCTTTGTTCAATCTATCCCCAAACCGCTTTGAGTTGATGGATCCATGGGTCTTCCCATGTTGGCATATTCATCACTCTTAATAGTAGCAGATCGATCAGAACCATATTTGACATCAAAGCCTTGAAAGCTTCTCCGAGGCCGGGTGTCTAATCCCAAGCCGAAGAATCGCATCTCCGTCCTTCCTCATCGGGTGGATTATTATCAATCAACCATGAGCATTCATCTTCTCGATGAGGATTCATATCCCATCCCTTCTAAATGCATAGTAGTTATCCGCTTCCTCTTGGGACATATGCCGCTTGGGAGGGACTCGAGGACCTCACCAAAATATAGACCTTCCTCAGTGTCAAGTTGTACCCCACTTCTTCATGATACTCTGTTTCCGACTATATCTCGAATGTGTGGAGGATAGGCCCATTGTCATCTTCTATCTTCTTCTAAGAAATGATTCGCGTTGAACCGCATTTCTTCCGTAAACCAAGTCTTTTTCACTACTTGATCTTCGTGGGATGACGAGTGTTGTCCCAAAGGAGTCTCGGAACTGCTTTTGTGTAAAACAAAGTGACCGAGTTGGTAGGTGCCACTCTGGATTGTTGTATAAACCTGTCATCACATCATTCAAAGACAAAGGGTACTCTAAATCGTCATTTATTGATTCATCGGCAATTTGCCAATTACAATGTTCATCTGATGATTCTTCATCGTCAAGATTGATTACAAGGGGTAAAATGTCATTTAAAACAAAACCACCACTATAACCATGCCCGGCTTCGGTATCAACTTCTTCATCGCTGTCCGTGCCTTGAGCCGATGATTCAGTTTCGGACTCATTACCGTAGAGGAGAGAATCGGTGAAATAATTCTCCATCCCCTTAAACGGTTGTTTGTCCGCACCATCGCCTTGATCTCATTATTCGTGTCTACATATTTGAGACACCGATGAAGAGTAGATGGGACTATAACGCTATCGTGGATCCAAGGTCGACTCCAACAACAAGTTATATAGGAAGTCTCTGCTACAATCACATAGCAGGTGACTTCGACTTTAAGTCCTCCATTTGGCACTTTATCCGATTTTACCAAGCGCCGAGACCCACCGGGTGTTAAATCCATAGATCATCAGGTTCGCTGATGCCAGCTTAGTCGCAGGTTCCAAGGTGATACATGAGGCTAGGGCATGATGCTCACGCCGAACCTGGATCGACTTGGATCCGTTAACTTCATTAGAGCCAATATACCCGTGAAGTATAGCCGCCTATCGCTTGAATTTCGCCCGCATATCCTCCTTTGTAAAAGTGATGCGGGAAGTGTTTAGCCGCTAGGTTGCATTGTTGGGCCGACTCTCCCGGCTCGGCAACTGTGAGGAAGGCCTCGAATCGCCGTATTTGAAGAGCTTCTCTTGTCTCTTTGACAACCGCAATGTACCAAAGAGTGATCCTTGCGGGAATATTAGCTAATTGGGCCATAACGCCGGGTTGCATATGGGGAGTTGAGCTCTGGTTTGTCTCTTCTAATCCGTGATTGAACCGAGATCGTCGAGTCAACTTCTTACTACGCTTTCATTGGGCTTTGCCCACCGCTGTTGCGCTTCTCGCGAAAGTGAGGGGAATTGTTGGTACCCCAGCTCGACAAGCTGGCATTTGGGTCGGGACTTCGGTACTTGTATTTGTACTCGTCCACTCCTCGTGGCGTGGCTTTACGCTCCCTTCGCCACCGAACGCCACTACTCGCCACATCTCCTCCAGACCATAAGTAGCATGGCATGCCTTTCCTTCCGCTTTGACTTTTCTTCGAAGAAGAAGAAGCTACCCATTGATCATCTTCAAGCAGGTCTAGGTACCCACAGACTTCGCCATTTGGGGCCGTGATACGCATACAAGTCCTTTTTGGCTGCTCGTGGGTCATCGCTCACCGCCTTCATTGGCGACTTTGACCATCGGTTTAGGCTCAAACCACGCCACGGTACTCGACTCCAAAGCTTATGGACACCGTGATTTGTTCGACCTTCTTTCTTTGGATGGCTTCATAGTGATGACCCCTACATCAATTAAGGCCCGATTTTATCCTTAATAAAACATGATTTAGTGTGATGAACCGCCTTATGGCGCGCAGATTTTGGGTCGTTCGTCCTCATTGCTTCCTCTTGATTCTCAATCGGAGGGAGCTTGATCTTGTTATTTTCCACAAGATATTTAAAGAGTCCGGAATCTCGCCATCCCTAAAGGAATAGACTGAATCGGCTCGAGATCTTTCTCGCTCTCGTGGCCCTGCTGCCACTGTGGATTGTGCCCGCGCCGTTGTTGTTGCCGCTGGCCGCCGTTGAGTTGAACATTTGGTTCGCCACCGCCATCTTGACTCGCTTCTTTCCCTTTGCCACGGGACAAAGTTACGCTTCGGCTTCACCGCTTACCGGCTCTTCGCTTTTTCCTCTTGAGGAACCTTTCGCTTGTTCACCCCGGACTCTTCAAGTCTTTCCGTGTGTTGGACGGTGCCGTTCCCATTGCCTCGAAAGCACGCCTATCAACAAGTTGTTGTGGCAGGTCCGAGGATAAACCTCTCATATCGGATCCCTAGCTTCATTGCCTTGTTCCGAATCGCTTGACAAAGATATCCACAGCTTCTCCGCCCTTCGCTGGCCGAAAACGTTCGATGGATACCTCGTATCGCTATCAAAGAAATTGAGAGAAACAGGGACTCCATATCGCCCCACCGTTGATGCTCCCCGCTTAAGACACGGGTACCAATCGAAGACAGCCCACGAAGGGTGCCAACGAATGACCGAACCATCGTGGGCTCATTGCTCGAAATAACCCCAGGTGCGACTTGAAGTAGATCAAGTGTCGCCGGGAACCCTTCCCGCCAAACGGTGCGAAGTTTATTAAGTTAAACTTAGACGGTATCGGGATTGATTCCCACTCCCTCGGTATGGGCAAGGAATACCGTTTTCACCTCTTGAGCGGAAATCAATGAGTTGATTTTGCTCGGAGGTCTTTGATCTTTTCGCCTCATGAGCAACAACATCTACATTATGCCCAGCCGCTGCGCGGTTCGTGAGGGTTATCATCCTCTCGATTTCTCCCGGTCCAATCACCGGCATCTTGATCGACGCCGACAAGTACCGACTCGATTCACCTCGATGTTTTGTCAAGGTTTGATCTGTTGGTCATGCATTTCTTCTCATCGCCCGCATGGCCAACTCCATCTCTAACTTGAAGTTTTCCCTGCTTATTCAACGCTTCGCCTAGCATTTTAGCCACTTGATCTCAGACCGATCATAAGCGCTTGGGGCAACCTTCGCTAGACACAAGATAATCGAGGTAATTGCGAGCCAACATCCGACGCCATCCTCCGGGTATCCTCTTTCGTTTGTTTATCGTAATTGACCGCCTGATAGTCCTGACCGCAAACGAAGTTAACCGCTATGGCGCCGAATAGACCATGACGACGCTCTTTGCCGGTCATATTATTAGTGACCTCGCAATTCCCCTCTCGATGTCATCCTTCAATGGATTCGCTTTGACCTAGGTCTCTGTCGAGCTAAGTTCTGAAGACCGAACTCTTCCCGAGTTTCTTGATGGCAATTGCACTTCGAGAGCACCGCCTGATGAGCTTGGAGCACAAGCATGACCTAGATAGTTTGGGGAGCCCTTCGAGATTTCTTCGACTCGCGACGGTAGTACAGCCTTGTCGACATGAGTACCGAGCAATTTCGCCGCAGGTGTCCAGCGATCCCCGTATAACGCCGTCAGCCATCGACGAAGCCGCCTCCTTCCTCGAGAATTTCGAAGTGACTACCGACTTTCGCTTTATGTGAGCGCGGAAGTCTCTGTGGACTCTCGACTTCGACCTTTTAGTCCACCGGTGGGGTTGCAAGAATCTTCCGATCCTTCTTGAACGCGGGGACTCCCCATGGGGAGTGACCCGTGATTCTTTCAAAGGGACCCAAACGATCCTTGATAGTTAGTTTGGTGGTGGTGGCGGAGTTGGTTTCACCAACCGCTCGATACGATGCTTTGACTTTGAGGCTTCATCCGACTTGGGCTGGCCAATTTGAAATTGTGCCTTCTGCTTAAGTGCCTGGATAGAACCGGAGTGTTGGCGCCTTAGCTTTGAAGGCGCATACCGGGTTGGAGCACCGTTAGATTTGGCCTCCAAACCCGGTGGTGGTTGTGCGAATTTCTTTACCACCTACTTTCAATTCACGAAGCTTGTTGTACCAACGCCGGCTTGTGCAAGAAGTGCACGACACTTCCTAATACGCCTTAAAGCGCGGAGCGTTTCGCTGGACACCGACCCATTCATTGGTTGACGGCTTGATGGACTGCCGATCACTTGAGGCCGAGCTCACAGAAGTTCGATCTTAGGTCCGCCATAGCGACCCCATCCATGGATTGCATGGCCTTGGCGCATTTGCCATGCTTTGTCGCCGCTTTGGCGGGCTCGCTGGAGAGGCGCGCTGCCGTTATGCCACCTCGGCGCCTGTAGTCCGGACTTCGGCCGAGGGGATTTTTCGCCACCGCAGAAGCCGGGTTGGACTCTCGGCCCGGGGGCTCTACATCGGAGGCTCCACTGCTCTCCTTGCGAGACCTTCTTGGAGCGCGCGGGGAACTCGATCTCGAGGAGGGTGAGGATAGGTACCTCATACTTCTTTCTCGGGTCGAACTTGAACTCGACCTCTTCCTCCACCGATAGAAATCCACGGCGCACGAATTTACCGATTCCGAGGCCGTGGTTCCATCGAGTCGCCAGCCTTGTTCATGGGAAAGTCGCTTTTGTTATTCATTGCTTTATTGAACTTGTTTACGCTCTTCGGGCCTACAACAAAATTCAAACAAAGAAAAATCGCCTTTATTTAAGGCGCATAATGAAACAAAAAGATTACAACTTCTTCCTCAGATATGAAACGCTCGATCTCTATTATATGAGATCCTCGCTGTGTGGGTTCTTTGCCCGCGTCGACTTGAATCGCCCGTGGACCACCGCTGCATTCATCCGCTGTGGAGACCCCTACTCGAACCACAGATGTGAAGGGGCTCAAGCCACCTAAGGAAACGGCTCTAAGGGGATCACACTCACGGAGAGGATCGCCTTCGGGATCACACTCACGAAGGAGAGGATCATTTGAGCCGGTGAGATCTACTAGAGAAATCACAAAGGCTATTCTCAGAGTCGAATTCGAATTCGCCACTACTGCTAAAGATCCGACGCTGATCAAATCTGTGGATCGCTTCATCGAACTGTAGACGATTTGCTCGTGAGATCTCATGAGAGCTCTATTAGAAAATCCGGGATTCTTGAAAATCACCGAAAATCCCCGCCTCACCCCAACCCCCGACCGAGAAGACCCCTATTTATAGGACAGTAGGCCAGCACAAGTGGCTCGCCACTGCCGGTGGGTACCGCTGCTGGTCGGCGGTCCCGCCGCTTTCGCCGGGCCACCGCTTGGCCATTTTTCTGCCTCTCGCTTAGGGTCCATTTATTCGGACTTTTGGTCTTTCCCCGACTTAGATTCCGTCAGATGGTCTGGGTGGACTAACTCTTGGTTTGTTCCGGTTCACTCGAATTGACGTTTATTCAAGTCCGGGTTTAAACCGTGTTTCAGGACGCTGTTCGTCCTAAAGTTGCTCCATTTGTAAAACTTGAGAAAATTACACTTTTGGTTCTCAGCTACAAAGAATTTAAATAACTTCTACAAACTCAATAAAAGACGCTACAAGTGTAGATCTCCTGCTTTGTGAGATTTTGTTCGTGTTTCTAGACGCCAGAACTGCGGACCACCGAAGCGCCGATCGTCAATCGCATTGTGTTTAGTTAATGCTTCACAAAGGAAACAAGAATTTCAAAGAAATATCTTAGCAAAGTAAGATATCTACTCTTCTCAAGAATAAGTCAAGGCTTAAACTCGAGGAATCTCCGTGGATCGTGGTTCTTGAACTCCGTAAGCTTGATTCTCTCTCTTTGCAATAGCTCGCTTATCCGATCTCGTGTGGATCGTGGTTTTGCTTCGCCAAACCCTCGATACGCCATGTCGCTTATCCGTATTCGGAAGTTAAATAACCGCTGCACTTGTATTTGAATGGATTGAAGTGTCAAGTCGATTTTGACTAATCATCTTCATCTTGAAAGTCACCACTTGGGTTGTAATTGAGATGCCTTGAGAATCATTCGTGAGAAAAAGCGCCATTCTTTTCTCAACATCGATTTCCGTGAAAGCTTCTATATGGAATATGGAACCCATTTGTTTTGAATATCGCCTTGAGCCTCGTGAGTTGCCGACAGCTTGGAATTGTGTCTCTTGGGGCTAAAACTAACCCGCTGTGTCTCTTGGGCTTAAAACGAACCCTCGCTGTGTTTTCTCGGGGCAAAACGAACCCTGCTATTGAGTAGACTCTCATTCATAAAAGGAATCGAGGGGATTTTGATCATGGTCTAAACGTGAGGAAGGTTTGACCAGATAGGAATTTTGAGACAATCCTAACCGCCGGAAGGTTTGATCGTCAATTTGAAGTGGACCTCTCGCTCATGGAAGGAATCGAGAGGATTTTGGCCGGTCCTAACTGGGAAGGTTTGACCGTGATAGGAATTTTGAGACAATCCTAATCAGAGGGAAGGTTTGATCGCCAACTCGAAGTGGACCTCTCGCTCATGGAAGGAATCGAGAGGATTTTGACCGTGGTCCTAATCAGAGGAAGGTTTGACCAGATAGGAATTTTGAGACAATCCTAATCAGAGGAAGGTTTGATCGCCAACTCGAAGTGGATCTCTGCTCATGGAAGGAATCGAGAGGATTTTGACCGTGGTCCTAATCGAGGGAAGGTTTGACCAGATAGGAATTTTGAGACAATCCTAACCGAGGAAGGTTTGATCGCCAACTCGAAGTGGACCTCTGCTCATGGAAGGAATCGAGAGGATTTTGACCGTGGTCCTAACTGTAGGAAGGTTTGACCAGATAGGAATTTTGAGACAATCCTAATCAGGAAGGTTTGATCGCCAACCTAAAGGACCTCTCTGCTCATGGATTATCCACCCCACCCTTTGCAAAACGGTCAGCATTCATTTAGAATAGTTTATACTCATATTCCTATTGGAGTAAGAAGGAGGAGCAGCTTAACCTCTTGTACTCATCGGAGGATTTTCTTCAGCCTTATTTCTACAAGACGACCGGGCTGCCACCAAGGCTTGGATGATGGCCTTGAGAGCTAAGAAATCCTTAGTAGGATGGAGGATCCTCCCGTGGCACGACAAGATTTAGGGTCTCAAATCTGTCGCCTCCTCCTCGATTTATAATCGGAGGCAACTTGATTTTGTTGTTATCAAGGAGGTGTTTGAAGATGATCGAACTTCTTCGCCTCTCAAAGAGTATGTCTCATGGAATTTAGAAGCTTTTTGCCCGTTGTTTGACGCTTGACTAACAGCAATCACAGATGCCTTTCCTCTATTACGAGAAAAAATTTACTCGAGGGGTCACCATCTTTTCGCCTCTTTCAAATTTCTTCCTTTTGAGGAAACGTCGCTTGTTTCTTCAGATTTTCAGATCTTTCCATGTAAGTGGGACGACTCCATGACTTCCAAATGATCAATGGAGAGATTATTGTGGCACGCCTCGCAATATGAATTTCTCTGATTGATCTTTTGCAGTTTATGGTCTTATTGCGAAGCGCTTAACGAAGTGTTAATTGTCTCCCCATTCTTCGCTTTGCATCCAAGAGGGTTCCAATCGACTTCGTGTCGCATCGAAGAAGTTGCTGTTGAGGAACAAGCTTTCCATCTCATTCCAACAGTTGATGCTACTGCCTTGAGTCTTCGATACCAATCGAAGGCAGCCCCGCGAAGGGTACCGACGAATGACCGAACCATCAAAGGCTCGTTTCCCGAGATTACCCCCAAATGTGATTTGAAGTAAATCAGGTGTGTAGGTGACCCTCTCCCACAAATAGCTGAAGTTGATCAAATTGAATTTCGGCGGGTAAGGAATTGAATCCCACTCTCTAGGATACGGACACGGGATACCAGTCCTTTTGACTTCCTGTGCGGACATCAAAGCATTGATTTTATCTTCAAGCTCTTTCATCTTTTCGCCATCATCCTCCCCTTGTTTTGGATTACTTCCAATAGGAAGAATTGGACCATTTCCACCTTGAGCACCAGATGCAGCTTTTTTTGGAGGTTGATCAGCGTAAATGTGTTCATCAATCTCCGAATCGCTGTCTTTGACATTATGGGCATTATGGTGGGTAACTCCACCTTGTTGACTGGATTCGTGGTGTTGATCGACCCGTGTCAGCAACCGTATGGGTTTGCAACTCCTCATCTCGCTGCATGGCTAGCTCCATCTCGTTTCTCATTTCGCCTTAAGCTCTTCTCTTTGCTTGGCTAAGGCTTCTTGTAACATTTGAGCTGTGACATCGAGTAATTGCAAAAGCTCCGATGGCATCAACGCTGACATTGTGTCATCGGAAGCTATCGCCGAATTAATGTCGGAAGCTTCGCCATCGATGACTCTCCTCATGCATCCTTCTATAGTCGAGCGCTGGTAGCTCGCAATTGTAACCGACATTCTCGGGAACCGAGCTAACTCTTCCTCCGGGTAAAGTCGATCTTCATCATTTGTCGGTCCTTTCCCTTTGTTCACCATGTTGATAGTCACTTCGAAACCTGATCAAATTGGATGGATGATCTCCTTCTTCTTCGATGTCGCCTTGATCGGTGGCTTCAGATCTTCCATGAAAGCCGTTCAAATATCAGCTCTTTTGTGGGTGAGCGCTCGACCGTAACATGCACATCCCGATAACAACGCCTTAATCAATTTTGCACATGAGCAAGAACAATCTATTTCGCCGATCGTCCTCTCGCAGGTGTTGCCACCCCGTACCGATGATGTGGTGTGGGTTATTGCAAATAAGATTTTCACCCCGTGATGTAGCTTGGTTCTTGACCGAGGACAAGTCTTCTTTGGGGCATCGACTATTGGAAGTTGCTTCGCGATGAATAATAAGCGCTTGATCGCCTTTGCTAATCACACGCTTCGCTTTGTCTTTATCGCCAGACTCCACTGACTCTTTAGGGATACTCAAACGAGACGCTAACGGAACTCTTTAATTTGGTATGCCGATGGCTCGCACATTTCTCAACATCATTTGAATTTGATACGCCCCCAACCTGTCGTTGTTTATGAATCGGTGACCCAAATGTTCCATTACCGTTTTGGCTTTAGTTCTCGCGGTGGACCAGCTTACTAAACACCGGGTTAAAGGCTTCTCGCTTGATGGATTTCCGCATTTAACTGCTGATACCTCACCGAGAAGTGGAAGAAAGAGGCGAAAAGTCAATTTTGATAAGCAGATGAGGATCACTGGCCACATGGTGGCAGCCAGATCGTCTTCGGCCGGCGAGATAGCTTAATCGCCGCTGTTGGCTACAGGTACCAGATCGCTACCGGGCGCCGAGGCGCTTTATACCGCTCTACTGAAGGTTGTTGGCGCAGGCGCACTCTTGAGCCGATTTTGATGTCGACTTCGGGACCCAAATTTTGTGATTTTGAGTCGATTCTCCTGTTGATTTCGACTCTCGCCTTGTGAATAATGGCACGATACGCAGCAACGCGCACGATGCTTTTAGGCGCCCTTCCTTGTCAATCGAAGTCCTTTTGACAAGAACCCATTCTTCCTTGTCGAGGCCGACGGGTCGAGAGGTTGCGCTTTGTTGATGCCTCGCGGATTATATGAAGTTCGCCGATAATGAACTCCATCCGCCGACTCCGTGGCCTTGGCTAATTGACGAGCCATCTTTGACGCCGCTCTCTCGACAGCCCTTCGCCGAGCGGTTGAGATCTTGTTGATGACTCTTCTTCCGAAGGAGTCAACTTGAGCGTAGCTCCGCTTTGAGATCCACCGGTGTTGTTGAGAGGGGAAATCACCGCCGCAGTTTAACGAGAATCCGCATCACAATGTAATGAACCTCCTCTTAGGAGATGAGATCCGGATGTTTGCGAGGGGACTTCATGAGGAAGAGGAGAGATATTCTTCAACTTGGCTTGATCAATAAGTAATTCCATTCCATCACCATGAGGTCGGCTTGATCGCCGCAAGGTCACGACACAACGATCTCTGGCTCGAGACCGCTCCTCCCACCGGTCGCCATCGTTTGGGTCTAAAGTTGTTTCCATTTGTAAAACTTGAGAAAATTACACTTTGGTTCTCGGTTACAAAGAAATTTAAATAACTCTCTCACAAACTTCGAACAAAGGCGCTACAAGTGTAGATCTCCTGTTTGTGGGACTTTGCTGTCTTGGGGGGCGTGTCTGTGGACCACCGAAGCGTGATCGTCCGAATCGGCGGGGGTTTAGTTAATGCTTCATAGGAAACAAGAATTTCAGAAATATCTTAGCAAAGTAAGATATCTACTCTTCTCAAGAATAAGTCAAGGCTTAAACTCGAGGAATCTCCGTGTGGATCGTGGTTCTTGAACCGTAAGCTTGGATTCTCTCTCTTTGCAATAGCTCGCTTATCCGATCTCCTGCCCTCTCGATGGTCACCCCCGCCAAGTGGACGAGGGAGGGTATTTATAGCCTGGGAAACGTGGCTCCTCAAGAAACACAAGTGTCATAAGTGCCGGACATTTATATTAGCGCGGTACCGAGCCGCCGCACTAAAGCCTACCATGCAGGCGATGGGCTGCTCAGATCAAACCGCCACCGGGCGAGGTAAGTGTCGGCCGCCGGCCGCGGCGAGGCAAGATGGGTCGCCGCTAACCGGCGCAGGCGTTGTCGCCCTTCACTGTTGTAACGGTTTCCCCTTTTAGGCACGATTAAATGCCCCGAATTACGCCTTAGTGGGCGATCTTCGCGTAACCGCCATTAAAGTATTTGAACGCTCTCGCTGATAAAGTCAAGTGGCCCCACCAAAGATCGATGACCCTTCAAGAGCTCGCTTCAGATTTCGGTGTTCGCTTTGGCGACACAGTAAGTGTCTCGCTAGTAGCGCAGACATCAAGGTGTTCGCCGCGGGCGATAAACAAGTGTCTCGCTAGTAGCGCAGACACAACAAGTGTCTCGCTAGTAGCTTACGCAAGTGCGTCTCGCTTGTAGCGAGACAAAAGCGTCTCGCCATGGCGACACAATCTTCCCGCAGGTTGACTCCTTGAGATTTTGACGACGTTGTCCTTCGATCTTCTCATAATTTAGTCATATTCGAGGTTCTTCAGAATTTTGATGCCTACAACGCCGTGGTTTGCCGTCGGTTCGTGGTCTCAACGATTCGACGTCCAGATATCCGCCGATGGGTTGTCATTCACGACTTCCCGCCACGAAGTTGGTTTCGGGATTTTGTAAGTATTTTTCAACCAAAGGCGAAAGTGAGCATTGCGGGAGAAGAGATATTGTCGCCGCGGAGCCATGCAAACGGCCGCGGAAAATCATGTCGAGTTAACACCTCAAAAGTGCCGCAGGAACAACGCATGTTTTAACCACAAAGATGAGATAACCCGCCAATACGGCCTTAGAGGATATAGCCCCGGCTTGATAAATGTACGCGGTCAAATGTCATCCCGCTGGAAAGCCATGTTCATCGGTGGAGGGCACATAAGATAGCGGAGGTTGTTGAGCACCGCCATGATAGAGGACCCGCCTGTGGGACTTAGCGGAAATAACAGATCATTCTTATTATCCGCCGAGAAAAGATAATGCTTCCACATGCCGTACGACGGTCTTCTTATCCCACACCTTGGGAACACACACAAATGTGATAATGACACATCAACTCCCAGTAAGTTTCTACGACTTGGGGGTGGTCCTTTTCCAAGTTCGCTAGCTCTTTTTGTCCTGGGATGTATTCTTCATAAGGGTACCTGCCATACGGTAACCCTGACACCTCAGTTATTTCATGTAAAGCAATACCCAATTCTCCGTCGGGGACAAAGAACGTGAGGGTAATGGGATTGTACAATTCCAGAATCCCAAAAATTGATGGGCGCTGGTCTTAAGACCAAATTGGGTGGCTCTAATAGGTGCATAGAGCCCAAACTACTGAAGATCTGCGAAATACTCTTTGAGGATGTATTCGGTGATGCGTGGCCACCATTGAGAGGAACCCCAACGAGACCAGCCAGGAGTTCTAAAATCCTTCGCCGGAACCGGTCAAGCATGAAAGGTAATGACCGAAAGTATCGCGCAGCACTGATTCACCACCGTGGAAATCCTTTTGAAACAATCCCGGATGTAAGGTTATGTAATGGCCATTGCGGTCCACTTGTGCACCATCTCGAGAAAAATGGCCGCAAGTTACTCCATCTTGAGAGGGAGTTAAATCCCAATTCATCTTTCTAGGAACTGAAGCATTCCTCATGTCAGCAAGTGAGTAATCACGCTCCATCGCGGGCAAGAACATGGAGCGTTGGCCTACGCTCTGCAGCCATCAGAAGAACCCAATTCCAAGAGGTCGGTCTTCAATTGTCCCCAACAAAGAAAGGCTTCTCAATAAGAGTCCGATCAACAGACTCCAAAGGAGCATCCGTCACCAGGCGCCGAAAAGTAGAGATCGAGGGTTCAGAGAGTAGTCTAATAGCTTCCTCACTTCTATTCTCAAACATGGGAACATCCCTAAGAGAGGGGCAAGGAACATCCGAAAGTGAGCCTCGGAGTAATCGCCGGCACCAAAAGTACTCGACGGAACAGGGCGAGGAATGCACAACCGCATAACACAAAAGTAAAAGAAGTCGAGTAAAAGTTGAATCATTATTTCAACGAATTAAGGCTATGGTAATAACAAGGCTGGTCGAATCAACGAGACTCGCCAAACGAGCCTCGTCCAATAAGAAGAATCAAACCTCGCCAAACGAGCCTCGAACCTCGCCAAACGAGACTCATCCTTCAAGAAGACGAGCCTCGTTAAACAAGACTCATCATTCAAAAGACGACTCACCAAACGAGCCTCGCCTAAAGAATCAAACCTCGCCAAACGACAAGTTTCAAAACAGAGACCCTATGGGGATATGGAAGATCAAGAACCTCGACGAGGTTTATCAGTCAAATGAGGCAAGCCTCGTCAAAACCGCTGGCGCAGTTAGAAAGTTATAATCTTTGAGATCGATGTCGTCTCTAGAGTGGAAATCATGTCATAAAATCAACTCTACGGCGGATTTTAAAAGTCATGTCTTGGCGAGCAATGTCCTTAGGTCTTTTACCTGTGAAAATGGACGGCGATTGGGAGAGCCGTAAGTCCCACGCCTTTTGCCTTTGCCAAGAGGTTTTGGGGCCATTGCTTCGAAAGCAAGGGAGATCTCGGTGATTTAGATATTGGTGGCTTGAAGAAGATGAGCAAGGGGGGGGTTCTCGTGGCCTCTCGCCGTCATATATAGGATCTCGAACCCAACCGACTACTAAATATATGCCTAGATCTCTCACATCATCCTCAACGCAGATCTGTGGACGATCTTTGGATGTGAAAAGTCACTCAAAAGGTGTCAATCCCCAATTTGCCACGCGATGCGGATTTAAAGAGAGATCGAAAACTAAACGCCATGCCGGTGAGTGCGAGGTTCGTATTGCCCTCATATTTGAACTCCTCGACGAGGTTGGCGGCGAGCCTCACGATAGCTGTTAGAAAAATTCAGTATTCCGACCCACACAACCCGATTCAAGTCCAAAACTTTGAAGGGTCTTGTAGACAATCAAAAATTTCTAGGCGAGGGTCACGCACACCCTAGTTGTTAAAGCTTCAAGACGAGGCTCACGATGAGGCGAGGCTAGACCATGCAAGCTTCAAAACGAGACTTGCTCAAGAGGCGCAGGCTCGACTCAATACGAGGTTCGTGACGCGGAGCGGAGTTCGATCTTAACACAGGTTCGCACGAGAAACGAAGCTCAACAGCCATATGATGAGGTTCGCCACAACAAGGGTCCGCCGAGGCTCGCCACAACAAGGTCCGCCGAGGCTCGCCTACAACAGTGGTCCGACGGTCGCCATAACAGTTGGTCCGATGAAGTTCGCCCACAACAGTGATTTCCACTCAGTTCACAAGAGGAGGCTCGACATTCGCCTTGAAACTTGACTTTAATCTTAAGGCGCAGGTTCGCCACTTAGCTGCAGGCTCGACTTTCATAATGAGGTTCACCTACAGCAATAAGTCGCCATCCAACCAAAATGCGTGAAATGCATTCGACCGGGTTCGCCCAAACATAAGCCCGCCATATAACCGGTTCATCCAAGTAGGACCTCGCTATGCAATCAAGATTTTCCTGTGCAACGGTTCAAGAAGCTCAAGCTCGTTATTGACGAGGCTCAAGCTCGCCTTGTAGCGAACCCAAAGGCCACGAAGTTAATGACAACCACGTGGATTAAGTAGTGGACATCGCTTATACCCACGCCCATATCGCTTAACCCACGCTTCCACAATTCTAGCATGATAGTTACATGCTAAAGCCCTATAAATAGCCATGAGCAGCTAGGAGAAAAGGACTTTGAAAATTCAACATTTGCGCACAAGAGATCGAGTTCTTCATCAATCATCAACAACATTGTTCGATCGTCAACGAAAGCGGATCTCAACGTGAGCATTGAGTGAAGCATTCTTTTCGCCACCAAGAACCCATACAAAGAGAAGTCGAATCAATCTTCTCTTCCTCTCAGAATCGAGAGAATTTGATTGTAAACCCATTCATTCAATCAATAAACTTTTTTCGATCCTACATGGTGCACAACATTGCATACATCAAGCTTCCAATTGCTTGAGTATAAAGAACATCTAATGGCTTTTACCTCTCCGTGGCTTTGCTCTTTAGACAATCTCTTTCCCATGACCAACCGAAGTTGATTGGAATTCTCAATTCCAAACCTTTTAAGAACTGATCTTAAATATTTTTCTTAGTTTAAACTTAGCATTATAGACTGTCTATCTCGAATTATTTGAATTCTAATAATATATTATGCATCTCTCATGTCTTTCATCTCAAACTTTTCACAGATCTCGCTTTGATTTTATTCAACATTTTCATGTCATTTCTGCGAGCAATATATCATCCACATATAAAGATAATATAGTAAATTTGCTCTCACGCTTTAAGACATATACACAATTATCTAATTTATTTTGAATAAAATCAAGTTTGGTGACTACATAATGAAATTTAAGATACCCTTGTCTAGAAGACCGTTTTAAAGCGTATAGAGATTTTATTAATTCAGAACTTTATGTTCTTATCCTTTCACCAAAACCTTCAGTTGTTGCATGTATATCGCTTCCTTCAACTCTCCGTTAAGGAATGCAGTTTTAATATCCATTTGGAATAACTCCAAATCAAGAGATGCATCGATAGCCAAAATGATTCTAATGAATGCAAATTTAGCTTCAGAAGAATACGTCTCGAAAATCTATTCCGTCTTCTGGTTGTAACCCTTGGCAACTACCCGTGCTTTGAATTTATCAATAGATCCATCAACACGGTATTTTTTTAAGCACCCATTTGCATCCTATGGCTTTTCTATTTTCCGGTAGATCACATAACTTGATAATCACATTTTAATGACATTTTAATAACCTCATTATCTATTTTATATCAATAAATATGTTACTAATAATATGTTTTATCTTATTTTGCAGAATAATGGAATATTAATGAATAAAAGCTCAAATGACTCTAATTCTCTGAATTTCTACCAATTTTGAAGCCCAAATCAAGACAAACAAAGGCCCAAGATACCATAGTGATCCAAGAGAAATTGTGAAGAAAAATCAAGAAAAGACAAATTCGGTTGGAAACCAACCGGTTGGCCAACCGATTGACTGTCAAGAATAACCGTTGGCTAACCGACACAACCGATTGGTTTGGGTTCAGATTCATATACGATTTCTCTTCCTTTTGGCCAAGTTTGATCCAATGGTTCACATCAACTCCTGGCTATAAAAGTGAATGCCGAGGGTTTAGAGGTGTGAAATATTTTGTAAAACTCCTTTTGAGAGAAAGGGTTGCTCTTGTTTTAGAGTACCTTTCATTGTAATAATTTTTCCTCAATAAATATTTTCTCCCCTTCAATCCCATCTTCTTCTTCTTGTTCAAGGACCAAAGGAGGATGAGTTGATGATGATGAGTTGCGGTTTCTCTTTATTTCTCTTTATTATTTTTTTCTTTCTTGTTATTTATTTGCTTTGTAGTTTAGATTTAATAGCTTTTGTAGTTTAGATTTAATTGCTTTGTAGTTAGATTAGTTTAGAATTTTTCTTTTCTTTTTATTTTCTTTCTTTTTCTATTTGTTTGAATTTCCCAAGATGTTGAACTAAACTCTTGTGGGGATCTAGGTTGCATGAAACTAGTCTAATCTCTTTTGTGTTTATGAATCATCTCTTATGCTTAAAAGATCATGTTTAGGTTAATCAACTAGAGAACTAATCGATAGAAGAAGAATTTGATAGTTTATGCTTTCCTTAAGTGGTTTGATAGGCTATGCTTATGAATTCTAGGATTATTATCTTGTTATTACTCTCTTCATGAGTTTGAATTTCAAGTAGGTGATAATTTGATAAGTTATGCTTTCCTTAAGTGGTTTGATATCTTATGCTTAATAAATCTAATATGAGATGTGGTAAAAGAGAATTTTTCGTAGATTATAATTTGAGTTAGCTAGTGGATTTAATTCTAGATTCCTTCATCTCTCTTATTGAATTCTCGTCTTTTAATTGTGATTCCTTTCACACACAATCCAAATCCACTCTCTCATCACTTCATCATATTTTCATATTATCTTGAATAAAACCCTAATTGTCATAATTTGAGAGAACTTGAATCAAACACTTCCTATTTCCGTTCGTGGGATCGACAATCTTAAATACTATAACTTGACAATGGTTGTGCACTTGCGACTATAAAAGGTAAACACTCATTTTTGCCCATCATAACTCCCAGACCTTATTCTTTTCTATAGAATCAAGTTCTTATCTCATGGCTTCTAGCCATAAAGCTGATTCATGCGATTTCATCGTATCAGAGAAAGTTAAGGGATCATGTTCTTCTATATTTGTATCTACCGAGAAACAAGATGGCTCACATGAATACAAATAGTAATCATCCATCCATGAAGGTTGTGTTCTTGGCCTTTTATTGCCTACAACCGGTTGATGAGGTACATCATTTTTCATAGGTATTTCATCATTTTTAAAGTTAGGTTCATTCACAATATCTGGATCATTAGTGGGAGCAACACTATAATAATCATCATCTCTTACAGTTAGAGGTTCTGTTTCCTCTTGAACTTGTTCGTCTTCCTCTCGACTCTCTAGAAATGTAGCATCTCGCATTCAATGACCTTTTTCTTTATTGTAGAACTTATAACATTTTGACTTTTCTAAATACCCTATGAATTTACACTAGTTTTAAAATCCAACTTATCTACATGGGTTATAGATCCCCACTTTACGAGATGACTCAGTTAGGTTTCGTCTATTCCATAACTCATAAAGTGTAGATGCAACTGATTTGGTGAGAATTCTATTTACAATGTAGTTCTGATTAATAATGCTTCTCCCAAAATTTCTTGGAGAGACTGAATGAGACAACATGCATCTAACTATATTTAACAATGTTCTATTTTTTCTTTCGCTACATTATTACTTTGTGGTGTGTATGACATTGTTGTATACCTTTTAATTTCATCTTTGAATACAATAACTCTCAAATTCTTTAGAGTTATATTCCCCACCTCTATTAGTTCTCAAAATTTTAATTTTCATTCCAAGTTGGTTTTAACTTGTCTTATATCTCTTAAAGCATTCAAAATTTTCAATTTTCTAGAGATAAGATAGGCGTGTACAAACTTGGAATAATTATCTATAAAAGTAATAAAATATTCTTTATTACTATGAGTTTTAACACTTAGGGGACCACAAATATCGAGTGTATCAACCAAAAGTTCATTGGCTTTTTGTCAAAGCTAATAAAAGTTTTCTGGTTATTTTACGGTTAAACAATGTTCACATGGTAGCAATTGAACATTAGATAATGCATGTGGCAAGTTCATTCAAATAATTTCTTTCATTTTGAAATACTAGCATGTCTAGCCTAGAATGCCATAATTAGGACTTCGAGAATATAGCGGACAAGTAGTTCAAATTAAAAATTTTATTATCAGAACTATTATAAACTACTAGAAGTATACATAATTCATGCTCGGGTACATATTTTTTCACAGCATATATTTTATTATTTTTGCCTATAGAAATCCTGTTATTGTAAAACCTAACTTCCAGCCCTTTCTTCATCAAGGTAGGAACAGAGATCAGATTGCGCCGAATTTCTAGCATGTAGAATACATCTTTGAGGATGAGAACACTGTCCCCAAGGTCTAATCTGTACGAACCAATACCTTCTACATCGAGATAGGTATTGTTTCCCATATAAATTCTATGTTCTACTTTCTTCAACTTGATGAACTCCGTGACTCCATTCTTATCCTTTGCGATATGCCTTGTCGAACCGGAGTTGATCCACCAACCGTTGATATCCGTCATCGCAGCATTGCATTCCGTCACATCGATGAATTCTCTTTTGCTAGTACCCCCTTGTTCCAGATGCTTATAGCCTCCCTTATTCTCCTGCGTTTCACCTTGTGGGCAAGCTGGCCTGAAATGTCCGAACTTCTCATAATTGTAGCAGGCTCTGTGGGGTACTTTCTTTCTCTTGAACTGCTGCGATTCGGGTCCTCGCGGTTGTGGTTTACTAGGACCAGGATTTTTATAGCTTCTAACATTATGCCTCTTGCGGACATAATTCATCTCCTGCTACACTATGTTTAGTTTCGGTTCTTTTCTACTGGTTATTAAGTCAAGTTCTATCGCTAGGTGCATAGGAAGATCAATGACATATTTAATGGCAGGGTTCATTCTTAATGTGATGGCAACCACAACAAGGGAATGGGGGCAGACTATTCAATATAGTTGCTACTTGCATTCTTTAGGGATTTAGGTCTGGTACGTAGATAAGTCCTTAGCCATGACAATCATCTTATTAATATGCTTCGACATTGTCTCCCTCTTGCATAATAGAATTATACTTATACAAGAGGAGTTGAATGTTAACTTCGAGCGATTATCATTATTTTTCTTTATAGCATTCCACATGTCCATGAAAGTCTTATAAGTTTCAAAAACTTTAATCAAGTTATCTTTCATGAACATAAGCGTTAGGCTTTTCGCCTTTTTGTCTTTCGACTTCCATTGTTCAAACCCTTTCTTTTCTTCAGGTGTATATTTATCAGAAAGGGTTGGAGCAGTGGTTTTGATTATATCATCGATATTATCATGAATAAGAGCATATCCTATTTTTCTGTGCCACATGTCATAATTACTGCCATTAAATTTGTTAATTTTTCCTAGTTCTAATAGAGCGAGTTTACTAGCCATCGGTGAGAACTAAAACTAAAAATCCAATTTTAAAATATGTATAAGGTTGACATATAGACGATATACTAATAACAAAATAAGGTTAAATGTTTTTTATTTATAGAAAAATGAAATAAAATAAATTAAAAGAACATTTACGAGTTGATCTGAGGCTCCGATTTGGGTGAGATTGTCACTTAGCGGTGTTAATTGAACAAGCAACTCTCGATCAGAGTTGGTGAAGCTTGTATTTAGGAAGGGTCGGTGGATAGAGCCAAAGATAGTTTGATCGAATGGTGCGTTGAGGTTCGGAGATGATCAGGTCGGCGTCGAACTAGTCTAAGCTGCTTCAGTTGAAGGTGGCGATGCTGGTTGGTTGGCGGATCGAGGTTGGATTGTGATTAGATCTAGAGGTGAAAGTACTCAAGGAGGAAGATGACTATGGCTAGAAGATTCTTTTAGAAAAGACTTTGAAGAGGTTTTAAAATTTGAATGAAAAAGAAAGAAGAAGTCGCGTATCTATGTTGGTTCTCTGTTGGAGGCTTGAAAAAAAAAAAAACTAACTTTGTGGTACTTGCTCTTGAGATGGGAAAAATAAAATAAAATAAATAGGTGGTTAAAAGTGAAGCATCTAAAAAAGGAGGAAAAAGTTTTTCTTGAGCCACGAGCTAAAGAAAAAGATTGCTTCAAGTGGTTAAAAGAGATTGCTTCTCGTTGGAAAAATAAGCGTGAATTTTGAGGATGGAGAACTTGCAGTACTGATGAAGTATGAAGAAACCAAGAGAAGAAGAAGATTTAAGAGGACTAATGGTGGTTTTAGTGTGTTTTCAAGAGCAATTTTCACTCTTTATCTGAGACTTTTCCTCCTCCCCTTTGAGGCACTTGAATATTCTCTCCATATGCTTCTAACCCATTAATCCCACAAATATCTCAGTTGTTGAGACTAAGTTGGGTGATTTGGTCAAATATGGATTGAGTCAAGTTAACAAAGGGTTCAAGAAATTCCAGTGGGGTCCTTTTAAGTTGGAAAAATATCGAAAATCTAGTGGAGTCCTTTTAGTTGGAAAAATATCTTTTCAAAGTTGGTTTTTGGGAGATATGATCAGTGAAACTCCCAAAAACTTTAGTATATAGATAAAAGTTGACAAATATCTTTGTTCTTGGTTTTTGTTGTTGTTCGCAAAGGGCTGAGTTTGAGCTTATTAATGTCATGATGGTTTCTTGTTGGGAGATTTTTGTTTTCGAATCCTATAATTGTATCCGATGGTGCCTGTTATTCTCCTCCTAGGTGATCCATGTTGTGGTAAGTGAAGACAATGGTCCTCTCTTTAATGCATTATATTATATTGTACATGCATGTAATTCCATGCTATTGTACAATACATCCATCTATTTGGTTCAATGCATTATTTTTCTAACACCTTATATATTTTATTTTATTATTATTATTATTATTTTGTTCTGGGTTGTATCAATATGCTTTTGAATAGGGCATTTTGCCCTATTTTTCCTTAAAAATTGGTAACACTGAATTCAGATTTGGGTTTGTTACAAATACTAGAAAATTCATACTAGTCGTGAGCAAAATTATGGGCAAAGAGAAATTTAATTTCCAATTAGAATGTCTACTGTAATACAAATACCTTGTGTATACATCCAAATCTATGTTTGATGTTCAAATGTGTAACAAATAGTTCAGCACTATCCAAATCCATACTCCTACGCAACAAAAAGCGAATACAGATGTAATATTGTTTTAGATACAATTACAAGGCATTGTTTGGAAAATTGTACAAAACGAGTCAATCTTGATCCTCGCCTAATTTTATGTTAAATTGGTCCTAGATCAATTTGATCTAGGAAGAGGTGAATCAAACTAGAACCAGTTTAATAATCCTTTTAGGCTTGTTAAATATAGTAGTATTAGGGTATATTGCTTTCCTTTAATTTAGTTTCATATAAACTACGATTCTAAGGCCTCTCCTCTTGCTCTTGTATTTAAACAGTTAAATGCAATGAATAAAATAGTCAAACAATCTCTTTTCTTCCTCCAAAAGCTCTATTCTTAACAGTATCAGAGCCTTATTATTAGCCCTAGAGAAACCTTTTTCTCTTCTTTTTCGGTCTCGAGCGGCCGAGGGGGTTTAACCGCGACACCGGGCTCTAACATCAAAATCCTAATCTTAATACCCTTCTCGCATTTCCCAATTCTCCCAAATTTCAATTGGTCATCCTCTCCGTCCAAACCCTAGCTAGGGTTTCGACCTCGGAAAGGCTTCTAGGGCTGAACCGCTTTAGATCCGACTCGACCCCTCTTGAGATCACCCGCACAAACCCCGTCAACGCAAGCAACGGCAAGAACAAATGGCTAATCTGGTTCTTCGACTTGTCCTTCTTCTGCGAGTAGATGGTCGTTAGCTACCTCTACAAGCCCGACCACACCGGCATTAGAAATTACCTTCATCTTTGATAACAGTATCCTATTAAGCATCGAAGCCCCTTAGGGATCGACGGAGCGCTTGCCTGATGATCGTAACCCGGCCTTGACGGCGGGGCTTAGTCCCCCATCGAAGTAGCAGCTATCTGGTGTCAAGAGATCCGTGCTTAGGGTTGGGCGTGGACTGGGCCAGGCCTACTTTTTTAACCTCGGGCCTAGGACTGGACCTAGTCTGGCCCACGACTCGCATGGGTCCAGGCCGGGTCCGACCAAGCCCAATGCGATTTGGGTCGCGGGTCGGCCCGCTGCCGACATTTTTTTCCTTTTTATTTTTTCCTATCTTTACTTGTATTAATATTTATTAAACTATATCTTTGTTTGAAAATAAATGTCATCTCTTTGTTGTAATAGAAGCATTAATCGTTAATATATTTTTAAAAGACTTGTTAACAAAATCTTTATTCATGAGCCTTAAATTAATTATGACTAGAAAAAGAATTGTATAGAATATCATCGAAGGATGGAAACAAAAATATAGGTGTATCCCTTACACCCGTAAAACCATCGATAGGAAATAGCTATCGCATAAACTTTTCCCCTTTAAACATAAATATATCATATGATTACTCATTGGATGCCACTAACTGTGAACTTTTTTCATATTTATTCTACTAAATATTATAATATCTTTATTACTTTATTTGAAAATTTAAAATATATCATGTAATACATAAAAATGTAACTCAAAATTTGTAGTAAAGTTATTTGTCTCTATTTTCTTGCTAAATCATATTTCCTACAACGTCACATTATAACTAAGTTACAAACATTGAGTCTTTACAACATAACTAACATTTAAGAGAAAGATTTATTAGGATGAAAAATTAATCTTAATTTCACATGTTTTTGTATGTGCAAATACATTAATTATTGTGAAAAAGATTTCTTTTTCTAAAATAAGACACGAAGTTACATTTCATTTCACAAAATGAGCTTAAATATGTATGAATGATGAGGTTCATTGATTTTATCACTAGACTATAATTTTAGCTTATCATATTAAGCAAAATGAGCTACCTATCAAATTTCCTAAAAATATTATTCATTCAAACACTAAAAGTATTGCATCTTGCAAGAAACATACAAAACAAAACCATTATGAAAAACCTCCCATACAAAACTATGAAGAAGTTTCCCAACCACCCAAATAAAAAGAGTAGTTGCTAACTCTTCAACCTAATGTTTACACACTAGGTTTATATTTTTTATTTTAAAGATGGGCTGATTTTGTGTTAGGCTAAAATTTTTAAAAACAATCATGGGTCGGGCGTGCCTGGGCGCTGGCCGAAACTTCTTTCCGACTCCGAGCCCTGGTCGACTTAGCCCTGCGGTGACCTGGAATATCTACTGGTCGAGCTCGACTCATTACGCTACCGGGTCTGCCTGGACCCCCAGAGGCAAAATTGCCTTAATCCCTGCACAAAGAACCCTGAATGAGCAAAAGAGCTTAAGGGTCCATCTCGAGTTGAGTCGCCCACTCGAGGAAAGACAGCCCGCCTAAAGGTTAAGTTTACACGAATGCTTGACTTTACAAAATAGACAAAAGTGTCGATATCTCCCAAACCGAAGGAATTTGGCAAAATGACCGAGCAAACTGAACCCTACGGTCGGTTTGGTTGGCTCCGTCTCATTGAGATAGTCGATTTTCATATATAATTGGCCCAATTCACTTAGGGTTTGAAAGTTCTGACTGTTCTTAGTAGCATGTTGAAGCTTCGCTGTAGAGCAAGCTTCGCTGCAAAGGAGCTTAGCTCGCCTCAAGCACAAGCTCGCATGAAGACTTGGAGCTTGCTCGCTGCTTGAAGCTCATCTGCATAGGCCAAACTTCGCCCACAACATCAAAGTTCGACGAGGCTCGCCCACAACATCAAAGTTTGACGAGGCTCGCCCACAACATCAAAGTCCGACGAGGCTAAACCATGCAAGCTTCAAAGCGAGACTCGCCAAGAGGTGAAGCTCAATCTCAATACGAGGTTCACATGTGGAGCGGAGTTCGATCTTAACACGAAGTTCGCACGTGAAACGAAGCTCAACAATCATATGCCGAGGTTCGCCATACAGGGTCCGACGGTCGCCACAACCGTGGATCCGAGGTCGCCACAACAAGCTGGTTTGACGGTTCGCCCACTTAGCTTAAGCTCGACTTTCATGCAGGTTCGCCCACTTAATGAAGCTCGACTTTCATGCAGGTTCGCCCACTTAGCTTAAGCTCGACTTTCATACGAGGTTCGCCACAAGAGCGAGCTCTCCATCTAACCGAGGCTCGCCTAATCGCAATGAATCCCAACTCGCCAGGTTCGCCACAACATTGAAACTCGACTTCCAAGCCGGTTCGCCTAAAGCAAAGTAAACTCTTCATTCGCACGAGGTTCGCCAATCGGCCTTCATCCGTGAGGTTTGCCTGCAAATAAACTCTTCATTCGCACGAGGTTCGCCACCCAAATAAGCTTGTAAAACCAAAATGCATAAATGCATCCACCGAGGTTCGCCACCCAAATAAGTCGTTATCCAACCAAAGTTCACCCAAGTAGTGAACTTCGCCATTCAATCAAGGTTCACCGCCAATGAAGAGCCGGTCGCCATCTAACGGCTCAAGCTCGCAATAACAAAGAAGCCAACGCCACGGCGTCACCGAAGTCGAAAGGGCATCGCTATGCCCACGCCCATGCCCATTAACCCACGTTTCCACAATTCTAGCATGATAGTTACATGCTAAAACCCTATAAATAGCCGTGGAGCGCTATGGAAAAGGGCTTTGGGGAATTTGGAGAGATCAACACTTGTGCACGAAAGAGATCAAGCTCTTCATCGCAATCTCAAGATCATCTCAACTCGTTCGATCGTCAACGGAAGCAATCTCAACGTGAGCATTGAGTGAAGCATCCTATCGCTACCGAACCCATACAAAAGAGAAGTCAAATCAATCTTCTTCTCTCAGAATCGAGAATTTGATTGTAACACATTCATTCAATCAATAAACATTTTTCGACCTTACGTAAGATGATGGCTACAAGGGGAGTAACCATTCATTCCGATGAACCGGTGGTGGCGAATCGCACAAAGTTGCGCTTGGAACCGAGGTTCAAACCTTGGTCCTTGAGTTTGATCGAGTAAGTATGAGGAGTTCCTCTAGGGCATCGAGCCCGTGGAAGACACGCAGTGTCGACGAAGGCGGAAGACTTGAGCTTGCTCGCTGCTTGAAGCTCATCCGCATAGGCCAAACTCGCCCACAACATCAAAGTTCGACGAGGCTCGCCCACAACATCAAAGTTTGACGCCCACAACATCAAAGTCCGACGAGGCTAAACCATGCAAGCTTCAAAGCGAGACTCGCTCAAGAGGTGAAGCTCAATCTCAATACGAGGTTCACATGTGGAGCGGAGTTCGATCTTAACACGAGTTCGCACGAGAAACGAAGCTCAACAATCATATGCCGAGGTTCGCCTACAACAGTGGTCTGACGAAGTCGCCTACAACAGTGGTCTGCCGAGGCTCGCCTACAACAGTGGTTTGACGAAGTTCGCCCACTTAGCGAAGCTCGACTTTCATGCGAGGTTCGCCCACTTAATGAAGCTCGACTTTCATACGAGGTTCGCCCACTTAGCGAAGCTCGACTTTCATACGAGGTTCGCCTACAGTAGCGGAGCTCTCCATCTAACCGAGGCTCGCCTAATCGCAATGAATCCCAACTCGCCAGGTTCGCCCACAACATTGAAACTCGACTTCCAAGCCGGTTCGCCAAAGCAAATAAACTCTTCATTCGACGAGGTTCGCCAATCAGCGAAGCCCTTCATCCAGACGAGGTTTGCCAAGCAGCGAAACTCTTCATTCAGACGAGGTTCGCCACCCAGTGAAGCTTGTAAAACCAAAATGCATAAATGCATCCAACAGGTTCGCCACCCAAATGGGTCGTTATCCAACCAAAGTTCACCCAAGTAGTGAACTTCGCCATTCAATCAAGGTTCAGCTACCAATGAAGAGCTAAGTCACATCTAACGGCTCAAGCTCGCAATAACAAAGAAGCCAACGCCAAGGCCACGCATGTACCATCGAACCGAAGGGCATCGCTATGCCCACGCCCATGCCCATTAACCCACGCTTCACAATTCTAGCATGATAGTTACATGCTAAAACCCTATAAATAGCCGTGGAGCCTATGGAAAAGGGCTTTGGGGAATTTGGAGAGATCAACACTTGTGCACGAAAGAGATCAAGCTCTTCATCGCAATCTCAAGATCATCTCAACTCGCTCGATCGCCAACGGAAGCAATCTCAACGTGAGCATTGAGTGAAGCATCCTATCGCTACCGAGAACCCATACAAAAGAGAAGTCAAATCAATCTTCTTCCTCTCAGAATCGAGAGAATTTGATTGTAACACATTCATTCAATCAATAAACATTTTTCGACCCTACGTAAGATGGCGCACCACACAGGGAGTAACCATTCATTCCGATGAACCGGTGGTGGCGCAATCGACAAAGTTGCGCTTGGAACCAGGTTCAAACCTTGGTCCTTGAGTTTGATCGAGTAAGTATGAGGAGTTCCTCTCTCTAGGGCATCGAGCCCGTGGAAGACACGCAAGTGTCGACGAAGGCATGCATGAGACTTTAGTCCCCGTGGCTCGTGGTTGAATCTTCGAAAGCTAACCTCGAACCACCTCTATGTCTCTCGACGAGGCTCCAAAAGCTAGCCAACGTGCTAAGAAGTGTGTGGTTAAGCGCCCAACCCAACCTCGAGGCCATTAGCCAAACTTTGGCTTCATGGCTAACCTCGCCAATGTGAGGTCCTTCCAAAAGGGATGAGCTCGCCCAAGTGGCTAACCTCGCCAACAATGTGAGGTCCTCTCCAAAAGGGATGAGCTCGCCCAAGTGGCTAACCTCGCCAATGTGAGGTCCTTCCAAAAGGGATGAGCTCGCCCAAGTGGCTAACCTCGCCAACAATGTGAGGTCCTCTCCAAAAGGGATGAGCTCGCCCAAGTGGCTAACCTCGCCAATGTGAGGTCCTTCCAAAAGGGATGAGCTCGCCCAAGTGGCTAACCTCGCCATCATCGGGTTCATTTAAAACAAGACAAATGTCGCCTACCGCTAACTCGGCCCACATGGCTAACCTCGCCAATGTGAGGTCCTTCCAAAAGGGATGAGCTCGCCCAAGTGGCTTAACCTCGCCAACAATGTGAGGTCCCCTTGAAAAGAGATGAGCCTCGCCTCGAGTGGCGAATCTCGCCTGCTGATCTAACTTCGCCATAGCAAGCGCCAAAGTGATGAACCTCGCCATCATGAACCTCGACATGGGTGGCATCAAAGCAAGACGAAGCTCGCCGCGATCTAATCTCGTCAGGAAGCGCCGTAATGACGAACCTCGCCATTATGAACCTACCCAACAACATGAGGTCCATTCTAAACAAGATGAACCTCGCTCAAACAACTAACCTCGCCATCATCGTGGGTTCATTTAAAACAAGACAAATGTCGCCTACCGCTAACTCGGCCCACATGGCTAACCTCGCCAATGTGAGGTCCTTCCAAAAGGGATGAGCTCGCCCAAGTGGCTTAACCTCGCCAACAATGTGAGGTCCCCTTGAAAAGAGATGAGCCTCGGCTCGAGTGGCGATCTCGCCTACCACTCTAACTTCGCCATAGCAAGCGTGTGAAGTGATGAACCTCGCCATCATGAACCTCGACATGGGGTGGCATCAAATCAAGACGAAGCTCGCTTGGATCTAATCTCGTCAGAGGGAAGCGCCGAATGACGAACCTCGCCATTATGAACCTACCCAACAACATGAGGTCCATTCTAAACAAGATGAACCTCGCTCAAACAACGAACCTCGCCATCATCGTGGGTTCATTTAAAACAAGACAAATGTCGCCTACCGCTAACTCGGCCCACATGGCTTAACCTCGCCAATGTGAGGTCCTCTCCAAAAGGGATGAGCTCGCCCAAGTGGCTAACCTCGCCAACAATGTGAGGTCCCCTTGAAAAGAGATGAGCCTCGCCCGAGTGGCGACCTCTGCTGATCTAACTTCGCCATAGCAAGCGCCAAAGTGATGAACCTCGCCATCATGAACCTCGACATGGGGTGGCATCAAATCAAGACGAAGCTCGCCGCGATCTAATCTCGTCAGAGGGAAGCGCCGTAATGACGAACCTCGCCATTATGAACCTACCCAACAACATGAGGTCCATTCTAAACAAGATGAACCTCGCTCAAACAACTAACCTCGCCATCATCGTGGGTTCATTTAAAACAAGACAAATGTCGCCTACCGCTAACTCGGCCCACATGGCTTAACCTCGCCAATGTGAGGTCCTCTCCAAAAGGGATGAGCCTCGCCCAAGTGGCTAACCTCGCCAACAATGTGAGGTCCCCTTGAAAAGAGATGAGCCTCGCCTGAGTGGCAACTGCTGATCTAACTTCGCCATAGCAAGCGCCAAAGTGATGAACCTCGCCATCATGAACCCCCATACGGGTGGCATCAAATCAAGACGGCTCGCCGCTGGATCTAATCTCGTCAGAGGGAAGCGCCGAATGACGAACCTCGCCATTATGAACCTACCCAACAACATGAGGTCCATTCTAAATAAGATGAACCTCGCTCAAACAACGAACCTCGCCATCATCGGGTTCATTTAAAACAAGACAAATGTCGCCTACCGCTAACTCGGCCCACATGGCTTAACCTCGCCGCCAATGTGAGGTCCTCTCCAAAAGGGATGAGCCTCGCCCAAGTGGCTAACCTCAACAATGTGAGGTCCCCTTGAAAAGAGATGAGCCTCGCCTCGAGTGGCTAATCTCGCCTCTGATCTAACTTCGCCATAGCAAGCGCCAAAGTGATGAACCTCGCCATCATGAACCTCGACATGGGGTGGCATCAAATCAAGACGGCTCGCCGCTGGAAGAATCTCGTCAGAGGGAAGCGCCGAATGATGAACCTCGCCATTATGAACCTACCCAACAACATGAGGTCCATTCTAAACAAGATGAACCTCGCTCAAACAACGAACCTCGCCATCATCGGGTTCATTTAAAACAAGGCTAATGTCGCCTACCGCTAACCTCGCCCCAATCAGAACGCCGCCCAAGTGGCTTAACCTCGCCAACGTGAGATCCCTCAAAATGGTATAAGCTCGCCAAAGTGGCTAACCTCGCCACAACGCTGAGGTCCCCTTTGAAGGATGAGCTCGCTTGAGTGGCTAATCTCGCCAAAGAACATGAGGTCCTCTAAAAGGGATGAACCTCGCCCAAGCAACTAACTTCGCCAACATGAGGTCTCCTCTAAACAGATCGAACTCGGCAGTGGCAAATAACCTCGCCGCCAATATGAACCTCACAACCAAAGGAAGCGCAACCTCGCCAGTTCGCCAAACTCAACTCGAGAGCCTCTCTCATATGAGGCTCATTTTTCAGATCAACTGGGGTACACCCACTTCGACTCTCGTGATTATCTCACTCGCAGCTGATGCTACCAAATGCAATACCATTGCCTGTGGAGAAGCTCATCTATGCGCCGCCAATGTTCATCGACACATCAACCTTCAGATTTGAGCGATTATCCGACCGCCAACTAGACGAAGGCGGTTTCGCCATAAGAAACAAGCGCCCGCGTGGTCATTCCCTAGAGTGACTATTAACATGATTGGGAGAAGCGGAGCAAGACCCCAACAGTACCCCGAATCGTCTGACCGGTATTCCCCTGTGGTTACGAGGCGCATTAATCAATAGTCAAAGTGCCTATCGGCACCCGCCTTCGCATCGAGCGCAATCCCGCTTGACTATAGCCAATTGGCGGGGTACCTCAATAATTTGAGAACTCCTAAGATTGCCACATCTCAACCTTCAAACACCGATATAAGTGATCAAGCCGCCCTCATGGCTAATAAAGAGGAAGAGATGGCAAAGAAGATCGAAGAGCAACAAGCTCTTATTCTTGCTCAACAAGAGTCTATCGACGCTTAGAAGCTTATGATGGAGAAACTCGCCTGCAAGAAGAAGACTAGGGAAGGAGGATCCAAATCGGCGAAGGCTATGAGGGGATCATGATGTCCACTCTGTATCATCCTAAGCGAATCGAACCAAGCACAAAAGAGCGAGATCATAAGTTACATGATTTCCAAAAGCAGCCTGATGCCCTCAAGCTCCAAGGGCGCTTTAAGGAGCCGGGTGACTAGACCATACCTTAATGGGATGATGTCCCATATCCTCCAAAATTCAAGCCACTAATCTAGTGCGCTTTGATGGAAAAAGCTCTCCATCACAACATGTTTATTATTTCCAAGAACTGGCATATAACGGTAACGATCCTATCATGACCGATTGTTCATTAGCACTCTTAAGGGAGTTGCTTGAAAGTGGTTCCGAGGTTGGAGCCCGGTTCCATTCACTCTTGGAGAGATTTGAAAAGCTTTTATAGCCGATTCTTCGACGATGACACAGAGTATCTATGGCAACCCCGCTAAATGTAAAGCGAGGAAGAAAGAATCAGAAGCAACTTTGTCAAGAGATTCAGAACCGACAAGGCGCGTCGTGAACTGATTTCCGAGGCCACTCATCGAGATGTGTCGGAATAATCTCTCCATCAACATTCGCCTAATATGCCGTCGAGCTCGCCGTGGAAAGACTTAACCCGCCAAGGAGAACAAGTTGAGAGCTGCTCGCCGCATGGAGGTTGAAGAGCTATTTGAATTTCGAGGAGGTGACGCACCAAGATACCTTGGTGGTGGCGACCGCCTCATCAAAACTCTTTCAAGTAAGCCCCTCGATGGCACCTCGCCGAGCTCGCCAACGCTGAACCAAGCTATGGGACCGATCGTGAAGACTTGGCTACAATCGCCAAAGATGATCGCTGATGCTTATATGCATCAATCGCCAAAGGACCAAGATCCGACGGTAAATTTTAAAGAAGTACTACCCGTAGTCTTCTTTCAAACTCCTACTAAGTTGTCATGTTAACAATCACCTCGATAACTAATTTTCTAAATACCTCCGCCAATCCTCGCCAATAGGATGGTGGGTCCCCAAAACTATCATGTTAACAATCACCTCGATAGTTCCCCAGATACCTCACGATCCTCTCTAATAGGATGACGGACCACTCCCACCGCCATGTTAATATTACACCTTCGACAAATTAACTTACCAATCCTCCTCAATGGGATGGTAGTTCTCAAAGTCGCCCGTCAGCGACAATCTTGTCATGTTAACATTTTACCTCGCAAATTAACTTACTAATCCTCTTTAATGGGATGGTGAGTCCTCAAAGTTGCCCCAATCGCAACAAATTCTTGTCGGGTTAACAATCACCCTTGACAAACTCCCTTCCAACTTGTCATCAGGATGGCGGGCCCACATAACCGCCATGTTAACAATCACCTCTGATAGTCCGCACCGTCATTCCCGCAAATGACATTGTCCAATCAAGTCGTCATACCCTTATTCCCATCATAGTTGTTATACTTCCGAGTCACTGAACAACTAGATTCTTCTTGGTCATATGTCGTCATACTTCCGTGTCACTGAACGATTTGATCAATTCCACATTGTCATTTGGTAGTGGCCTACCAAGTGTTGTGCCAGTTTGTCAAATTACCACAAACGATATCTATTACCCTATCACAGTTGTTATACTACTATGTCACTGAACAACTTAATATTTTTCATCAAATGTCGTCATACTTTTATGTCACTGAACGATCTGATCACTTCCATATTGTCATGTACCCTAATGACTTTGTTTTAGACAGGGGCCTACCAGGTGATGTGCCCCTATCAACCCCCTTACCGAATAGTAGCCTACCACGCGATGTGCCTCTATTTCAACCATAGTCGTTATACTCCTATGTCACTGAACGACTTGACTACTCCCACATGATCATTCCTCTAAATGATTTTGTTCGTAATCAATGTTGATTGCTTTTTGATCACGATCGTTATACTTTTATGTCACTGAACGATTCGATCATCCCCACATGATTTTATTCCTAATAATGACCTACCAAGTGATGTGTCAACATTTCATCCTTCCGATGTTCGTCATTTCTCATAAATGACGTTTCATCGTCCAATATTGACCTACCAAGTGATGTGTCAACATTTCATCCTTCCGATGTTCGCCATTTCTCATAAATGACGCTTCATCGTCCAATATTGACCTACCAAGTGATGTGTCAATATGATGTTTATTGTCCAACATCGCCTACCAATCGATGTGCCGATATTTCAACCTCGCCATCCTCATAATTGAGGCTCGCTTACAATTTAATTGTTTGTAAATAGAGGAGAGATTTTAGCAGCTAAGCCTAAAAGAACCTCCTTGAAAACTCACTATACTGAGGTGAAAAGTATGGCTAGTCCAACTCAAACGGCAGAGGTAAAGACATACCAAGTCCGCTAATAGCCGGGGTTTGCTAAAAATCCTAGAGGGCTTATCATTAGTCGCGAGTGAAGAATTCAACTTTACCGAAGTTCCTCACTGCCTGCAGACGGGCGCCATGTTGCAAGTCTTCATATCCAAAGTGTTCCGCACTCCATTCAACCACATTCGTGTCCAAAACTTTGAGGGTTTTGTAGGCAATAAAAATATTGCCTTAATCCCTACACAAGAACTCGGAATGAGCAAAAGAGCTTAAGGGTCCATCCGAGTTGAGTCAGCCCACTGAGGAAAGACAAACCCTAAAGGTTAAGTTTACTCAATGCTTGACTTTACAAAATAGACAAAGTGTCGATATCTCCCAAACCGAAGGAATTTGGCAAAATGACCGAGCAAACCGAACCTCGGGTCAGTTTGTTGGTCTGCCTCGCCGAGATAGTCGATTTTCATATATAATTCGGCCCAATTCGACTTACGGTTTGAAAGTTACGGCATGTTCTTCAGAGTACATGTTCCAAGTCACCAGAGCAAGCTCGCCGCAAAGGAGCTTAGCTCGCCTAAGCACAAGCTCGCATGAAGACTTGAGCTCGGCTGCTTGAAGCTCATCCGCATAGGCCAAACTCGCCCACAACATCAAAGTTCGACGAGGCTCGCCCACAACATCAAAGTTTGACGAGGCTCACCACAACATCAAAGTCCGACGAGGCTAAACCATGCAAGCTTCAAAGCGAGACTCGCCAAGAGGTGAAGCTCAATCTCAATACGAGGTTCACATGTGGAGCGGAGTTCGATCTTAACACGAAGTTCGCACGCGAAACGAAGCTCAATAATCATATGCCGAGGTTCGCCACAACAGTTGGTCCGACGGTTCGCCTACAACAATCCGCCGAGGCTCGCCACAACGTTGGTTTGACGGTTCGCCCACTTAGCTTAAGCTCGACTTTCATGCGAGGTTCGCCCACTTAATGAAGCTCGACTTTCATACGAGGTTCGCCCACTTAGCCGGCTCGACTTTCATAACGAGGTTCGCCTACGCAGCGAGCTTCCATCTAACCGAGGCTCGCCTAATCGCGAATGAATCCCAACTCGCCAGGTTCGCCCACAACATTGAAACTCGACTTCCGTTTAAGTTCGCCAGCAAATAAACTCTTCATTCAGACGAGGTTCGCCAATCAAGCCCTTCATCCGCATCGAGGTTTGCTGTAAACTCTTCATTCAGACGAGGTTCGCCACCAAATGGCTTGTAAAACCAAAATGCATAAATGCATCCGGTGAGGTTCGCCACCCAAATGGGCTCGTTATCCAACCGGGTTCACCCAAGTAGTGAACTTCGCCATTCAATCAAGGTTCGGCCGGTCAATGAAGAGCGGCTTCGTCATCTAAGGCTTCGAAGCTTCATAATAACGGCAAAGCCAGCGACCCGCGCGGCCACGAAGCCACGGCGAATAGCGTGGGCATCGGTTATGCCCGTCCATGCCCATTAACCCACGCTTCACAATTCTAGCATGATAGTTACATGCTAAAACCCTATAAATAGCGGTGGCGGCTATGGAAAAGGGGCTTTTGGGGGAATTTGGAGAGATCAACACTTGTGCACGAGAAAGAGATCAAGCTCTTCATCAGCAATCTCAAGATCATCTGCAACTCTGTTCTGATCGTCAACGGGAAGCAATCTCAACGTGAGCATTGAGTGAAGCATCCTATCGCTACCGAGAACCCATACAAAAGAGAAGTCAAATCAATCTTCTCTTCCTCTGTAATCGAGAGAATTTGATTGTAACACATTCATTCAATCAATAAACATTTTTTCGACCCTACAGACCCAGGGTGGGCTGGGCCGCCTCACCTCGCAAGTCGACCAGGCCCACGACCAACACTATCCGTGCTGTCCTTTTTTTTTAATTACTTTTCTCATAGCATGTTCTATTACATCTCTGAATCTTATGGCTTTTGTGTCATCAATCATGTCCTCTCTAATCCTTCAGTTAGAATCTTAGATATGTACACTGTGGAGATCCCATGAGATCCTTGAAAAAGGGAAAAAATTATTAAATGGAGGTTCCACCGAGATTCGAACCTAGGTTGCTGGATTTGAAGTCCAGAGCGCTAACCACTACACCTTAGAACCTACTAACTGGATAAATTGCCCGAACTCAATTGATATCCGCATTGTCGAAGTCGTCCTTGAAGGAATTGAAGAAAGTGGCATCAAGCGGAGGCCTCTCGAGCTCGCCAAGGAAGTCGAGGGCGCCATTGTCGTCAACCTCCATGCCCATCTCCCCCCTCACCTCAGCGGTCGGCCATCCCCTACAGTCAGGCCATCTCCAAATCATAGCTGAATTTGCTCTGTCATCCCTGCCACTAGACCCATCTCCATCTTCGAACTCTGACACTATCAACATCTTCTAACGCCGTGTACAATTCAGCCTGTCGTTGAACCTAGATCCGACCATGTCGGTAGCGATCTCGCCTTGAAACCCTAGTCTCATCATCGTTGATCAGCTCCAACCAGGTCGAACCCCCTACTCGTTGTCGTCCTCGGTCGTCGACCCTCATCATCGTCGATCAGCTCCAACCAAGTCGGACGTCCTGCTAGTTGTCCTCACTCGTCGATCCTGCACTCTCGTGATTGCTAACCTGTTGCCCTCTCAAACCAAGTCGGAGTTATATGTCGCCATCATCGACCGTTGCACGTTGTCATCATTGAGCGCTACATGTCACCGTTGACCGCTGAGTGCTGCATGTTGTTATCATCGAGCACTACATATCGCCGTCGACCGCTGAGCGCTGCACATCGTCGTCAATTGTTACACTCATATTTGAACCATTGCTCGAAAACACAAATTTGGCTCATCTTATCCAAACTCACGGTTCTCGACCCACCATGAGTTTGCTGGGGGAATGTTAAATATAGTAGTATTAAGGTATATTGCTTTCCTTTAATTTAGTCCCACATCGTTTAGGATTCTAGGGCCTCTACTCTTGCTCTTGTATTTAAATAGTTCAATGCAATGAATAAAGTAGCCAAGCAGTCTCTTTTCTTCCTCCAAAAGCTCTATTCTTAATAAGACTTTTAAGATAAATTTGAACAATGTCAATCCAATTTTTTTCAAAATGAATTTTTCTCAAAATTGGACGAGCTTTGAACATGGTCCAATTTTGAGAGATTGCCAAACAAGCCCTAAAAGTGAATATCACATTAACTTACTCTTTTGGATGATAAGCAATTACATTATAAATCCTAAACCATTTCTATGAGACAAGAAACAAAAGAGTATAGTCATTTGTCATCAAATTTTATATCTAGGGTTTTTTTTCCTCCCTTAAATTAGCTTAAAAGTATGGTCATTATATAGGAAGCAAATTTTATTTTTAATTTATACGTAAACTATCCTTAAAGGTGTTTTATTCTGATCAATAATCTCCTAATCAAAATTTCACTAAAAACCAAAATAAACTTAAAATGTACTTTTAAAGAATGCATTTGTATCCTAACTAGACCTAAACATTAACAAAGTGAGTTACATGTCTTGAATGTGAGTTTTTCAAGGGCATTTTGGGTTCTTAGTAAAATTTTTATTGGGAGAAGGTTGATTGGAATAAAACCCACTTTAAAGATGATTTATGTATAGATTGAAAATGAAAGGTGCTTTTTGTATAATGACCGATTTTAGGGTGGTTTCTAGGAAAAAACCCTTACACCTGCTTGGTATATGGAATGAGTAGGAATGGAATGACAATTCCAACTTCTCATTTCATCATACCAAACATGATCTCATGTCAGAAGCTAGAATGCTCATTCCCACTTCCCCTCTCATTCCCACTTAATATGGGAATGAGCATTCCCAATGAGATTGTAGCGAATGGCATTCCCACTTAAGTGAGAATCAAAAAAATATAAAACTACTAAATATGTCCATTCTCACTCATTCTCTAATAAATTGCACCCAAACGCGAGAATGAAAATGAGCATTCAAGTCCCACATTAATTCCATTTCATTTCCTTCTTCTTTCCATTCTTACTTTACTCAATTCCCGCATACCAAACGAGACATTATATCTATTCACAAATAAGGACGTTACAATTGGTTTTTGACAATACAAAAATAGTTTGGAATTTGTATAGTTATCGTTGCTGTACTTTTCCTACAGCGGTTCTCGTTAAATACTTACTTCGATAATAATTTGTAGGCTACACACCCAAAACACTCCCATCTAAAAATCAAATCATTGGTTTAACAAGGGTTAAGAGAAGGGTTAAGGGGTTAACCCTTCTCAACCATCCAAACGGATTAATTTGGTCAAAGGATTAACAAACCCTTTACAAGAGTGTAAAGTTAGTTAACCCTTCCTTTAGGGGGTTTAACAAATCCATCTAAAGAGGAGGATTAAGAGTTACTCCCTTTCAAATAAGAAATAAAAGTTTAAAAAGAATAAACTTTATGATATTTATGGCAACTAACCTCATTAACCCTTCGTTATTTGTCAAACACAAAAACTTAACCCTTCATCTTGACTATCAAATCTAAATGGAATTAAATTATTTTTAATCTCGTGAAGGGTTAACTAAGTTACTCCTTCCCTTAACCCTTTTCCCTTAATCCCTTGTCAAACGGCACCTAAAAAGAAAACAAACAAATAAGAAAGAAAACAAATAACTAAATTTTTTCAAATTTAATTAGCGTAATTGATCAATTTTACTAGAAACCACCTAAAAATAGGGTAATTATATGGAAACCACCTTTTATTTTAATTTATACATAAACCATCTTTAAAGTTGACTTTCTTGCAACCAACCACCTCCTAGTCAAATTTTTCTCTAAAACCAAAATTACTCTTAAAAAAAACTCACATTCAAGGCATATGACTGATTCTTAATTTTAATGTTTATGTCTTGTTATGATAAATCTCACGTACCTTAAACTTTAATTTTCTGAGCTTATTATTGATTTTTAGTGAAAATTTGACTGGGATGTAGTTGATTGCAACAAAAACCTACTTTAAAGATGGTTTATGTATAAATTAAAATAAAATGTGGTTCCTGCATAATTACCCCATTTATAAGGTGGTTTCTAAGAAAAAAAGCCCCCCTTTTTTTATAGCCAAATTGACTACTTTTCAGTCACGTGAGCGTTGCTAGCTGGAATCGATTTTACAAAAAAAAAAAAATTTAGGACTGCTAGTCACATATAATAAGTATTCAATAATTAACGCTGTCGCAATGTTTTAACAACACAGGGACTGGCAGTCCCGCGTTCTTCAAAATCAATCATCCCATCCACATCCTCCAAATTATACACCACCACCTACAAAAACCCAAATCCAAAATCAAAGAAAACCCATCATTAATCTAATCTCAAATCAGTCACGGTCTAAAAACACCTCAACTCCTGCGAGAAATTGGACAACCCAATCAAATGATGCAAGATCCGAGTTGTCCCATAGTCATTCGAATTCGGCTCCTTAACAATTCAAATAAATATAGGCAATTTCGCACTATAAACTTCAGCGGTCGCCCTAAGAACATTAAGCCCCACGGCAGTAAACGTCACAACGCACACGCCCATGCAGATGAGAGAAGGAGCGGGAGGCTGCAACGCGATGACGATGGCTCATCGTCAGTGATGGACCGCTTTTAAATAGTTATTTTGGTTGTTTTTTTTTTTCATTCTTTTTGGTTGTCGGTTGTTGATAGGGTTGGGCATGGGCCGGGTCGACCCGCGGTCTAACCTGGCCTAGCCCACCATGGGTCACGGTCCGACCTAGCCCGTAGTGGGTTGGGCCCGATCCGGCCCATGATATACGGTTATGGTAGGGTCGGGTCGGCCCGGAGGGTCGAGAAAAAGAAGGCGGGGCCGCTTCTTCCGGTACGCCGGCCCTTGCTGACATTTCCGGCAATGATATATTATTTGGTTAGTCTAGCTATTTCTTTAGACCTTTGGGTTTGAAGCTAGCCGCCAATAAAGCAAAAACGACATAGGTCTTTGACTCGTGGGCCTTTTAGCCCATTGAGAAACAAAACAGCGATCTTTAAGCTCGCTGCTGTCTACTTGGAAGGATTAAAAAGTTTAAAAATAGTTTAATACAAGTTAAATTACTAAAAAATAAATTAAAAATAATTTTATAATTGTAAATATAAGTTTTATATAATTAAAAAGATAAAAAAATAGAAAAAAATTTGGACGAAAAACTGGTGGTAGTTGGGACGGCCAGCACCTAAGCGGTGGGTGGGAGGTGGGTCAGATCCCAATCAGAGATTAAAGTAGGCAGGCCCACTCTATCCTAAGCAGGGTCCGCGAGCACGGCAGGCAGGTCAGGCCAGCCCGCTAGTTGTCGGTTTATTGTTGAGGGGGATTGAGAGGTTGAGGGATTAAGAGGTCTTGTTGCTGGATCGCATTAAGGAGAGTCGAGGGAGAGAGAGAAAAACACGTGCAACTAGAGGCACCGGTTATTTCTCTCGCAAAGTTGGCGTCGGTGGGATTTGGGCAAGAGAGAAATGGGGTGGGGGTGGGGGTGGGGGGTTTAGGGCACCGTAATTAGCGAATATTAATTACTAGGATCAGTAGACTCACATTTTCAGATTTTGCAAAATCGACCACTTTTCAGGCAACAATGTTGATGCGGCTGGAAAGAGGTCGATTATGCTAATTAAAAAAATCAGTCAATTTTGTTAATTAAATTTCAGAAATGGTGCATTTAAAAAATTTCTCCATATGTTTCATGGATTGAACTCAATTAATAAGCATTTTTTTTTTCGAACAAAATTTAAAGGCTAAATGGCACTTAAGTACCATAAAGTTTCCTCAATGTGGCACTTAAACACCACAAGTTGTAAAAAGTGGCACAAAATATCACAAGTTTCAGAATAATGACATGTTACTACCATCTGTTAGTCAGACATGGGAATATTCCAAAGAATATTCTCATGTGACTCTCATATGACATATTCAAGTATCTCTTGACCTCATTCATTGTCTTATTTACTATTTCTACCAACCCCTCCTCTTTTTATAAACTTCTCTCATTAAACTTCAACCCTAATTCCCAAATTCACTTTCCCTTTCTCTAAACTCTTTGCAGGATCTATGAAATCGTGCTCTAGGGTTTCAAGTTTCTAAAGTACCCTAATCCAAAAGGTACAATCTTTGTACCACAATCCCAAAGCACAGCCCAAATTTCTGAAAAAGCTAACTACAAATCAAGTTTATAAGTAACATTACCTTAAAGTACCTCGATCCAAGGTAAAATCCATTGCAAATCTCCAATCTTGGCCGCGAACTGCCTTCTCCAAGATCCCAGAGTGAGATTTCTTTTTGATCCTTGGTCGAGATCCAAAATCTAAATCTAGAGCATGGTAACTTTATCAAGTAACGTAAAAATGAGAGAGGTTTGGAAAATTTTTATGATCTTTTAACCGTTGAGGGTAATAAATTAAGGTGAGGGGTATTTTGGTCACAACGCCCAAAAATTAATTCCGTGAGCTATTTTTTAACGGTGGACAATTCATGATATTTTTGCACCACTTTTTACAACTTGTGGTATTTAAGTGCCACATTGAGGAAACTTTATGATATTTAAGTGCCATTTAGCCAAATTTAAATAACTAATTGAAGTGTTTAATAAGTAGTTGAGAATTAAATCATATAAAGATAAAATATTAGCTCTGGGCTCCCAGCTAAATAATTTTCTGGGCTCCCAGCTAAATAATTTAAAGTTAAATAAGTAGTTGAGAATTAATTCTCATGAAGATTAAGATATTAGCTAAAAGATTTAGTCATCAAGTCCAGGATAATCAATAATGGTACTGTTGATGCTATGGATCACACAGTCAATTAATTATAGATTGTCAGATGATTAGGGTACTCTAACTTCTCCACATATCTGGTTCTGAAGCCCCCGGATCTGTTCACAAATCGTAAGAGGTTGGGGTTGGATCCCCAATGGTTCCTTCGACGATCAAGTTAGTGGATAATCTTGAGTGGGGAAATAGAAATTCTACTAAGTTCTCAAGCACAGGTTCAGATTGCATACCTGTATTGTTAACAATTTTCTTATTTATAGAAGTAATGGAGGGTAGTTTGGTAACTTTGGCCCAGTGATGCTGGTGGTTGAGTCAGCCCTTGCTTTACAGGTGTCTTGGATGGGTGTCACTTCGATCGGGCATGGGTCGGCGGCTGAATCAGATTTGCCTTTACAAGTGTTACCAACTAAATGGATGGAGTCGTGTCGGTATTTAATGCGAAGTGACAGGGGGCACGTGCTATGACGTGTCTTAAAGATCGTTGAGCATGGAGAATTAATGGCTCTGATCTCATATTCAATGTGACGGCGACTCAAGGCTAGCGGGAGGCTCGAGGCATATCGTCGTCTTCCTATCCTAGGTGGCATGTCGAGTAGTCCCGCCTTTTGAGTCGGACTCGCAAGATGTCGACCAGCCGGCCAAGCGGGTCGCTCAAGGAGTTAGTGTATTTAAAGAGGTCAACTAACTGTCCCCTTGAAATCGCCGCAAAATCTGCAAAGAATAAAGTGGCGCGAGTCGGCTTCGCGAGAATGCCGATATAGCGACATGTACCTCCTTTTGTGCCAGCCTCACAAGATGTCGGCGGGGAAGATGGCCAAGTGGGCTGCTTGTCGAGTTGGCCTAGCAATATATGGTGACATGTACCGCCTTTTGAGCTGGCTTCGCAAGATGTTGGCCATTTGAGTCGTCCGAACTGCTGGTTCGGTTCCTCTCCAAGTAGAATAACTAGATTATGTCTCTAATGCGGAATACTTATCTGCTACTAAGCATAGATTAATATTTGAATAATTAAAGTGTTATAACAGGTACAATGTTGACCACTGGCCACCTTAGGTGACACTGCAGCCACTTAGAATACTTTATTATGTTTAATTTTATTTGGGTAAATTATTAATTAAAAAAACTTCATTTATATCTAGTTTCACAAATGAGATAGAGTTGCGTTGCGTAACAAACTGTGCATGTTTAATTACGAAAAGATGTGGTTTTTGTGTTGAACTTATTTGGATGAGGAATTTTTAGTTAAAGTTGATAGACCTATGAAGGGATTTCTTGATAAGCTAGGTATAAATGAAGGGGTTTTCTTATAATTTACCTCATTTTATTTTAAAAGTATTTGTCATATGAGACCCCCAAACCCTTTTACCCTTATATTAATTAGACCCTTAAATCTTCGCATCTCTAAATTCCTCCATCAAATCATTTAAGTTTTTGAAAAAAACACCTTATGGTTAGCTTAACTATAGGGAATTTAGGGCACCGTAATTAGAGAATACTAATTACTAGGAACAGTAGTCTCATATTTTCAAAATTTGTATTTTACAAAATCGATCACTTTTAGGACCCGGCGATCGTCTTGGTGGAAAGAATTCGATTCTTGATAAAAAATCGGTCAATTTTGTTAATTAAATTTGAGAAATGGTGCATTTAAAAAATTTCTCCATATATTGCATGGATTGAACTCAATTAATAAGCATTTTTTTTCGAACACAATTTAAATAACTAATTGAAGTGTTTAATAAGTAGTTAAGAATTAAATCATAATAAAATATCAGCTCTGGGCTCCCAGCTAAATAATTTAAGTTAAATAGTAGTTGAGAATTAAATCTTATGAAGATTAAGATATTAGATGAAAGATTTAGTCATCAGGTCCAGGATAATCAATAATGGTACAGTCTGTGGACCACTGGGCACCTTAGGTGATACCGCAGCCACTTAGAATACTTTATTATGTTTCATTTTATTTGGGTAAGTTATTAAAAAACAAGCTTCATTTATATCTAGTACTTCACATATGAGATAGAGTTACATTGTGTAACAAACTGTGCATGTTTAATTACGAAAAGATGTGGTTTTGTGTTGAACTTATTTGGATGAGGAATTTTAGTTAAAGTTGATATAGATCTATGAAGGGAATTCTTGATAAGCTAGGAATAGATGAAGGGTTTTCTTATAATTTACCTCATTTTATTTTAGAAGTATTTGTCATATTAGATCCCCGAAGCCTTTTACCTTTATATTAATAAGACCCTTAAATCTTCGCATCTCTAAATTACTCTCAAATCATTTAAGTTTTTGAAAAAAAAAACACCTCATGGTTAGCTTAACTTTGGGGGTGGGGATTTAGGGCACCGTAATTAGAGAATACTAATTACTAGGACTAGTAGTCTCATATTTTCAAAATCTGTATTTTGCAAAATAGACCACTTTTAAGCCTGCAGTACTGATGCGGCTGGAAAGAGGTCAACTTTACTGATTAAAAAAATCGGTCAATTTTGTTAATTAAATTTCAGAAATGGTGCATTTAAAAAATTTCTCCATATGTTGCATGGATTGAACTCAATTAATAAACATTTTTTTCAAACAAAAATTAAATAACTAATTGAAGTGTTTAATTAGTAGTTGAGAATTATATCATAATAAAATATTAGCTATGGGCTCGGCTAAATAGTTTAAAGTTAAATAAGTAGTTGAGAATTAAATCTTATGAAGATTAAGATATTAGCTAAAAGATTTAGTCATCGGGTTCAGGATAATCAATAATGGTGATCTGTGGACCAGCCTTAGGTGGCGGTTGGGATCTCTGTAATCATAGTATTTCTATATTCAATCGTCTCGCTTTGGCTCTCTGGCATGCTTGTGCTGAAATCAAAGGTGGAGATCGCATTATATTAAAACAATATCATTAATAGAGATCTAATCCTAGAACTACCATGACCACTTAGAATACTTTGTTATGTTTAATTTTATTTGGGTAAATTATTAAAAAAACTTCATTTATATCTAGTACTTCACATATGAGATAAGAGTTACATTGCGTAACAAACTGTGCATGTTTAATTACGAAAAGATGTGGTTTTGTGTTGAACTTATTTGGATGAGGAATTTTAGTTAAAGTTGATAGATCTATGAAGGGAATTCTAGATAAGCTAGGTATAGATGAAGGGTTTTCTTATAATTTACCTCATTTTATTTTAAAAGTATTTGTCATATTAGACCCCGAAGCCTTTTACCTTTATATTAATTAGACCCTTAAATCTTCGCATCTCTAAATTACTCCATCAAATCATTTAAGCTTTTGAAAAAAACACCTCATGGTTAGCTTAACTATAGTATGTACTAGTGGGTTTTTTAAAGACCGTTATGCATGCCCTTGACTTTGGGGAAAAAAAAAGTTGGACATTAGGAAAGATGAACGTCAAGGGAGCTTGAGAATGTCGAAGAAAGACAGAGTAGAGGAAACCTACTTCATAAGGGTGTCAATGTACTCGATCTACTCAAGAAAGTTAAGAGTTGACAATTTACAGGTAAAATTTTAGGACAGGAGTAATACGAAAGTTTGGGAGTTATATGTGTTGGGACAAACCAAGGGCCCAATAGGCGAGGATCCTTGACTAAAGTATTGAAGTAATAAAAAGTTCACGTGGAAAACCCCTAAATAAATTTGGGGTAAAACCACGGCACGAGATAGAAGAATTCACTATGAGGAAAAACTTAGGAGGATTACAATCTCTCTTTTACAAGGAGATACTCTCTCTATTATTTTCTCTCACTTCTATATGTAGAGGAGTTGTTGTTTCGGGATGAGTTTCAAGAAGAACTCTAGGCCTATTTATAGCTTTTGGAAAATCACTATTTAAAATATAATAATAATATTTTCACATTTGCTACGATTGATTACTCTGATGATTTCCTTTGTAGCAATCACGTATCGCTTCGGTCTTGGTAGCACGTTTGTTTTGTTTTGTTTTGGCGGGCCCGCAGGCCGGACTCTTTGACAATCTCCCACTTGAAGATTTGATTGAGTATCAATCATATCTTCACACCATTCTTTCTATCTTGCCATCTTCATGTTGCTCCGTCTTCATCCGGGCCACAAGAGGATCGACACCAAACAAACTTGTCAAGATTGGCCGCCTTTGTCGTAAAAATCCGCTAGGTTATCTTTGGTGTGAATTTTTCAGATATCCACGGTTCATTCCTCCACTTTCTCACGCGAGCAAGTGTGCCGAACTTCGAATATGTTTGGTTTTGAATGAAAATTTGGATTTCTTGCCAAATGCAAAGTACTCATTTGTCACAAAATAGAGAAATCTTCTTTGTTCATGGCCGAAGTTCCTCCAAAGACCATCTTCAACCATATCGCCTCTTTACTAGCTTGTGTAGTCGCTACATATTCGCTTCGTTGTTGAAATAGCCTGGCGGCTGCGGTTTTGAAACCGACTTACGGCTCAGCCCGATGGTGTGCAAACACATAACTGTGGTGGATTTGCTATTATCACGATTACCTGCATAATCAGAATCAACATATCCACTGACAATAAAATCAGATTCCCCATAATATAATGCAACATTTGAGATGCCCTTAATGTATCTTAGGACCCTCTTTACAGCATTCCAATGCTCTTTACCAGGATTCGCCATGTATCGACTAATCACTCCCACTGCTTGGGCAATGTCTGGTCTTGTACAAATCATAGCAAACATCAAACTTCCCACTGCTGATGCATACGGTACTCGAGACATTTCCATCCTCTCTTCTTCACTGCTAGGACACATATTGGAGGATAATTTAAAATTAATAGGAAGTGGGGTAGAAATTGGCTTACAATCTTGCATGTTGAAGCGTCGCAAGAATTTCTTCAAATAATTCTTCTGAGAAAGCCAAATCTTCCTATTATTTCGTCTCTCAGAATTTGCATCCCTAGAATCTTGTTTATGGATCCTAAATCCTTCATTTCAAATTCCTAGCCAATTGAGCCTTCAATTCTTTGATACGATCTTTGTTGGGGCACGCAACCAACATGTCGTCAACATACAACAATAAAATAACGGTTATTTTCGCCAAACCTCTTGAAATATGCACAAAGTGCGAATTGAGTCATTTGTATCCAAGGCTCATGATGAATGAATCAAATCTCTTGTACCACACCTGGCTGTTTTGGGCCGTGCAGAGATTTGTTTAACCTGCAAACCAAGTTCTTTTTTCTTTTCTTCAAAACCTTCTGGTTGGAGCATATAAATTTCTTCTTCAAGATCTCCATGAAGAAATGCTGTTTTCACATCTAACTGTTCTAGATGTAAGTCAAATACAGCGCTCATCGCTAGGACTATTCGAACTGTTGTAAGTCGAACTACAGGAGAAAATATTTCATTAAAGTCAATACCTTCTTTCTGAGCATATCCTTTGACCACCAATCTAGCACGATATCGCTCCACTTGATCATCGCCATTTCGCTTGATCTTATAGACCCATTTGTTTCCAATGGACTTCCTTCCTTGTGGTAGTGACACAAGTTCCCAAGTCTTGTTCTTATGGAGAGCTTCGATCTCTTCCTGCATTGCTGTCATCCACAAAGATGCGTCTGTACTGTTTACAGCTTCATGGAAAGTTGATGGCTCTCCATCCTCCGTTAGAAGACAGTATGCAACGTTACTCTCCGTAATATACTCCGAGTGCCAAGTCGGTGGTCTTTCTCCGCGAGTTGACCTTGAACTACGGATCCGGCCCGACTAGTTCTTGTACATCATGCTCCTGTGCTGCTTTAGAAGAATCTTGATCATTTTTTACCTGAATATCTACAGTCTCTGAGTCCTTCCCTGAGCTGCTTCCATTCTCTTCTCTTTGAAGTTGGTTCTCTACAAAGATAATATCTCTGCTGATGATAACCTTGAGGGTAGTGGGATCCCATAGACGATACCCCTTTACTCCATCAGCATACCCTAGGAATATACATTTCCTGGATTTTAAATCCAGCTTTGTAATTTCTTGGGCGTTGTACATTACGTATACTGGACTTCCAAATATATGGAGGTTGGAATAATCAGCTGGCTTACCAGTCCACATCTCCATCGGTGTCTTCAACTGTATTGTCGTTGATGGAGATCGATTCACCACATAACAGGCGATTTTTACTGCTTCCGCCCAAAAGACTTTCTCTAGATTTGCAGTAGCCAACATTGCTCACGGTTCTTTCCAGCGAGTTACGTTCATCGCTCCGCTACTCCATTTTATTGTGGGTATACCGTCTTGAATTGTCTTTTGATGCCTTCTTGCTTGCGAGAATCACGAGAAATTCACCGTCGTGTATTCTCCTCCATTATCGACCTCAAGCACTTGATCTTCTTGTCCGATTCAAGCTCGACTTCGGCTTTGTAGGCTTTAAAGGCTGAGAACACATCCGCCTTCTTCTTGATAGGATACACCCAACATCTCGGGAGTAATCATCAATAAAGGATCTGAAATGCCTCTCATGGATATGGCGGTGCTTGCCATACATCCAGAATGAACGATTCGAATAGCATTGCTTCTAGAACTTCGATCGTTGAACTTTAGCCCGTCTTTGCTTGCTAAATAACACAATGCTCACAAAGCGGAAGAGCTACGATTTGAGCCCGGGGCGAGGTTACGATCGGAGAGAATCTTCAAACCTCGTTCGACATGTGGCCTAGTTTCACGGTGCCACATCATGGTTCTTCTTCTCACGGTGGTTGATGCCACACATGAATCGACTTCTGTGAAGTCTCTCCCTTGAGCATGTCTGATTTGCGGCTATCTTTGTTGCGGTAAAAGTTGGGATGATTGTCATTGATTTGAACTTGCTTACGCTTCTTTGGCCTACAACAAAATTCAAACAAAAGAAATGCCTTTTATTTTAAAGGCTACAATGAAAATCAAAAGGATTACAACTTTTATCCTTGTGAACAAACACGAGGATCTACGTTATATCGGATCACCGGCTTGCGTGGGTTCTTTGCACTGTCTGGGGACTTTTGTGTCCGTGGACCAAGCGCAATTCAATCGGTAGGGGCAGGGTTACGGAACTACTGAGATGTAAAGGGGTTCGTTTCCGCGAAGAAGCGAAGCGCTGAGGATCACACTCACGAAGGAGAGAGCTGCGGGGATCACTCCGCGAAGGAGAGGATGGGCGGGTGAATCTACTAGGAGAAATCCGCGCTATCCACGAGGTTAAGGCGAAGCTTAACCTAGAGGGTATCTGTAGTTTGACCGAATCGGTTACCTTCGGCTTGTAGATCGGGCGTCGGCGGACTTGCGCTCGTCGGTGCTTTCGGGCGGTCGCGTCGGCGACTTCGTGGATCTCGTGAGAACTCTTTAGAAAATCCTCGAAAATCCCGCTCAAACCCAAAAGCCAAATCCTCAAATTCTCTCTCCGAAGCGGAAGTCAGAAGTCAAAAAAATCCCCTCCACCAAGACCCCCTATTTATACAATGGGGGGTGCTCCGGCTTGACTTCGGCCACTTGGTAGAAACCACTTGACTGCCAGTAGAGGTAACTTCGACCAAGTTAGTAGCGAACTTCGTTCGCCGTTTTTGGATTTTAGCCGTTTTCTCGGTCTCTGGGTTTAGGCCACACTTATTGACTCTTGGCCTTCTGGGACTTAGATTCCGTCATATTATTTGGTTAGGGACTAACTCTTGGTTTGTTCGGTTCAGCGGTCTGGGATCCGATCGTGCGTTCAAGTCGGTTTAAGCGCGTGCTTGTGGCGGCGTGGGTTGCCGTCGAGTTAGTGTCTTAACGATTGGCGTCCATTATATCGATGATGGGTTGTCATTCGCCGACTCCTTGTCACGAGTTGGTTTGAGGGATCTTGTAAGTATTTTTCCTTCTGGATACCCCTCTCAGCGTCTCGGTCTCAATTCTTAATGATGCGGGATGCTTTGGACATGACGACCTTACGTGGTGAGGGTCCCAAAAGATAGCTTCAAGTCTTGATTCTTTGGATCATCCGGTTCTTTGTAGGATTCGATAAGATCCGCGGTCTTTGCATTTTATTGTCGGCCGTTTGTTGAAATCTTGATTGGTGGGTGAGTTTTGCTTGTAACTTCGTGTCGGTTGGTTGTTTTTTGACTAACCATCGGACTTTTGGACTTATCCGTATGTCGGCGAACTCCTTGTTGGCGACATGTTGGTTTGTCAGTACATGGAATTTCATAACCCTCGATCGGTTATTTCTTCCATCATCCGTGTGTTGTTGGTTTAACCACGGGGGCCGATCTTTGGAGATATCCTCAGAAGATTCCTTGTTGAAGCGAGGCCATTTGGCTTTCAACCATCGTCCTAGCCTTTAGTTGAGTGCGGCGCTTTGACCGTTGTTGGGATATGATTATCCCGGTGGGAGAAGTTTCTTGGAATTTGGACCGTTGTCGGTCAATTCGTCATGACTTCGGCGCCTCAGTTATTCCTCTCTTGGATATTATGGTGGGAGGAAATTAAGGGTCATCGAGTTATCCTTAAGAATATGGATTTATTCCGGGAACTCCCGTTGAAAATTTGGAAGCAGTTTATACTTCGTAATCCTAGTTGGGTAGGATTGGAGCCTTGCGTTGATTGGCGTCGATGCAATCCGCGATCGAGTTATCCCTAAGAATATTTCTTGTGAGAATATTCTTAGGAACTTCTCAATAAATTAGGAAGCGGTTTATACTGTAATCCTAGTTGGGTAGGATTGGCGGCGTTGATTTGCGTCGGTGCAATCCGCGATCAGTTATCCCTAAGAATATTTCTTGTGAGAATATTCTTGGGAACTTCTACAAATTAGGGGAAGCGGTTTATACTGTAATCCTAGTTGGAGTAGGATTAGGCGTTGATTTCGCGTCGGTGCAATCCAAACGATCGAGTTATCCTAAGAATATTTCTTGTGAGAATATTCTTAGGAACTTCTTGACAATTTAGGAAGCGGTTTATACTCGTAATCCTAGTTGGGTAAGTTGGGTGACCGTTGATCGTGTCGATGCAATCCATTGATCGAGTTATCCCTAAAATATTTCTTGTGAGAATATTCTTAGGGAACTTCTCGACAAATTGGGAAGCGGTTTATACTCGTAATCCTAGTTGGAGTAGGATTGGGTGGCGTTGATGCGTGATCGATGCAATCATACGATCGAGTTATCCTAAGAATATTTCTTGTGAGAATATTCTTGGGAACTTCTCAATAAATTAGGAAGCGGTTTATACTGTAATCCTAGTTGGTAGGTTGGGTGGCGTTGATGTCGATGCAATCATACGATCGAGTTATCCCTAAGAATATTTCTTGTGAGAATATTCTTAGGGAACTTCTCGACAAATTGGGAAGCGGTTTATACGTAATCCTAGTTGGAGTAGGATTGGGTGGCTGATGCGTCGATGCAATCCTTACGATCGGTATCCTAAGAATATTTCTTGTGAGAATATTGGAACTTCTCGATAAATTAGGAAGCGGTTTATGTAATCTAGTTGGGTAGGATTGGGTGGTTGATGTCGAAATCATACGATCGAGTTATCCAAGAATATTTCTTGTGAGAATATTCTTAGGGAACTTCTCAATAAATTAGGAAGCGGTTTATACTGTAATCCTAGTTGGGTAGGATTGGTGTAGCGTTGATGTCGATGCAATCATACGATCGATTATCCTAAGAATATTTCTTGTGAGAATATTCTTAGGGAACTTCTAAATTGGGAAGCGGTTTATACTAGTAATCCTAGTTGGAGTAGGATTGGGTGGCGGTTGGCGTCGATGCAATCCATGAGGTGTTATCTGCGAATAAATCTTGAAATTTTTCCAAATATAGCGGAGGGAGTAGGAGCCAATTAGCGGACCGATTTGGCACTATTTTGACATCAGGATAAGGTTCAATTAGGGCTCTAATGGGGCTGATTAGAGTCCTAATTGGAATTGATTTGGGCTCAATTAGAATTCCTACTTCTTGCCAAATAGGAGTCCTTGTTCAAAGGATTGGGTCCATGTGGGATTGTTATAAATACCCACAAGGCCTCTTTCTTCTTGACCTAGGCGGCCCCCTGTGCTCTCTCTCTCTCTCTTGTTTTCATCTAGCTTCGCCGTCTTTTCTTCCTCGATCAACAAGGTATGCATCACGAGAGCTTTCACGAGTCCTTTTCTTCTTTTTTTCTTCGTTTTCTTGTGTCGCAGTGCTTAGCGGACCACGAGGAAAAGGAGAAACGGCGAGTGGCGGTCCTTGTGAAGCGTCTTGTGGCCGGCTTTAAGCGTAGCGGCGCCAGCGCCGCGGCCGATGGTCGCGCCAGCATACGCCCTTGGCTGCTTATAACGCCAGCCCTTCTTAGCGTGGCCAAGTGATGCGCCCGGCGCCATACCCGCTTTGGCTTGTTGATCTTGTGCCGCTGTAGCCGGCGTCAGCGTAGCCGCTTCGTCGGGTTCGGCAGCGGATTGTGCGACTTTTGACACTTTATTTGCTGATTTTGCCATGTATCGACTTTTGTTGTATTTTTGCGGCTTCGATATGCGTCCGGAGATCCGCAGCTCAGAGGAGCGGTCACTTCATACGCCCGCGTGAATGCCGCCTCCTTCTTCGGTTGTGCGCCAACTTATTACCTTCACCGTTACATCACGTTATATCCCGCCGTTCTCCTTTGTGGCGATTGGGAAGAGCGAACTCCTCCTTTGTGGGGTGACGCCGGTGTGTACTCTCGTTATGACCAGCCGTTCTCCTTTGTGGCGATTGGGAAGGCGAAATTCTCCTTTGTGGGCATGGAAGCTACGATTGGTTTTGCTTGGTCATCACCGTCCGATATCTTTAGCGGGGCGATTTCATCTTGTACCCTTACTACGTAGAGCGGAATATATTGCAGCTTGGTTTCTGCGACTATATTTATCGTTCTCGGGTATTCGATCACGGATGAAATCGTCATTACCGTTATCAATTCGTGACTTCGATCTATGAAAGATGAATTCAGCGCCTTTACTAGCGAATATTTTCGATTTCGGTTGATTATTCCTCGGGAGCTTTTCCAACCTACAGCGATCGATGGGCGTCATAATGACTATTATTCCGCGTGCGATGATCCGAATTTTATCTACGCCTCGATTTGCAGGCACATCGGAGCGATCAGTACGTATTTGAGGGAGTTCGCGTTCTCCGGCGATTGGTCACCGATCGCCTTCGTAAGGGACACCGGCTCTCGAACTTTTGCGAAAGCCAGTTATCTATTGACCTCGGTTAAGGATCGGGATCTGACTCTTTAGAGTGAGAGTGGTTGAACAAAAGGCAGCCAGGCCTTGTATATTCCCGGATACCTCGTCGGCTCTCATTGACCGACCTTAGACACCATCTTTGTGACTTCGTATATGTCATGGCGTCGTAGAGAACATGATCATATTCATTGTGGGTTTATTACCCGTGGGATTCAGGGTTCCAATAGGAATCGTCATCGGTCTTCACCACAGGGTTGTAGAAACGGACACCCGCCCGTGATGAGCTCTTTGTTCACCTTCGACTTTGAAGAATGGCCTTGCTAAATTGGAGTGCGAGTCGATCAAGTCATAGATTCTTGGTTGGGTTCACTTTCGTCAAGTAAGCATTGGTGGGAATTGGCGACCTTCGTCCTCGGTAGGTGGGATGGAGAACTTCGGCTTGTGAGTGCGTATTGGCGATTGGTGCCATGTATGGCCTTCAATCAACGTCAATCATTTCTTCACCTTATTGAGCTTTATAATCGGTTGAATCGTTTCTCACTAAACCGGCGAGTTGGGGTTGGCTTTACATGAGATGTAGTATTTGAGTCTACCCATGGGAAGATGCTATATCGAGTACTTTCCCTCAATGAGGAGGCGGGAAGGAGGAACCTGCCCGTCGTTATAAGACTTTATGGGATCTCACTTGTCATTACTATATAGCTCATTGTCGAACCTTGCCAAAGAAATCGCGAGTGAGTCAGGCGATTCGCCCGATTACTTGTTCGGCATTTGGAGGACAAATCGGCGAGGACATATGTGAACTATCACGCTCACTCGCCGAAGGTTAATGAACTGATCGAGAAGTCAGAGGCTAACTCTTACGCTCGGCTTCGCCAAAGAAGGCTTCCTTCCGGGGACCAAGTTTGCGACCTTTACGTGGCATGCGGTGAAGCCTATCCGGTGACAACTCTCCTAGCGGGCTACCTTGCAATCGGCTCAAGAAGTGTGGTTCCATATCAATCGATGATGCTTTACCTTTGGAGGTCCTTTATCCTGAGTTCAACGCCACAAGAAGGAACTCTCTCTCCTTCGGTGATGGTGGCGGTATTCACAGTGGATTGCGGCATATAGTTCGGTTTTCCGAGGAAAGGATGAGCCATCATCCGTATCCCTTCCGTCAGTAGAGCTCCCATATACCTATTGATGGCACGTTTGGTCCTTCATCGTCCGACATGATGTCGGCACCGGGTTCCTGATTTGTCTACTCCTTTCTTACGGTTGGTAGAGGTTGCGGATGGAAGGCGTGGTTTTGCGAGAGATCAAAGCAGTCTGATTCACAAAGGGTGGATCTTTTCGGATGTTTTCCTCGATTCTACGGTCAATATGGTGAGTCCTTGGTTGGCGAGGTGCGAACCTGGCGAACTTCACTTGACATTGGCTATTTCAAGCTGGCTAGTGAATATCGGGCGGGGTATCTCACTTTCGAGTAAAGGAGGAATGCTTCATTGAGCCTTATTTTCCCTGTCGTTTTGCTTTCGCCCGATTCGGTTCACGACCAACTTTATGTTGGGAACCCGAACCGGCGACTCGGACTTCGAGGTGGACTTGTGGATGGCCTTGAGCATGGTTGTGGGCGTCATGGGATGTACCGGTGCTAGGTTGATCTCGAGCTCAGGCCGTCATTTGGAGTCGACATTCCTTCATTGTAGTTGGCTATTAGTAGCTAGCGAGCGGTCCACTATGAGGGCATCTCAGTTTGGTAGCGAGAAGCATCGTTGCGGCGGCACTCGAACACTCAAGATCTGGTCAAGCTCGGAGAGCCGCCAATCTTATCGGCGGGTGATGAGGAGGAGTTCCACAACTCGGCTGCTACTTTAGGAGAGGACCAGCGGAGGCTGCGGCTCATGAGAAGGACCTCGGTACTTTCTCCTTTTCCCTTCGTTTTCTCATCCTTTCCATTAGAGTTCTCATCCAATGAATTTTCGGGAAAATGTTGAAGAGGAAGAATTTCGACCCTCTCAAGGGGTTAAGCGAAAGAGGCTAGCCCACAAGAATCCGTGAATCCTCGGTCCTTTGATATAGACTTGACGGTAATGATCCGGTCGGTGTGGAGGTAATAATTCACAGCGTTGAAATCATTTCGACTTTTGAAGGCCGACATTTTCATTTGCATGCGGGGGTTTTAGGGATTATGATCACGGCTTTGATTTTCCTCCCACAATTACTGTGAGCCCGTTACGCTCATCTTTGAGCCAAGTTTTACTCAACAAATGTATGGAGCTATGGCGGAGGAGGCGATGTAGGACTGATCCGGTGGACAGTACATCTAACATCGATAATTGCTCTTACGGGTGGCGAATCGAGAATGGAATGACTTCGGGATTGTACCCCACTAATTGCCTCTTTGCTTTTGTTCTTTTAGAGATTGCGGGAGACAAATGCACAAGCGAGACTAGGCAAGCTAACCCCTTGTAGGAGGTAGCGGCTTTACCTATTGTTTGATTTAATTGCATTTGCCTTCCTAATGCCTTCTTATTCGGACTTCTCCATGGAAGATTTAGTGGAATCCGGGTTATATGGCAACACTTCCATGGATGACACCTTCTGGCAGGTCACAGGGATGGAGATACCCTTGGTGAAGTTTACAAACTCGTCACGAAGAAGGTATGAATTTTCTCTTTGATTACTTATAGGATCAACCGTTTGGCTAATACTACTATAATTAAAGAGTGAGACATTCCATTTGTGCGTGGCGGGTACCCCTCTTTCCGTCGCTTTCTCGAGAATCGGCTACCACGGCGACGTTGAGATAGATGAGCACTTGAGGGCTCGTATGGTTGGCGACATCGGTGATAGATCGCCTCTGTAGACTTCGCTAGCCTCTGAAACTACAGAAGGAGAGCGGGTAAGGGTCTTTTAGCCAAATAAGCTTTAAAATTTTTACTAAAATCCTAAAGTCCTCTTTTCTTACGTCTGAGCCTACATCTCGACTCCATGATCGGTGAGGCGTTGATCTTTGGATGAAGATCCATCCCATCTTATTATCGTTTGGAAATACGCTCATTCTTTTCTTTGGTGAACAACGTGATCGAAAAGGTCCTTCATGGCGGGCTTTCTCTTCATCGATTCGAGCTTGCTTGATCCCGGATGGCTTTGATCGGGATATGGGTTACCCTTTCGAGCCATTGTTGATGATCTGGCCATCGGAGGAAACTCGAGAGGCTACAAAAACTGCGGGCGGTTGGGGCTTTCTCATACATAGGCTGCTCGGTGGCGCACGTTTAGAGGCATGGCGCGATGCTCGTGTTTTCTTGGGCTCGAGGTCGGATCACGAAGCCGCCCGATCAGCTTCGGGCTGTTGTTCTTTGAAACATATTCTTCCCTAAGCCACATCGGGCTGATATCGTGGCGAGTCGCGGAGAGATAATACTTTCGGGGAGAGCTCCATCTTTGAAGATAGGATGGCGGTTTGGGTGGCCAAGGCCAACAAGGAAGAAGCCCTCACCGTTCGTCTAGGGAGCTCGATCTGCCGAGCGGGCTGGTGAGCTCGAGGAGGCAACCATGAAGACGAACAGATGAGGAGTCCTTGAGGCGAGTTGCGGGAAGAACTCCACCGGGCTTACAATGGTGAAGTGTCACCGGCTTGAACAACAAATCATTTGTCATAGACTTGATGTTTAAGCGGTTGTAGCTCCTTTCATATTTGCTTCAAATGAATAAGATTTATTCCTTTCATTATTTATTATGATTCTTTTATTTTGTCGAAATAATTAACCATAATACTTATAGGATTTTTGGCAAATCCTCGGCCGTCAACGGGTTTGATTAGCCTTTACCAACTACCGTTTGAGTTGGGCTAGCGTCGCGGATTATCGGATCCGTTCGCCGTGGCGTTGTGCTAAAGAATGAAACTCTTCTAGACTTCGTTGCTATGATATTGAATACATAGGCCATTGCTCTTTTACGGGCAGAGACCACCCGACAGCAGCGTGTTACCGTAGACTCATCCCTTCTTAGGCCCGGAGTGAAATACGAAGTCGAACACGGTGTCTTCTTCAATCGGGAAAAAGACTAAGCCCGGCAGCAGCGTGTGGGCGTTGGCTTTAGGGTTATTAGCCAACCCCGACCTTCAGCGGGTTTGATGAGCCTTTACCAACTACCGTTTGAGTTGGGCTAGCATGTAGATTTTCTAGATCCGTTCTACACCGGCGTTGTGCTAAAAGAATAAAACTCTTCTAGACTTAATGCTACGATGTTGAATCGTAGGCTTAGTCTTTATCGGAATAGACTACGACAGCGTGGTGGCGTTGGCTATCCCTTCTTAGGCTTGGGATGAAATGCCCGAGTCGAACTACGGTGTCTTCTTCAATGGGAAAAAGACTAAGCGGAAACAGCGTGTGTTAGGCGTTGGCTTTATCCCTCTTAGGCTTTGGATAAAATGCCAGAATCTAACTCTGGTGTCTTCTTCAATCGGAGAAAGACTAAACACAGCAGCGTGTGAAGCGTTGGCTTTATCCTTCTTAGGCCGGGATAAAATACCCGAGAATCGAACTCTGGTGTCTTCTTCAATCGGAGAAAAGACTAAACCGACAGCAGCGTGTGAAGCGTTGGCTTCCCTTCTTAGGCCGGGATAAAATACCCCAAGATGAACCTTGGTGTCCTCTTTTGACGGGAGAATGGCTGAGCCGAGGAAAAAGATTGATTGAGGTGGGAAAAGAAGAAAGTGGGACCTCCGCCGGAAAGAAAAAGACTTCAGGCGACCTTGATCGGACAACGATCACGAAAATCCCGTATATACCTTGATCGGCGCTACCTAAGATGAAGATGGAACTAAGAGTGGGATCTCCACTCCGAGAACCGAAGACTTCGAGGCGACCTTGATTCGGACAACTGGTCGAAAATCCGGCGCGTACCGGTGGCGCTACCTAAGATGAAGATGGAACTAAGAGTGGGATCTCCACTCAGAAACCAGAAGAGACTTCAGGCGACCTTGAATGGATAACACAGTCACGAAAATCCGGCGCTTATCACCGATCGGCTACCGAGAGATGAAGATGGAACTAAGAGTGGGATCTCCACTCAGAAACGAAAGAGACTGGAGGCGACCTTGATCGGACAACACAGTCACGAAAATCGGCATACCTTCGGTCGGCTACCTAAGATGAAGATGGAACTAAGAGTGGGATCTCCACTCCGAGAACGAAGAGACTCGGTGACCTTGGTCGGACAACACAGTGCGAAAATCGGCGCATACCCGATTCGGCTACCTAAGATAAAGATGGAAAGAACCCCTCCGTTTATCACGAAAGGGGTGGGATGCTTGGAGAGGAAGAATTTTATATTCTATCTCGGCGTAAAAGGATTTTAATTGGGCCTCTTGTTCATAGAAGGAATCAAGAGGAATTGCGGCAATGTACCGAAAATTTGTAGGCCCAGTCAAGGAATTTGATCGGTGGGGATTATGATGGAGGATAAATCTAGGGTTATCCTCAAGGAAAGTGGTAACACATCCCACGAGGAACTTCGTGAAGCGGGTTATCTGAAGATACTAAGGGTAGTATTTCTTGGGAACTTCCCATTATCGGCATTAATTGCGGTCGCCATTTGGGTAATTAAATCGCACCATTGGAGTAGACGTTTCTATTACAAGCGGACCCTCCCATTTAGGTTAATTTACCTTTCTTTTGGAAGTGAGGATTATCGGTCGTCGGCGAGGACCAAATCTCCTTCTCTAAAGGTTCTCTGTCGAACTTTCTTGTTGAAAGCCCTCGACATCCTAGCTTGGTAGAACTCAATGCATTGTTGAGCCTCAGTTCTCATCTAACATCTCAAGCTCTTGAGGCGTTTTGATGTTGTTCTTGGTCGTCATCTCTGTTGAAAAGCGTCTGAAGTGGCGAATCTGAATTTCCAGCGGAGAGCGCGCGTAAACCCGAGGGAGATGCGAGGTCGCTCGGTTGGCGTCGCGTCCGTTGTCGCGATATGCCCGAGTGCTTCTCGAGTTTATCGTCCGGTCTAGCTTGTTATTCTTCACAAGCCCGGCGAAATTTGATAATCGTCTTGTTGAATGCCTCGGCTAATCCATTTCTTCTTTGGATTATAGAACATCGGAGACATCTTGTATTTTGAACTTTTAGCAAAACGATGGAATTAGCGATGAATTAGGGACCGTTGTCATGGGCGATCCGTCTTGGAACACGTGTCGGTAGATGACATGGTGTTTGATAAATTTAAGCGGTACTTTCGCCTTGACTTCTTTTAGCGGGATTGCTACGCCCACTTGGAATGTCGGTGATCGCTAGAATAAACCGATCGCCTTTGGCCAAGCGGAGGAAAAATGGGACCTCGGCGTCCATTCCCCATGTCTCGAATGGCGAGGATGTGGCGAAGGATGCAGCCTTTCGGGGAGGCGATGCATATAATTGGCGTGAATTTGACCGCGTGGCATTCCGGCGTACTCGGCCGCGTCATTGATCATCGTGGGCCAAAGTAGCCCATTCTCTGATTCGATCGTAGAGCTTGGGACGGTGGTGCGCACCACATTCACCGCCGTGTGCTTCGAAGGACCTCTTACGCCTCTTTGTTTGAGAGGCATCGTGGCAAAAGACCATCGTACCCGGCGATATAGCATCACGGGTTTTACGTGTCATAAAAGAATCTTGGAGCTCTTAGCGGATTGACTCTCTCCCTCCGTCTTCGTGAGAATGCCATGTAAGGCGTATCGATGATAGGAAAGCGCCAATCTCGGGGCTCCAACTTGGTTTGGGTTGCATGTACTTCTTTGGTAACTACCCCTTATCTTCTTGTGTCTCATCGTATAATGAGTGCGAAGAGTTGGTGAGTCGGCCGTAACTAGTTGCTGGTCTCCGGAAGGTTGTGCTAACGACACGACTAACCTGCCGGTGCATCCGCATAGCGTTTTGGGCGGGATATATTCGATGAAAAACTCTTGAATGAGTCGCCATTTCAGCGGCTATCGATGATAGGGGATTAGATCGGTTCACGACCGTAGTCACCGAACTGCTTAACTATCAATTGAATCGCCGATGCTTGAGATATTGACCCCGGCTCCTTGGCGAAACTAAGTCCAATAAGTAGGCGCATTGTATTCACTCGTTATTAGAGCAAGGTTGATGAGTGAATAAGCACGGGGCATGACATGATTCCGGGAAACTAAGACAACCCGACTCCGGGAAATCTTAGAACATCCGGGGCGCACCCACGTTGAGCTCGAGCTCCGTCAAAATACGATCGCCATATTTGTTGGTGCGATGTAGTGTTGACTTCTTGAACTTCATCAGGAAGATCATCATATAGCTCAAGCTGCATCCGTTGTGACCAAGAGATCATAAATCGCTTGTCCTTTGGTGACTTACGTTGTTTGAAATACAAGTCATATTGGGACAAGAGCAAGGCCCATTTAATAGCGCCAACTCATGGAGGCTTTGGGTCATAAATATCCGGACGGATTCGTTAGAGATAACATAAATCGTCATCAGGCTAAATAGTTGCGCATTTTGAATCGCGAACACTAATGCAAAACCTTCGACCATTGGATATCGAGACTTCGTACCGACTAATGTTAACTCGGGTAATACTGCGCACGTTGCGTGACGCATTGTCGTCGTCTTCGCGAGTAAAGCGCTTAACGAGTGATCCGTTGCCTTGGCGTAGATCAAAAGCGGTTTTCGACAGCGGTGCAACAAGACGGGAGGTTTAGCGAGATAAGACTTGATCTCTTGAATGCCTTACGGCGTGCGTCCCAAATATATGACCGCCCTTCTTGTTCAACTTAGAAGCGGTTGGCACTTCCCGGATAGGTTCGATATGAGCCGTCGGATGTCATGATCGCCCTTGTAACCCCGAGTTCTCTCAGTTTCGGGGTTGCAATTCTTGAATCGCCTTTACTTTGTCGGGATCGGCATGGATTCCTTTGTTGGTGGCGACGAAGCCAGGAACTTGCCCTGGACATCCCAAGGAAGGATTTGGCGGGATTCATCTTTAGGCGATGGGCTCATGAGTTCGAAAACCGTTCTAAGATCTTTGATGTGATCTCCTTTGTCGGCTTTTCACGACCAAATCGTCGGCGTAGCATTCGACCGTTTTCGAAGATGATCTGGAAAATTTCGTCATTGCTCGTTGATATGTGTACCGGCATTTTCGGCCGAGCGGCATGGCCGTGTAGCAATATATCTGATAAGGCGTTACGAGCGGCTGTGTGTTTGGCATCATCGGGGTGCATCTTGATTTGATTGTATCGAGAAACCATCCATGAGGACATTCTTTCAAATCCACCGCGTATTGTCGACTATGACATCGGTGATTGGTAGAGGAAGTCATCTTTGGGGCAGCGTTCAAGTCTCTATAGTCGACCAGTCCTAATCGAACCATTCTTCTTCATGGCCAGGGACTATATTAGCCACCCAATCCGGATGTTGAATTTCCTCGATGAATCCGATTCTATGAGTTTCTTCGCCGTCAACGATTGCCTCCAATATTTGTGGGGCGAGTCTTCTTCTTTGTTGCTTAGCGGGTTTGACATCCATCTTGATGTTGGCGATGTGTTACATTAAGTCGAGTCTGGCATGTCCTCGTAACTCGGCGAATACATTGATATACTCCACGATTAGGCAATCAACTCTTCCTTTTCTTCGGGGCGTATTGCTGATGTTAATGAGCTTAGGATGCTCTTCATCACCCATATTAACTGGACTACCTCATCCTTAGTGGGGGTTCTCTTTGTTCGAACCTATCCCCAATGCTCTTGGAGTTGATGGATCCATGGGTCTTCCCGTTGGCATGTCTTCATCACTCTCAACGATAGTAGGATCAGTGAAGCCATATTTGACATTAAAGCCTTGAAAGCTTCTCGGTGGTCGAGAATCCCAATAGAAAAGTGGGCGAATGTCGAGTCTCCCTCACAGTGGATTATTATCAATCGACCCGAGCATTCATCTTGAGGAGGATTAGTATCCCAATCCTTCTAAATGCATAGTAATTATCGGCTTTCCTCTTGGGACATATGCGCTTTAGGAGGGTTCGAGGGCCTCGTCCAGAAACATAGACCTTCCCTCGTGTCAAGTCCCATCTCTTCATGATACCCGGTGTTTACGGACTATATCGAATGTGTGGAGGATAGGTCCATTGTCGTCTTAATGGTTTTCTAGAAGTGATTATTTGGGCGCATCTCCTTTAAGTAAACCAAGTCTTTTCACTACTCGATCTTTGTGGGATGGCGAGTCTTGTCCCAAAGGAGTCTGGGCTGCTTTTGTGTAAAGCAAGATGATCGAGTTGGCGAGTGCAACTTCACGGATCATTGTATAAACTATCATCACATCATTCAAAGACAAAGGATACTCTAAATGCGTCATTTATTGATTCATGTTGATTTATCGTCAAGATTGATTACAAGGGGTACAATGTCATTTAAAACAAAACCTCCACTATAACCAAGCCGGTTTCGGTGTCGGCTTCTTCACTGCAGGTACCTTGGTGATGATTCGATTTGGACTCATTAGAGGAGAGAATCGTGAAATAATTCTCCATCCTTAAGCGGTTGTTTGTCGCGACCACTTGACCTCATTATTAGTGTCTACATATTTGAGACACGATGAAGAGTAGAGGGACTATAACATTATTGTGGATCCAAGGTCGACCAACAATAAGTTATAGGAAGTCTCGCGTCAATCACATAGCGGTGACTTGGACTTTAAGTCCCCATTTGGCACTTTATCAGGATCTTACCAAGCGGCGAGACCGGTGTTAAATCCATAAATCATTGTGCTGTTGATGCGACTTCGGCGAATTCAAATGATACATGGTGAGGGGGCATGATGCTCTGGAACCGGATCGACTTGGATCCGGTTAACTTCACTGAGCCAATATACGGTGAAGTATAGCGGCTCGTGCTTGGAATTCCTCGCGCATATCCTCCTTTGTAAAAGTGATGCGGGGAAGTGTTTAGTCGCAAGGTTGCATTCTTTGGGCGACTCTTACGGACTCGGCCTAATCACGGGTGAGGAAGACCTCGAATCGTGAGGGCTTCTTGAAGAGCTTCTCTCGTCTCTTTTGATAACCCATGACAACTCATAGTGATCCTTGTGGGGATATTGGCCAATGTGCCATTCGTCAAAGCGGTATGGAGAGTTGAAGTTCGGTTTAACTCTTCCAATCGGTGAGATCGAGGCCGGAATTTGAACTTCTTGCGGTGCTTTCTTTGTAGCTTCTTTGCGACCACGCTGTTGCGCTCTGCGATGCGGTGGGGATTTGTTGGTACCCCAGCTCACGAGGCGTCTTGGCATTAGGTCGGGACTTGGGTACTTGTACTTGTACTTCGTGTCCACTCGGTGGCGTGGGCTTGAGTTCCCCTTCCGGACGGTGGAATGTTACCACTGTTCATCGTCTCCCTCGAGTTAAGTAGCATGGCATGCCTTTCCTACGCTTGGCTTCTTCTTCAATGAAGAGGCTACCCATTGCTCATCTTCAAGTAGGTGCGGGTGGACCCACAAGACTTCGCCATTAATTATCACGATACAAGTCCTTTAGCGTTGCTTGTGTGAATGCGTCATTCATCTTCAACTGCGACTTTGACCATTGGTTGAGGTTCAAACCATGTCAGCGGCACCGACCGAAGCTTATGGACACGCATTAGCTCCGACCCTTTTCTTTGGGCTTCATAGTGATGACCCTACATCAATTAAAGCACGGATTTTGTCCTTAAGGCTAAAAGCGAGTTTAGTGGGGTGATGAAGCTACCATGGTCGCCGCGGTATCTTGGGTCATTAGTCTTCATTGCCTCCTCTTGATTACGAATCGGAGGGAGCTTGATCTTGTTATTTTCCACAAGATATTTGAAGAGACCGGGAATCCGTTAGTCCCTAAAGGAATAGGACTTGGGAATCTCGGCTCTAAGGCCTTCGTTTTTGTGGCCCGAGGTTGCCGCGTTGATTGTGCTGTTGCGGCAGCTGTTCGCTGCTTCTTCTGCTGCTGTTCTTTGGGGTTGGAGTTAGGCGTTTGGTTACATAGCGCCGTCTTGGCTTGCTCTTTCCCTTTGCGGTGGGACAAATTGCGGCTTGAGCTTCCGCGGTGACCTCTCTCGCCTTTTTCCTTTTGAGGAACCTCTCGGCTTGCTCTCCACGAACCGAGGTCCTTCCACGTTATCGATGGTGCTTTGTACCCATTGCTTCAAGCACATCTATCGATAAGTTCTTGTAGGCGAGTTTGGAGGATGAACTCCTGTTATTGGATCCGGCGGTTCATTGCCTTGTTCGAATCGTTTGACAAAGATATCCATGGTTTCTCCGTCTTTACGCTGTCGAGCAATGTCGTCGATACCTCGGTATCGTCATCAAAGATTGGTAAGGAAGCTAGACTCCATGTCGTCCGTAGAATGCTCCGGCGGTACCATTCAAGCGAAAGGAGTCTGGAAGCGAATGACCGAACCATCGGGGTTCGTTGCGGAAATAACTCGAGGTGTGACTTGAAATAAATCAAGTCTTTGCGTCGGGGAACCCTTCCGTCAAATGGTGTGAAGTTTATTAAGTTAAACTTCGGCCAGTGCGGGATTGATTCCCACTCCGGGTATGGGCAAGGAATGCACTGTCTTCTTTACTTCTTGGCGGAAATCAATGAGTTGATTTTGCTCTCCAAGTCTTTGATCTTCTGGCTTTCACGAGCAACAACATCTATGTTTTGCCCGGTTGGGGTTCGGGGAGGTTATCATCTTCTTGTGCTTCCTCACGATCGAATGCTATCATCTTCATCGGCGTTGATCGGTGACTTGATTCACCTTGATGTTTCGTCAAGGCTTGGATCTGTTGGTCATGCATTTCTCTCATCGTGCATGGCCAACTCCATTTCTAACTTGAAGTTTTCCGTTGTTTATTCAGCGCTTGTCTAGCATTTTGGCCACTTGATGCATGCGATCGCGTTTCTTGGGGCTTCCTTGAATAGATACGATCGGATCGCGTTGCGAACCAATATCCGACGCATCATCCTCCGTATTCCCTTGAAGTTTATCATATCACGGACCGTCGGATAGTCGGACCATAAGCGAGTTAGCGTTGCGTCTTGGGAATAGCGTGGCGATGGTTCTTTCTGGTCATATTATTAGTGACCTGCGACTCATCCTCTGGGATGTCATCCTTTTCTTGGAATCGCCTTGACCTAGGTCTTGGCGTGTTGGTGCTAAGTCTCTAAAGGCTGACACCCTTTACGGAGCTTCTAGATGGCAATTGCACTCGAGAGACCGTCTTGATGAGCTTGGAGCACAAGCATGGCTGCGTCAATTTAGGGGAATCCCGAGATTTTCTACCTTGCCCCTTGCTGATGCAGTGGAGTGATGGGTGTGCGGAGCAATGCGTGTGTTGGCGTAATCTCGGGTATAGCGTGTCGTCATCGGGCGAGGCGTCTCCTTAGAGAATGGCCAAAACTACGAAAGTAACTTCGCCTTGACTTCGCTTATGTGGCGTGAAGTTTGAGGAGACTCGGACTTCGATTTTTAATTTGGTTGGTGGGGTTGCGGGAATCTCACGGTCCTTTACGGCAGGTGCGACCTCATGAGTGACCACGCGATCCCTTCAAAGGACCCAGCGATCCTTGATAGTTGGTGCGGTGGTGGTGGTGTTGGCTTCACCGCCGATTGGTCTGAGCGCTTTGACTTTGGCGCCGTCGGTCTTGGACCTTGGCGTTGGATTTACCGCTGTATCCTTCGGTTTAAGTCTAGAGACGGGGAGTGTGGGCAAGCGAGGTTGGGACACCATTAGACTTGGGTCTCAAAACACGGTGATGCGTTGGTGGCTTCTTTACCACCTCCTTCTTCAACTCCGCGAGCTTTCTTGCACCAGCTTCGTGCTGGCAGAGGTCGCTGGCGCTTCGGATGCTCACGGAAGTGTGGGCGGTTCCGTTTGACCGGACCCACTCGTTGGTTGGCGGCTTGGATAAACCGTCGATCACTTGGTGAAGCCTCTGCGTAGCTTGGATCTTAGATCCGCCGTAGCGGACCCATCCGGATTGCATGGCCTTGGCAAGCTTGCGGCCATGCTTTTCGTCGCCTTTGGCGCTTCTTGGAGGCCGGCATCGCCAAAAGTAAAAAAGTAGTGCTTCAGATTCTACAAGATTGATTCAATTACTGGGTCCCATATTAGAAGATATTTTTTGTATGAAGAGGAATTAAGTTTGGACCCAAAGCGAAGGAATTATTTAAGAGACATGTGTCATTAATATCTCTTGACTAGAATCCCACCCAAGAAAAAGACAAGCATTACCTGATTTCCTGATTGCTCCCAATGAACTTGGGCTTCAAAAGGAACTACTCTGTATGTAAACAATATTATTCATGGAGTCCATCAAACGAAGAGATATTATAAGTGTACATAACTAAGGTGACGAATTTCTCTATAACAAAGGATGTAGAGATTCTCTGCTTGAAAAGTAGTTGAGATCGATACCTCTATTTCTATTTAGCAGACCGACATAGTTTGTGTCTGTTATTCATTCTACAAATGACACCCAGAGTCCAATTACATCAATTCTTAGTATTTATTCCAATTTTTTCAAGGGATAAGATAAGACAACGTAGGATTTCTACTATTATCTTAAAAATCACTTTTGTCTTAAAAACTACTATTGTAAAAACATCATTGAGATGGTAGAAATCTTATATGATTTTGTCTTATCCCTTAAAATTTGGAGTGGCCTGTAAGGATCATGGTAATTGGACCTTCTGCAGTTACCACCTAATTAGAGAGTATCTCGTTCCTTATCATGATCACAACCATTCATTAATTAATCAGTGGTAGAATTAAAGATAGTGGTCTCTCTACAACTTTCTAGTAGTAGAGAGGACCCAAACCCTTTAGTAAAAGAGCCAAAAAAAAACATGTTTCAAGGCAAGACCTTGTTGATGCAAGGAAAAACCTAATAGATTGAGTCCACAAGATTGGACTCGATGTTGAGAGCCCCCAAGATCTTCCTTGATGTCTGATGATGATCTTCGACTAAGAGTGCCTGAGATACACAAACAAAGTATCAAATTGACGATGGCGGGTTATCCACTAATGCCCCTCCAATGCCTAAGTAAGACTCTTGATGAAGATCAAAGCAATAAGCTTGTAGGTTAGGGTTTAGAGAGGAGGGCTTTATAGACCAAAGGTCGGCAGTACCGAGTCGAGATCGAGATAAGTCGTCCCTTTACCTATTGGTAGAGCTACGTAATTAATTGCCTGGCAAATCAAGTAGTACACGTGTCACCATCTTGAAGGTTGAGATAGTTATCATAGTTACTTGGTCTGCAAGTAAGTTAATGTGGTAGGACCTCATTGGCGTAGAATGGTATAGCCAACATATGCGTAGATCAGGTAGTTTATAGAAGTTGGCAATTAAAAAGATTGGCTACTCAATTGATATCTCTTAACATGGTATGTTGAGGATGTGATACGTTTCGAATCAACCATCACTAGTCAGGCAAACCGCCATAAAACCATGCCGGGTTGGGATGAGGCATGTTAACCAGACTGAGATGAGCCTAGTAGCCATGAACCTCTTTCTTCATATCCAAGCTTTTACGTCAGGCCTTTGGGCCATAACTGAGTTATATATAAGCTGAGTGTGGATGTCCCACGCTTTAGCCGGGTGAAGTGGGTTATCTTGTTGACTTAGTCAGCTTGTTATCGTGAGATTGGTCTAGGTAGTCCAATTGTGAAATCTAGGTTATATGCATAACGGACCTCTAGCCAGTGTAATTCACAATATCTACAAATATTCAACAATAATGCTTTGAAATCTTATCATATCTTCATCCAAATATCGAGTAACTACTAATATATTCGATCGAATCCTGTCTTAGGCAAGAACTGAAATATGCAGTTCTTGATGGAGTGATTCCCTTCAAGAAGATCAATGGAATGCATGAATTTGAGTACATGAAAAGCGATCATGAATTAAGTAAGGTCTTCAATGACGGCATGTCATGCACCTCCACTTTCATTCTGAAAATTATAGTGGATAGCTACCCTGGCTTCAAAGGCCTTCAAAAGCTCGTAGATGTCGGGGGTGGTACTGGAGCCGCTCTTCAAATGATCGTCTCCAAGTTTCCTCGTATCAAGGGAATTAACTTTGATCTGGCTCATGTTATCTCAGATGCGCCACCTATCAAAGGTAAGGATTACCATGAACCATACATGTAAGTAATTAAGCACAAGCACTATATACATGTTGCATTTATCGGATCACTATGGCGCAGGAGTGGAACATGTTGCGGGGGATATGTTTGATAGCATTCCAAGTGGGGATGCAATCTTCATGAAGGTATTATCACTTGTTTTTCTTAATATGCGCATTAATTTGTCTTCAAAAGTTTTTTAGTCTATGTAAATTACTAAACTTTTTTTATTAATTAATATGTATGTGTATTCAGAAGTATTTAATTCTAGGAAAATTACCAAAAAAAATTTCTTCCATCCCTCTACATCATATTTTTACAGAAAATAAATAAGTATCATTGACTAACTACATGTAATAGCAAATGCATGCAACTAGCATTCATATTGTAACTACAGTTGCAACGCACCAACAAAGAGCCGTGCCCTATATATATATAATTACAAGAAACTAATTATATGAATTCATGATATTTGTAGTGGATTCTTCATGACTGGTCTGACAAAGATTGCCTAAAGATACTGAAGAATTGCTTGAAGGCTCTACCAGACTCAGGCAAGGTGATCGTTGTCGACTTTGTCATCCCTGAGCTCCCAGATGAAGACACCATGACTCAAACCATGTTCAACACAGACCTTTGCATGTTGAATTTCAATGAAGGAAAAGAGAGGACCAAGGATGAGTTTGAGTCCTTGGCAAAGGAAGCGGGCTTCTCTGAGTTGAAGCTTGTTCCTTCTGCTTTCGGCATTCCAGCGATCGAGCTCTACAAATGAATTGTGTTTTAATAATGATACTGTTATGGTGTGTTTATGATTTGCTCATTCCCTTTTGTTTCTTGCACAAGCTAATGTGGGTTCTACCGTTGTTGAAATAAAATAAAAAGAGAATAAGTTCTATATTTCTTAATGATTCTTGTTGATCGTACGGTGGACTTAAAAACATATAGAGTTTTATATATGTAGTACTAATCTGGAATCGCGTCTATACAAATCCTCAATTACACATTCTTTTATGGGTTAATTTTAGAAATGCCCCCTCAACTATATATGGGGGTCGTCTCAGAAAACCCCCTTCAACTATTTTAACTCTGGAAAATCCCCCTCAATTAATTATGGAGTTGTTGTAGATAACCCCACTCAACTTTCAAAATATTATTTATCCCCACTTAATTTTTCTCACTTAATTCTCTAAACTAATATAATTCAAATCTAAAGGAACAAATGATTTAAAATGACCATACTATCTCTAAGATATTAAATTTTTTACCATAGTGTTCATTTTAACTTTATTTTTGGTTAAAAATAACTTTCATTTTATTTCCTCCCTCTTCTTATTCCTCCATCTTCATTACTAGTTTTACGTGCAAATCTAATTTTTTCTTTCTTTTTGAAACACTAAACTTCTTTTATTTTACGCTTATCCATACTTATAATGTTTGAAATAATTAAAACTTTTAAATTTTTTGAAGATTAGTTTCCTTATCAAAACTGTTATGGTCATAACCACTAACCGTTGATTAAGGAGAAAAAACGAGACACCGCACGGATAAACGCTTTGTCCGTCAACAAAACCGACTTCGATCCTCCGCGCCCAATCCACAAGGCGGCCGACACTTACCGACCCGCCATGGTCCAATGGATGACTATCATCATAGCAGCGGTCGCGAGTCGGCCGTCGGCAACTCTCTCCGCGGACGACGCGAAGGCGGTGGCGGTCGTCGCCCGTGATTAACGGCGAGGCCATTTCCGTCGCTTCGTCCCATCGGACGGCGGGAGGCAACCGGCTATCACCTTCCGACCGCTCGTGCCGCTTCGGACGACGCGAAGGCGGTGCTAGTCGCCCTCCCAACCCTTCACCCATTATAGCCCCGTCCTACCAATTGTCGGCCTTTCCCAACGATGCGAAGCGAATTGAGACCCTCTTATCGGCCACCCGTCCTCGGGGGCGACCACAGCGGCCACAGTGCGTCCCTTCCAGTTGATTACCTCGAGCGTCGAGAGGCAGTGATTATCACATTTTAATTACATTTTATACCCTTATTACCTATGTTATATGAATAACGATATTACTAATAATCATTTTTATCTTATTTTGCGGGCTAATAAAGAAATAATGAATAAAAGCCCAAATGACTCAAATTCTCGAATTTCTACCAATATTTGAAGCCCAAATCAAGACAAACCAAGGCCCAAGATACCAAATTGATCCAAGAGAAATTCGTGAAGAAAAATCAAGAAAAGACAAATTGGTTGGGAACCAATCGGTTGACCAACCGGTTATTAACGGTTATTAACCGACGGCCAACCGATCGGTTCCCAAATGATTCCGATTAATGGTGGATTTCTCTTCCTTTTGGCTAGGTTTGATCCAATGGTTCACATCAACTCCGTTGGGCTATAAATAGGGGTGAAGGTGAGTGTTTTGAGTGTGAAATATTTTGTAAAACTCCATTTGGAGAGGAGGGTTACTCTTAATTGAGAAGACCTTCCAAAATTGTAACTTTTGTTACACAATAAATGAAATGTTTCACCTTCAATTTCCTTTCTCTTCTTCTAATCCAAGGACCAAAAGGAGGATTAGATTAAGATCGAGGAGTTGTTGGTTTCTATTTTATTTCTTTTCATTTTCTTCTTTATTTTTGGTTAAAAATAACTTTCATTTTATTTCCTCCCTCTTCTTATTCCTCCATCTTCATTACTAGTTTTACGTGCAAATCTAATTTTTTCTTTCTTTTTGAAACACTAAACTTCTTTTATTTTCTCGCTTATCCATACTTATAATGTTTGAAATAATTAAAACTTTTAAATTTTTTGAAGATTAGTTTCCTTATCAAAACTCGTTATGGTCATAACCACTAACCGGTGATTAAGGAGAAAAAACGAGACACCGCACGGATAAACGCTTTGTCCGTCAACAAAACCGACTTGATCCTCCGCTACCGACTCCATAGGCGCCGACACTTACCGACCCGCCATGGTCCAATGGATGACTATCATCATAACCGACGCCAGAGGCGGTGCGAGTCGCCCGTCAAGAACTCTCTCACGGACGACGCTGAAGGCGGTGGACGGCCGTCGCCACGGGATTAACGGCGAGGCCATTTCACGCCGCCGTCCCATCGGACGGCGGGAGGCAACCAGCTATCACCTTCCGGACCGCTGCCCGCTTCGGACGACGCGAAGGCGGTGCTAGTCGCCCTCCCAACCCTTCACCCATTATAGCCCGTCCTACCAATTGTCGGCCTTTCCCAACGATGCGGCTTAATTCGCACCTCTTATCGCCCACCCGCCCTCGTGGACGACACGAAGCGCCCTCCGTCGTCCCTTCCAGTTGATTACTCAAGAGCGCCCCGAGGCCGAGTGATTATCACATTTTAATTACATTTTATACCCTTATTACCTATGTTATATGAATAACGATATTACTAATAATCATTTTTATCTTATTTTGCGTGCTAATAAAGAAATAATGAATAAAAGCCCAAATGACTCAAATTCTCAATTTCTACCAATATTTGAAGCCCAAATCTGAAGACAAACCAAGGCCCAAGATACCAAATTGATCCAAGAGAAATTCGTGAAGAAAAATCAAGAAAAGACAAATTCGGTTGGGAACCAATCGGTTGACCAACCGGTTGGCTAACCGGTTGGCTAACCGATCGGCCAACCGATCGGTTCCCAAATGATTCCGATTAATGGTGGATTTCTCTTCCTTTTGGCTAGGTTTGATCCAATGGTTCACATCAACTCCGTTGGGCTATAAATAGGGGTGAAGGCTGAGTGTTTTGAGTGTGAAATATTTTGTAAAAACTCCATTTGGAGAGGAGGGTCACTCTTAATTGAGAAGACCTTCCAAAATTGTAACTTTTGTTACACAATAAATGAAATGTTTCACCCTTCAATTTCCTTTCTTCTTCTAATCCAAGGACCAAAAGGAGGATTAGATTAAGATCGGGAGTTGTTGGTTTCTATTTTATTTCTTTTCATTTTCTTCTTTATTTTCTTGTTTGTAGAATAGATTTACTTTCATGCAATTTACTTTCTTGCAATTTACTTTCATGCAATTTAATTCCTTGCAATTTACTTTCATGCAATGTATTTAATTCTTGTATTTACTTTCTAGAATAGATTTTTCTTTTCTTTAATTCACCTTGAGGCTAGAACCCTCTAGGGAATTACCTTTTCTAAGTATGGAGCTAATATTCGTGGGATCCCTAGAGATTGTTTGAAACTAGCTAACAAATCCAACTCATTTTCATGAGATTGAGATAAGCTAAGTGGATCTACTCTAGATTCCTCATATCTTTAATTAATCCTCCATACTTTACCTTCTTTATCTTCCTCTTATCCTTGTTTTCATTTGTTTGTTATTTTCCTTTATTCTTGATTTTGATTTTCCTCTCCTCTCTCTCAATCTTGCTTTCTTTTATTTTGCACTTATTTTCTCTCAATCTCATTTTCCCTCCATGTGCATATAATCTCAAACCTAGTTTTGTTATTATGTGCATATAACCAAAACCACATTCTCAACTTTATTTTCTCCTCTTTTGCACATAATCCACAATCCACTCTCTCTTACCTCTCCACATCCACATTCACCATTTTCTTATTTTCATTTTATTTGTACATAAACTCCTAATTGTCACGCGCATAATTTGAGAACCAAAACTTGAGCAAAACTCTCCCTACTTTCCCGTTCCTCGTGGGATCGATAATCTTATATACTATAACTTGATAAAGGTTGTATACTTGCAACTAAGGAGGTAATCATTTATTTCCCATCAAGTTTTTGGCACCGTTGCCGGGGATCGGTGCATAAGTAGGATTTTCATTAAGTTTGGTTTTTATTTTGTGTGTTTTCTTTTGTGTAGGAACTTGGAGCTTGAAGATCAAGAGTTGAAGACTCAAGATTGAAGAATTGCCTCAACGAGGCTTTGCATTGCTTTTAGTGGGTAACTTCTCCATCTAGTATTTTCAATTCCACCCTTTAGATAGTTCATATACATTAGAGACAATTAGGATAAAAAATATAAAAATAAAAAATAAAAGGATTTTTCCCCTTGTCGACCCTAATAAACTTCATTTTTTTTATTGTCGACCATAATAAAAATAAATAAAAAGATTTTTGTTTGTTTTGCATCCTTTTAGTTGCTTTTAATTCTTAGGGTTGCATTTCATATAATAGTAGGAATTCACCAAGTGATTTGAGCATCTTGATTTGGCACACACTTGAAAATATCTTAAGGGCAAAACCCACTAATCAAGATAAGGTGAGGGATTTCATCACCCTTTCCTTAGCCCAAAATCACTAATTCCTCACTACACTTACCCAAGCCTCTTAAAATTTGATTAGGCGTTGGCCCCTAAGGATTGAGCTCATTAAGGAACAATAATTTCTTAAGTGAACGGTCCAAGTTTATTTGGATTAATTGGTGTCTAAGGCAAGGTTTAGGGGTTGCGTAAAGCTCATGAGGAAAGAGGTACTTAATTGATCTTTGATCTCCCTCTAGTACTATCCTTACCTGGCTAATTACCCAAGTAAACTTTGATCTTTTCATTAAAGAAATTTTTGGTTAGGAGCTGGTCTAAGTCAAGTTTAGGCTTAACCCTAGAGTTAGGGTGATTGAAAAGTGATTGCCTTGATTTCTTTTTAGTTAGTTTTTCCTTATTTTTTTTCTCATCATCTTTTAACTTTTTATCTTGTCCTTTTTCATAAAAAAATTTTTTGATTTTGGTGTATGCAAACTTGGGTTAGGGATAATACCAATCGTTTAATTCGTTTTGATCCATCTTTTGAACCAAACGAAATGGCCGTCCCTAATTCACCCGTTCTTCAAGATGTTTGTTATCCCACTAGAAATGCAATCCCCTCTTGCATAAAACTCCCCGAAGTCAATGGAGCAAATTTCGAACTTAAACCGCATTTTATTAACATGCTTCCCAAATTCCTAGGAGTAGAAACGAAGGCGCTTATATTTTCATCTCGAATTTGAAGAAGTTTGCCTCATGATCAAGATGAGGGACTTAGCAGAAGATGCGATCAAACTCCGATTTATTCCATTTGCCCTTAAGGACAAAGCCAAAAATGGTCAGATAGCTTGCCCATGATTCCATCTCAACTTGGGGTGAATTTGTAGCAGTTTTTCGAAAAATTCTTTCCTATCCACAAAACAATCAAGCTTAGAAACGACATTCAAAATTTTAAAATTGTCGGAGAATCTTTTGGAAGTATTTTGACAAATTCAAAGATCTTCTTATCCAATGTCCTCACCATGGTCTTGAAAAGTGGCGATTATGCCAAATCATTTATGAAGGATTGGATTATTCTTCAAAACTTCCTTAGAGTCAATGTGTCAAGGGGATTTCATGAAGAAAAATGCCGATGAAGCTTGGGACTTTTAGAGAGTTTATCCGAGAAAACCATGCGGTGGGAACATTGTGATGACCGTGTTTCATCGGTTCCAATTTCAAAATGGTACGTCCTAGAAACAAACATAGCCTCTGAAGCAAAGATGGCGACAATCATGCGTAGGTTAGAAGCTTTGGAAGTCAAAGAACGAGCTCCAGCTCAAATCAACCAAGTTTCGCCTCGGGTTGTCATAGCTGTCGTCTCCATCTCATGTTTGGAGGAATGTCCTCTTTAGGATCGGTCGACCACTAGGTCGGATAGCATTTCATTAGGTGAATGATCCATTTTCTCCAACCTACAATCCGGGTTGGAGAAATCATCAAATTTTGCATGGAACGGAAACTACTGGAAATCAAAATTTCACTCCCTCTTCAACCCAACAATTCTCTAGGGCAATCTGGTTCCTCTCAATTTTCAACAACCAAATCTATCATTTCAAAATCGGTCTCCTCATCACCAACTGCAAATCACACTCCTCAAATTGCGATCATGATAAGCGTCTTAATATTCGGAAAAGGGTCTAGAAACTTTGATTAAAACCTCTACGGACCACGAACTTATTGACTCAAACATCAAACACGTTGAATTCCTTCATGCAATCAACAGGGCAAATCCTCACTTCCAACACTCAAGCCATAGCTAGGTTAGAAACCCAACTTAGTCAACTAGCTAATGCCATGAGTGAGAGAGAAAGGAACTTTAGAGTCAACCCGTGCCCAACCCGAAGGACACGGGATCAAGTTCAACCTACCAAGCTGAAGTGAATGCAATCCATTCACTACGGTCGTAGACAGTCGATAATCGGTTAGAATGCCTCTAAGTGAAACCCTTGAACGAACAAATTCTCTCTCCTTAGAAATCACACCCTTCGATGACCGGAACCCGAACCGTAACCGAGTCTAATCAATTTAAACCGGTTGCTCCTTGCAGGATAGACTCGGGCCTAGGAAGCACTCCTCTCGGGAGGAGAAAATTCTAGAGACTTTCAAGCGGTTAAGGTCAACATTCCTCTTTAGATGTCATTGAACAAATTCCTTCTTATGCCAAATTTTTAAAGGAATTATGTACCAAAAGAGGCAAATAAATGTTCCAAAGAAAGTCTTTCTCGCCAATATCGGTGAAGTCCTCTCAAAGTCCGTACCATTGAAACATAAGGATCGGGTTGTCCTACCATCCCATGTATCATTGGTAATACTCATATCGATAAGGCTTTTAGACTTAGGGGCGGTGTCAACTTGCTTCAGATTCGATCTACCAACAACTAGGTGTCGGGGAACTCAAGCCAACTAGATGCACACTTGATTAGGCGATAGATGCATTAAGGTCCCTATGGGTGAAATAACGATGTATTGATAAAGGTTGGAGACTTTATTTTTCTGTTGATTTCAGAGTCCCGAAACGCAACCCGCTTCCAATCCCAAAGGACGATACCGTGATCTTAGGAAGACCGTTCTTAGCCACTTCTAATGCTCTCATCAAGCTGTAGAAGCTGGTCACATGAAGTCGTCTTTTGGGAATCATTGCTGAACTTAATATTTTCAATCCAGAAATAATATTGATAATCGACCTTCGAAATCAATTACGTCCAAGAAAGTTTAACAGTAGAGAATGAATCGACATTAGTTTTGAGGAAATCTTTCATGAGGCTGGAAATTTTAAAAATTCGGTTTTATTTTTCAAAATGAGGAAGCGTGTTGAATACATGCCTCTTGAATGCAACATTCGAAGAACTCTATTCGATGAGCTTAGATTTTTGGAAGAGCAACCAAAATGTCAAATTTTCATTAATCAAAATCTAAGTTCAAAATGCATAACACCAATAAGACCTACCTTAATTTCTTTGCAAAACACATTGCAAACCTTGAAATTTTCGAATTTGAGAACATCATTGATTATATCATCTTGAAATTCTTTAAATTTCGGGTAGAATTTTTAGCAATAAGGTAGGATTTAATGTAGAATGTGAGCTTCTCATGTTTCATCTTTTATTCTACATTTTATTTTTATTTTTGTCCCACAATAATAATAAAAGAATTTATTCTTCTCTCATATGAGAGTTTCTTGTTCTTTTCAAAAAAAAAAAAAGAAAAAGAAAAATAAATATATGAAAAAAAAAAAGAATAAATTTTGACTTCACCTTCTCCTACCAAAGGTAATTCTGAGAATTTTTATCATTGTTGAAGTCGTAGAACAAATGTAAGTGCTTCCATTCTTATCTGTTTTACATTGTGCATAATAGAATTTGCATTGAGGACAATGCAAAATTTAGGTGTGGGGGTGGGAATTAGTCATTTTATCTTTATCTTAGTTTTTTTTTTTTCTTTTTCTTACCATTCTTTTATGTCATTTTTTCCTTCTTTTCATCATAAAAAAAATAGTCACTTGCTAACTTAATAGAGTTGATTAATAATTGATCAATTTGATAGAATTTAAGTCTTCTAATCCTTAGTTGGTTCTATACTCAAGTTTACCTTTTATGATAACTCCAAATAAATTTCTTAAGAAATGATTTTCAAAGTAGTATACTTTACTTAAGTTGTAACTTAGATTTTTAAATAAAGTAATGAAATTTTGCATGCCTAACTTAGAGTTGAAAATAATTTTTCAAGTTGTCTTGATCAAATATTGTTCAGAATGTATATACATATACACACATATATATTATACTGACTTAATAAATAGAAGAAAAATTTTCTTTAAATCATTGGTGGTTCTATTTTACTAAGCCTAAGTTGACTGAGTAATTAAGCCCGAGGAGTATTTCTATGCTTAATGACCTAAGCCCAATGGGTTGGGATTCATTGGCCCAAAACTCGCTAAATGGTCACTTAGAAAGCCCAATTAAAAAGAACAAAACCACCAAGGAATAAAGAGTAAAAAAAAAATCATACTAACCATGTTTTTGTATATAGTTATATTTGTATATGTTCTTGAAAAATAAAATGGATTAAAAGACTTGAAGTTTGTTTAAAACAAAGGGTTAGCATGTCCTTTTCAAAACTTTTAAATTAAATTTTTGAGTTAAACTTAGTTTTGTATAACTATAATGGAAGGATTTTCTTAAGAAAATTACATTGGAGTTATGATAAAACGTTTTCTTGAGTATTAACCAACTTCAATTGGAATGTTTGAAGATATCAAATGAATTAATTATTTTATTAACTTCTTTAAATTGGCAAGTTGACTGAATTTTGTGGGTATATTCACTGCAAACCCTCACGAGACTACAACTCGTCCACTAGGGTAACCTAGGGGTTTAAAGGCTTGTTGTATCGCTAAATACAACCGCGATTCTCTGAAAGTGAGTTAGGTTTTCTTTTTATTTTCTTTGCTAGAGGACTAGCAAAAGCTTAGGTGTGGGGGTATTTGATTATCACATTTTAATTATATTTTTATACCCTTATTACCTATGTTATATGAATAACGATATTACTAATAATCATTTTTATCTTATTTTGTAGGCTAATAAAGAAATAATGAATAAAAGCCCAAATGACTCAAATTCTCTGAATTTCTACCAATATTTGAAGCCCAAATCTGAAGACAAACCAAGGCCCAAGATACCAAATTGATCCAAGAGAAATTCGTGAAGAAAAATCAAGAAAAGACAAATTCGGTTGGGAACCAATCGGTTGACCAACCGGTTGGCTAACCGGTTGGCTAACCGATCGGCCAACCGATCGGTTTCCAACAGATTCCGAATTAATGGTGGATTTCTCTCCCTTTTTGGCTATGTTTGATCCAATGGTTCACATCAACTTCGTTGGGCTATAAATAGGGGTGAAGGCTGAGTGTTTTGAGTGTGAAATATTTTGTAAAAACTCCATTTGGAGAGGAGGGTCACTCTTCATTGAGAAGACCTTCCAAAATTGTAACTTTTGTTACACAATAAATGAAATGTTTCACCCCTTCAATTTTCTTTCTCTTCTTCTAATCCAAGGACCAAAAGGAGGATTAGATTAAGATCAGGAGTTGTTGGTTTCTATTTTATTTCTTTTTCATTTTCTTCTTTATTTTCTTATTTGTAGAATAGATTTACTTTCATGCAATTTACTTTCTTGCAATTTACTTTCATGCAATTTAATTCCTTGCAATTTACTTTCATGCAATGTATTTAATTCTTGTATTTACTTTCTAGAATAGATTTTTCTTTTCTTTAATTCACCTTGAGGCTAGAACCCTCTAGGGAATTACCCTTTTCTAAGTGTGGAGCTAATATTCGTGGGATCCCTAGAGATTGTTTGAAACTAGCTAACAAATCCAACTCATTTTCATGAGATTGAGATAAGCTAAGTGGATCTACTCTAGATTCCTCATATCTTTAATTAATCCTCCATACTTTACCTTCTTTATTTTCCACTTATCCTTGCTTTTCATTTGTTGTTATTTTCCTTTATTCTCCTCTCTTGATTTCATTGATTTTTACTTCTCTCTCAATCTCATATTCCCTCCATGTGCATATAATCTCAAACCTAGTTTTGTTGTTATTTGCACATAATCACAACCACATTCTCAACTTCATTTTCTCTTCTTTTGCACATAATCCACAATCCACTCTCTCTTACCTCTCCACATCCACATTCACCATTTTCTTATTTTCATTTTATTTGTACATAAACTCCTAATTGTCACGCGCATAATTTGAGAACCAAAACTTGAGCAAAACTCTCCCTACTTTCCCGTTCCTCGTGGGATCGATAATCTTATATACTATAACTTGATAAAGGTTGTATACTTGCAACTAAGGAGGTAATCATTTATTTCCCATCATGGTATCTTGGAGAAGATGAACAGTGGGATCTTTCGAAGTCCCTCACTGATATATATAGGGCGGTGAAAGAAATCGAAACGACCGCCGAAATACGCGGCTGAAACGACCCGCACAATCCTCAAGGCGAGATCTGCGGTTGAGATTCGCGGAAGTGAAAAGTAATTCCAAAGACATTAAGTCTCTCAGTGGCCACGTGGACACAAGCTTTGATCAATACAAAGCGTCAGAGTTCAGCTAGGCGAGGTTTGTTCCCTCAGCCTTATATTAGAAATTCTGACGAGGGTGGCTTGCGAGCCTCTTCTACAGCAGTTATAGAAATTCAAAGTATTCCGGACCCTCACAACCTGAATCAAGTCCGAAACTTTGAAGGGTCTTGTAGACATCCAAAAGCTCTAGGCGAGGGTCATGCACCCTAGTCGTTAAAGCTTCAAGACGAGGCTCACTCAAGGGCGAGGCTCGACGAGGCTCGCCTACAACATCAAAGTTTGACGAGGCTCGCCACAACATCAAAGTTTGACGAGGCTCGCCTACAACATCAAAGTTTGACGAGGCTCGCCACAAAGATCAAAGTTTGACGAGGCTCGCCAACGACATCGAGCACGATGATCACGAGGACGAGGTTCGCCTACGTGAACTTTGACTCTCGCCTTGCAACGGCTCGTTATCCGACGGCTCGAAGCTTAACCTCGCGGCGAATCTAAAGGCCACGAAAGCCACAACAACCACGTGGGTTAAGTGGTGGGCATCGCTATGCCCACGCCCATATCGCTTAACCCACGCTTCCACAATTCTTGCATGCCGATTCGTGCTAAAAGCCCTATAAATGGCGGTGAGCGCCATTAGAGAGGGCTTTTGGAACTTTGGAGATCAACACTTGCGCACGAGAAAGAGATCAAGCTCTTCATCGGCAATCTCAAGATCATCCGCAACTCGCTCGATCGTCAACGGAAGCAATCTCAACGTGAGCATTGAGTGAAGCATTCTATCGCTACCGAAAACCCACCTTAAAAGAGAAGTCGAATCAATCTTCTCTTCCTCTGTAATCGAGAAAATTTGATTGTAAACCCATTCATTCAATCAATAAACTTTTTTCGACTCTACAGAGCCGTCTAAGATAGAGACTACTGAGAAAAAAACTGTTGGTCGTAGACAATGAGACTTTAGCAGAAGACTTGAAGCAATCTGAAGAGGTCTATGACTTGGTTGTAATTAGAAAAGAAGAGCCTGCCCCTGCTGAAATTCCTCCTAAGGTGCAAACCCCTATTGTGACTGAGATTTTTGATGTTGATGAAAATATGTTAGCAAAGATGGGCATTATGCATGAAGCTTCTGAAGCTATTGTGAGTGATATTACACATACTGATGTTGTGCTAGTGGAGGAGAAGGATATAATAGCGAGCCAGACAATTGATGATATGTGTAACTTGCTTGGTGGAGGGCTCGAGGCAAAGGAGATGAAAGAATTGTGCATGGAGTATGAGGGAGAATTTTCTTCTTTGAGAGTGAAGGTTGTGAATAATTTGTACATAAACTCCTAATTGTCACGCGCATAATTTGAGAACCAAAACTTGAGCAAAACTCTCCCTACTTTCCCGTTCCTCGTGGGATCGATAATCTTATATACTATAACTTGATAAAGGTTGTATACTTGCAACTAAGGAGGTAATCATTTATTTCCCATCATGGTGGCTTGGAGAAGATGAACAGTGGGATCTTTCGAAGTCCCTCACTGATATATATAGGGCGGTGAAAGAAATCGAAACGACCGCCGAAATACGCGGCTGAAACGACCCGCACAATCCTCAAGGCGAGATCTGCGGTTGAGATTCGCGGAAGTGAAAAGTAATTCCAAAGACATTAAGTCTCTCAGTGGCCACGTGGACACAAGCTTTGATCAATACAAAGCGTCAGAGTTCAGCTAGGCGAGGTTTGTTCCCTCAGCCTTATATTAGAAATTCTGACGAGGGTGGCTTGCGAGCCTCTTCTACAGCAGTTATAGAAATTCAAAGTATTCCGCACCTCACAACCTGAATCAAGTCCGAAACTTTGAAGGGTCTTGTAGACACCAAAAAGCTCTAGGCGAGGGTCATGCGCACCCTAGTTGTTAAAGCTTCAAGACGAGGCTCACTCAAGGGGCGAGGCTCGACGAGGCTCGCCTACAACATCAAAGTTTGACGAGGCTCGCCTACAACATCAAAGTTTGACGAGGCTCGCCTACAACATCAAAGTTTGACGAGGCTCGCCTACAACATCAAAGTTTGACGAGGCTCGCCAACAGCATCAGAGCACGATGATCACCTGAGGACGAGGTTCGCCTACAGCCGTGAACTTTGACTCTCGCCTTGCAACGAAGCTCGTTATCCGACGGCTCGCTTAACCTCGCAGCGAATCTAAAGGCCACGAAAGCCACAACAACCACGTGGGTTAAGTGGTGGGCATCAGTTATGCCCACGTCCATATCAGTTAACCCACGTTTCCACAATTCTTGCATGCCAGTTACGTGCTAAAAGCCCTATAAATGGCGGTGAGCAGCCATTAGAGAGGGGCTTTTGGAACTTTTGGAGATCAACACTTGCGCACGAGAAAGAGATCAAGCTCTTCATCGGCAATCTCAAGATCATCCGCAACTCGCTCGATCGTCAACGGAAGCAATCTCAACGTGAGCATTGAGTGAAGCATTCTATCGCTACCAAAACCCACCTTAAAGAGAAGTCGAATCAATCTTCTCTTCCTCAGAATCGAGAAAATTTGATTGTAAACCCATTCATTCAATCAATAAACTTTTTTCGACTCTACAGAGCCGTCTAAGATAGAGACTACTGAGAAAAAAACTGTTGGTCGTAGACAATGAGACTTTAGCAGAAGACTTGAAGCAATCTGAAGAGGTCTATGACTTGGTTGTAATTAGAAAAGAAGAGCCTGCCCCTGCTGAAATTCCTCCTAAGGTGCAAACCCCTATTGTGACTGAGATTTTTGATGTTGATGAAAATATGTTAGCAAAGATGGGCATTATGCATGAAGCTTCTGAAGCTATTGTGAGTGATATTACACATACTGATGTTGTGCTAGTGGAGGAGAAGGATATAATAGCGAGCCAGACAATTGATGATATGTGTAACTTGCTTGGTGGAGGGCTCGAGGCAAAGGAGATGAAAGAATTGTGCATGGAGTATGAGGGAGAATTTTCTTCTTTGAGAGTGAAGGTTGTGAATAATTTTAAGAAGATTGAGATGATACTTCTGACACTAAAATATGAGAAGCAACATGGAACATATTTTAAGGAATTTTTCAAGTCATCGGTAGATCCACATGCTATCAGTCACGTAAACATGGTGTGGGAAAGATTCATTCAAAAGTTTGATTCAGAAGAAGCTCTAGCCGAGGAGGTAAAATAACAAATGGAGAAAATCAATGCTAAGTATAAAGCGGACGCTGATCGATATAGGAGAAGAAAAGAGTTTATCAAGGAAGCTGCTATTCAAATAAATATAAGCTTGGGATCGAGCTTCTTTCAACAAGGGGAGACTGATGTAGGACGCATAACAAACAAATTCATGGAGAAGTTAGAGTCAATTTAGATTAGGAAATATATTTAAAGTTAGAATCAATTTAGATTAGGAAATATATTCAATGTTAGAGTCAAATTAGATTAAGAAATATATTCAATGTTAGAGTCAATTTAGATTAGGAAATAAATTCAATTTTGATTCATGATTTGTTTCCTTTATTATAGGGAGTCTTTTAGAGTAGGATTTAATACTTTCTATTTCTTTGTAATTCTAATCTTAGTAGGAATCTTATTTGTTATTATATTTAAGAAAAGGCATGTAACCCCAAGAAATATAACTTTTTATCAATAAATTCCTCTTTTAATATTTTCTTCGTGGATTCGAAGTTCTTCGTGGATTCAGAGATCGTTCTTTGTGGATTCAGAAAGCACCCCTTGGTGGATTACGAGGTTTATCACTTTCGTGCTGCGTTATACACTAACATTATAGCTTTATATATGTACACAGATTTTGTATAGGATTAAACAAACATAGGTTAATCTTGAAACGAGTGAACTCTTACAATTAAACAAAGTTGGAATCTACATATACACAAGTTTGTGCAAGTTTATGGGCACAGTTTTTATCCCCCACACCTACCTCTCCCTCCTTCATACATGTTTGTTTTTTTCAACGGCCTGAGATTGGTAGTAACAGGTAATCTACTGCAAGTTTCAGAACAGTTCAAGCCAAAAAGAGAGAAATATTGAATGAAGGATAGAATCTTTATATTTTTCTGCTATGATAATGCAGGATGTGAATCATAATTAATCATAATCTACATATTATTGTCTTCCATTGCAACCTAATGCCAAATATTTAGAGAAAGAAACAAAACCATTACACTGATTTCTACTCAAAAATCACCAACTACTACAATTGCCTAACTCACAGTTAATGCTTTATTTTATTTATTTATTTTTGGGTCTATAATTTTCAAATGATACAATGACACTGGTTATCCCAATATTTCACATAAAGCAACATAAGATGTCACTAGTCATGTTTACAAGTTTTACTACGATGTTTTGAAGCAAGACACATAGTAGTCGTGAGATTCCTCTGCTCCTTTTTGTGAAGGATGCATCTAATAGTGGTCGACTCCATCAACAAAGTGATAGAGATTGTCGTGAACAACTACGCATGGGAGTTAATGCTTTTGCTAGACTGTGTCAGTTGCTTAGGAAGACAGGACGTCTTTATGATAATAGACGCAGTTTTGTAGAGGAACAAGTTGCTAAGTTCCTTCAAATTCTTTCTCATAACTGGAAGAATCGAGCAGTGAAGTTCTATTTTATGCGTTCGGGTGAGACTATTAGCCGCCACTTTCACAAAGTATTAGAGGCATTACTATCTCTTGAAGATCAATTTATTAAACAACCAGATGGCTTCGAAGTTCCAGTAGAAATCCAGACAAATCATAGGTTCTGGCCTTATTTCAAGGTAAAAATGTAACCTGTTCTTACTGAGGACGCACAGCTTGTAGCCTATGATTATCTTACTGAGGATGCGGCTCGGGGAAGGAACTTCATTGGGTTACCAATTCATCGGAGGAAAAGATGGTTGGAGATAAAGCTTGGATGGGGATCACACAATCTTGGTATCGGTATTAGGAGGTAATTTAATTTACACTCTAATTATTTTATTGCATATTTCATTTTCCAGTTTCTAGCTACTGTTATGAATTGTACTTAATTGTCATATATGCCTTTCCCTTCTAATTATGGCCCACTAATTCCACCATATTAATCACCTAGGTTTAATAACCTAAAATGACATGAGAAGATCTATCTGGGTGGCTGATGTGCTTATCCTCATATTATTCTGCTCAAAAACTGAAAGCTATCCTTTCATAAGAAATAGGATTAGATTCGTGATATCAGTTCAGAAAGTGGTAGTAAGTAATATAAATTAATTAGAGATTGAAACAAGGCGACTAAAAGTAGTGATAAGTTAGTCTAATTTCAAAGTCAAGGCCAGTTTAGCCCTGGGCTAGCTCAACTGCTGCCTAGGCCTGGGCAAAACACCATATTAATCACCAGGTAACCTGTTCTTCCTCCAAATACTAGTGAGATGTTGGAGAATGTATTTCACAAAGTTATTACCTTACATACAACATACTCGTAAGTTTGTCAGTTTAGTAACAAATCTTAAGCATTTCTAGTTCAAAGTTTGTCAGTTTAGTAACAGATCTTTCCATTTGCACTCTATAGTTCAGCTATTGTTGGTCTTTTCTATTTATAGACCGAAAGCAAATAGGAAGTTCTGTTAACTGCTTGTGTATGCTAATGGTATCGATCCTAGATGTTACTATATGCAATGATTTTGCTGAACAGTCAAGGATACAAGTACTGGTTTTATTTTCAAGCTAGTTTATTGACATCATCGACTAATGGTGATTGAATTTTGAATGAGCCCACCGCATAGAGTCTTTTATTGGAAACTTGATTGTGGGAAAAAAATTTGAGTTCTTAAATTGAATTTATTTGAATTAATTTCAGGGGATGAAGGATGCGAGATTGATGTTTTGATGGGCTCACTAAAGTAAAAAATCAAGGACTTTGGCAAATTTATCTCTCTCTCTCTCTCTCTCTCTCTCTCTCTGGTTAAGATTTTCTATATGAAATTGATTGTAATAGACTTTGTTGGTTAAGATTTTCTATATGAAATTGATTGTAATAGACTTTGTGACTAGAAATGGATTTTACTTTATATTAGGAATATCATGACATTTACTTTAGATTTGTTTTGGTTCTTTCATTGACCTTTCTTTCTCAAATATTATATGTGAGAAATGTTGTTCTCTAATTAGTGGAATTGTGATTGTACTTCGTTAATATTTACAAACTTGATGTTGATGGCCACTCAAGTTTTGTGTTAGGAAATTGCCAATTTTTTAGATCCGTGTTTATTAACTTGTTACTTCCCATGTTATGAATGATATTGATTTTGAATAATTATGCTTGAACCGCATCATTTTGAATAACTTGCAAGTCCAAAACCATGTAAGATTATAAGCAAATTAGAGTCATCGTAAATTTTACTCAATTTTCTTGAGTTAAGATTGTGCAAACATGTTCGGTAACTTATAAATTTTTGAAAATATGGTAGAATAGAATCACAATTTAATTTAATTATTTTTGTAAATTATTTAAAATCTAAATCTAATTCCAAAAGTATGAATTAAAATTTTCTTCCTCTTTTTCTCGAAAGGTAACCAAACAAGAGAAAATGACTTTCTTATGAATTTCTTCTAACTTTCATTACAATATTCTTTCTAATCAAACAATAAAAGAATATTATTTTCTTTTCTTTTCTTTTCCTTTCTTTTTACTTTCTTTTTTCCTTTTCTTTTCTCTCCCTTTCTCTCAAACCAAACATAGCCTTAGCAATTTTTGCTATTTTTCAGGTACCAACTCGTAAACAATCTTACTTTTGTTAGTCCTATGGACCCGGTAGTTGGAATTGTCCGCAAACTTGAACGGAGCTTTGGTGACGACAAGGTCCGCTCCCAATTCTCTTGCTCTAGTTTTCGCGACTCTTTCCACCTTCTGCATGAACTTCTTACTGTAATTATCTTATCTGGTTAATGAATGAACAAGGCACCTCGCCCTGTTTTCTTTCTCAAAAAAAAAAAAACAAAAAACAAAAAACTTGCAGGAATTAATCTCTATTAGGAGAGTTTATAGCTATTGAGCTGTACAACAAAAGATAAGTTCTACAACTAAACTTGAATATAACATTAACTACGGATGTATTTCATATATCATATTCATAATATATTAGCCTTTGTTACTTTTGCTATTTAAATAGGACAGGATCGGATAAAATGTTGTTATACTGAGAGTATGTAATTATTACTTGAGAATATTTTTCTACAGTGTATTCTTATGGTTCTGATGTTGTTCTTAAATAACAATTGAATGCTATACTTTTGGTGTTTTTCTTGAATAATAATTGGGTGCTTAACTTTAAGTCTGAGTATTTTTTAAGGGAATTTGTTGCCGCTTCACCCTTATCAATTGCGTTATCTAAAGCATATGTCACTTAATAATATGGAAGTGATATTATATATTTCCTGGGTAAGAATAGTGGTTCTAAACATTGCTACTCTCTAATTTCTATAAGCAATGTCTTGGTAGGTTATTTGCAATTGAATACCATAATTTTTTGTTAAATTTATGAGCATGATTTATCCAAGTCAAATGTTTGCTGACGTTTAAGATGTAAGGCCCCGTTTGGCAAAGGGTTAAGGAAAAGAGATTAAAGAGAATGATTAACGTTGTTAGCTAGTTCGATAGCCCGAAGAACTAAATTATTAACCCAGTAAATAAATTTTATTTTAGCCCTTGTGATCAATTTTGGTGTTTGGTAATAATGAGGATTTTGACTATTTTCTTTATAAATAGAGGGTTAACTCTTAATCCATCTAAATAGGAGTATTAGTAAACCCCTCATTTTGAGGGGTTAACTCATTTTAATCCCTCTAGAAGGGTTAGCTTAACTCTTATGTATTTTTTGCGTTTGACAAATTATGGAGGGTTAATTCACTTTAATCATTGTATACATTTTTTGTGTTTGGTGAGTTAAGAAAGGGTTAAGTCTCATTAACCCCTCACTTAATTTTATTCTTATCCAAAAAATTCAAATTTGTTGAACTTTGGGTTATTTTGGGTTAACAGAATATGGGTATCAAACTTAAAAATAAGGTAAACTTTTGACATTGTTTGAAAGAGAAAACTTTAAGATACCAAAGTTAAAAGTACAGAAAATTTTAGGGTATTAAAGTACGAATAGCTTTAATATGGAAAAACAATATTATGAGTTTCGCAAATTTGTTTTAATAAACTCCCGTGCGATCACGGGTAAAATAATAGTATAATAATTAAGAATAAGATATTAGCTATGGAGAATAATTCAAAATTTGAATTAGTCCCGTTAGATCCAGAAAAATGCTGGTCAATGGGCGACTAGTGGATAAGGTCTTTGGATGATCAGTTTATATATTCTATTTTATTATTTATTCTTTATTGTATAAGTACCTAAATAAGAGTTTGATAAGTTTTCTAATTCGTTCGCGCATTCTGGTTTGTAGAATCTATTATGAATAGATAATGCAAGATCCACTTAAAATTAATGTAGTCACCCAATTAATTTGTGAATTCTACATTATCAATGTATAATAGTTTCTCAAAATATGCTAAGTTTTCGCGGAATATAAAATTAAAACCCCGATTTTCACCTCAACTTTAGAGTTTTGGAGAGGTCCACTGAAGTGATCAATATCAAAGCAACCAAATTTGAAATCTCACTAACCACAAATTTAGAGTGGGTATTAAAAGAAAAATATTAGATATTCAGTTCCATGAGTTCAAGTTTTAGTCCATAAAAAGATGATCAACCTGCAGAGATATGTTAGCTTACAAACCTCAAACCTCATCATAACGGAGTTTTGACATCTTGTTTATAATCAGATATCCTTTAATTTTATATATGAAATCACTTTTTGTTTCCCTTATAAACCAGACATTGAATATGATAAAATAGTTTTATATATTGTTTTGGGAGAGAAAATAACACTTTATTTGGTATTAAGAAAAAATTATCTATACACAAATTTCTGGTTCATGAGGCTTGTGTTTGTTAGATTAAAAAAATTATAAACTTCAATCCTCCTTTGGAGCTTTGATGTAGTAGCAGGACTTTAAAAATATGATATAAGTGCAATCCAGGTTCAACGGCCACAAGTTTCTAAAGTGGACTAAAAAAAGATGTCGCTCTGTAAGTTTAATCTTTAATCGGGTAGGAAAGAACTCTTAGACTGCAAGAACTAGTTAGATTATAAAATTATAACCCTTAATCTTTACTCCAACTCTGAAATTTTGGTGTGGTGACAGACTTAATTAATGCTGACAATAGTTATGGAACCATAAAAATGGTGAGGTTCATCTGATCTGACTAGCAGAGAGCTATATTAATTAATCTTATCTGATTAAATGCAATTCATTGAATGCCATCATCGTTATCTCCTCTTCCCATCTGCCAAAACTTGACCGCGTTAACGCATGCTCGTGCAAGTGGGAATTTTGCAACCCTACTACATGCCTATCATCTTAATTAATTACTATAAATATCTAATCTCATTAATTGAACCCACCTCCTTCCTTCTTTATAAACCCAAAAAAAACAGAATATGTAGAACTCAAAGTTAACAAAATTACCTACATTAACCCAATAATTGATGTAGAACTTGCGGACACCTTCATGGAGAAACGGGATCGTAACAAGCCCAAACGCGGAGCCGGTCGAGGAAAATAGGTTGCAACGAAGAACGGTTCGTAACTTTCAATCCGTAAGTCGGATTTGGACGATTTTTTTTTTAAATCGCGTATTTTTTTGAGACAGAGCCAACCAAATTATTCTAGTTTGGTTTGTTCGCCGTTCATTTTGCCAAATTCCTTCCGGATTGAGAGATATCGGCGTTTTCGTCAGTTTTTTACTATTTTTAGTAATGTTTTAGGAGTCTGTTTGGATTAGGAAGCAAATCCGGTTTGATTCCAAATTTGACCGATTTACTTCCCTAATCGTAGGGAGTCTTTTGAGGATAGTTTTCTTATTTCTATTTTTGGCAAAGTTCGGTCAATTAGAGTTCTTATTTCTATTTTAGTAGAATTAGTCATTGTAGGATTTTTATTTGTTTTCTATTTAAACAGATTCTTGTAAGCCCTAGAGGCATATCTTTTCATCAATAAAATTTCCGTTTAATATATTTTCTTCGTGGATTCGAAGCTCTTCGTGGATTCGGAGATCAATCCTCGGTGGATTCCGAGATTTCAACTTCCGCGCTGCGTCAATAATGGCCTCAACTTACCAGGACGATCAACAGTACGATGCATCCGCAGACGAGGAGATGGCAGCGTTCCTCTCTGCGGTGTATATAGCCGGAGTCTACGCAGTTCCGATGACTCTAAAGGCCGTCATCGAGCTCGGCGTGCTCGATATCATTGCAAATGCCGGGCCTGGTCAGCAGCAGCTCTCTGCCGCAGAGATTGTGTCGAAGATCAACACAAGTAACGCGCAAGCTGCTACGGTTCTTGACCGGATGCTGCGGTACTTGGCCAGCAGCTCGATCCTGACTTGTTCGGTGACCGAGGGTGCTGGCCGTGTCGAGAGGCGGTATGGGCTTTCTCCGGTGGGCAAGCTCTTTGCTAGTGGCAAGGATGGGGGAGCATCTCTTGCTCCTTTGATAATCTTGGACCTGCACAAGGCTCGTCAAGATAGCTGGTAGTCTCTTTCGTTTATTTTCCTTCTCGAACTGATGAGGGATCTTTAAATTTTGGCATTATTTGCGTTATGGTACCTATGGTCTGGTGCAATTACACTAATGACTTTGAGGGATGTGTATCTATACTGATAATTCTAAGTTTACTTACTGAGATTACATTGATAATCCAAGAATTAATCTTATGATTGCTTAGTTCAACAAAAAAACCTTGAGCAAACTTTTAGGCAAACGCCTATGGGCAGAAGGCCGCGATGCCTTGTTCAAAACCAAAGCATATGTATATAGGCTCCCCAACACCCACACCCCACCAAAACAAAGGAAAAGAAAAAGATTTCATCCTGCCGAAATAAAACCACAGGGCACCGGAATGTAAATAATCAAAGAAAACTTTTATTTGTTTGGGTTATTCAGGTATCAGTCCTCAAATCTTCAATAATTCAATATTAGTCCCTCAAATCTTAGAAATTGCTCATTATTCCCTAAAATCCTAAGAGGTCTTGCAATTTGGACCTTCAATGACTAAAATACCCTTCAGTTATGATTTCCCACCCAAAAATACCCTTTAGTTATGATTTCCCGCCCAAAAGTCATCTTATTCAAAAAAACGGCTATTTGCACTCTGGTACAATAAGGTTTACACCTTGTTTAACTTTAATACCCCAAGTTTTTTTTCACACTTTGATACCCTAAAGTTTACACCCTTTTGACTTTAAAATCTTAAAGTTTTTTTTCTAACATTTTGTTATGATAAATTTTATACCTTTTAACTTAATACCCTTAAAGTTTTATTTTGACACTTTGATACCCCAAATTTTGAGGTAACAGAGTTTAAAATATGGAAACATTGGGGTATGACAGTTTAAAATGTGTAAATTTGGGTTATCAAAGTGTAAGAAAAGAACTATGGGGGTATATATGAAAGCTAAAAAGGAGAAAACTTGGGGTATCAGAGTATCAAAAACTTTGTTATATCAAATTTGAAAAGGTGTAAACTTTAGAGTGCTAAATTACAAATAACCCTTCAAAAAAATTAACTGATGGTATTTTGATTATTGAGGGACCAAATTGCAAGACCTCTTAGGATTTGAAGGACTAATCAGTAATTTCAAAGATTTGAGGGACTAATATAGAATAATCAAAGATTTGAGGGACCTAGCTCTTTGTTTATAGATAACCCTCATGAATTAAATCAGTTATATGCAAGGAAATAACTATAGATGACATGAATCCTCTCCACTATCAAAAAGTGAGAGCAAAACCACTACTTTTTAATAACAGAGAGGATCTAAATCCAAATTAATTATGTGAAGAGAAAACCTGTGTTAGCCTTGCTGCATCACATAGCTTTGAGTTTTTCCCCCTAGAAACCACCTTAAAATAGTGTAATTATACATAGAAACCACTTTTAATTTTTAATTTATGCATAAACCACCTTTAATAGGTTTTTGTTGCAACCAACCAACTCCCAGTCAAATTTTCACTAAAAAACTAAAAATAAGCTTAAAATCCAAGTTTAAGGTACGTGAGGTGTATCCTAGCAAACTTAAACACTAAAAAAAATGAGTCATGTGGCGTGAATGTGGGTTTTGAAGGGCAATTTTAGATTTTTTTTTTTGAGCGAAAATTTTGACTAGAAGGTGGTAGATTGCACCAAAAAACCACTTTAAAGATGGTTCATATATAAATTGAAAATGAAAGGTGGTTTCTAGGGGGGGAAACCCTTACTTTTTGAGTAGTGATAACTACACTACTTCTACACTAGAAGAGAGGAAAATGTAGGGTCCAATCTTTTTAACTTTTTTAAAAAAAAATTGATGACTCATCAAGGGTATTTTCTTTTCTTATAGCATGAGAGCAGTGTAGAAAAGTGTATTATAGTTATCATTATGCTTGTTTTATTTCGGGGCCGTTAATTGCACATAGACACCGTCTTTATTTAATCAATATTGAGTAAGATCTGACATATCCCACATGATCCTCCTAACTAGGCAAGAACTGAAGCATGTTGTTCTTGATGGAGTGGTCCCCTTCGAGAAGGTCCACGGAATGAAGTATTTTGAGTACATGAGAAATGATCCTGAATTGAGTAGAATTTTCAACAATGGCATGTCATGCACCTCCACTTTCATTCTGAAAATTGTAGTGGATAGCTACCCGGGCTTCAAAGGCATTCAAAAGCTTGTGGATGTTGGGGGAGGTACTGGAGACGCTCTTCAAATGATCGTCTCCAAGTTTCCTCGTATCGAGGGAATTAACTTTGATCTGCCTCATGTTATCTCAGATGCGCCACCTATCAAAGGTAAGGACTACTATAAATCATATAAGTAAACAAACTATATATTTATGGACGAGCTTAGAAATTTTGTCCTCAAGCACTATATATTATATGTTGCAATATTTATCGGATCACTATGATGCAGGAGTGGAACATGTTGCGGGAGATATGTTTGATAGCATTCCAAGTGGGGATGCAATCTTCATGAAGGTAGTATCAATTGATTTGTAGTATGTTATATGCCTTAATTTTGAGGGTTTTTCTCTAGGAATTTTTAAAAAATAATTTTTTTATGGAGAATATTGTATATATAAGCAACCTCAAATTTAGAAAAGATCTTATAGTTACATGAATGTTATTTGATAGACATGAACTTATCGCTGCAGGTGCATGATTCATTTGGTTCATTGGAACTACATGAGTTGCAATTGTAGCTGCATGAACTGAGACATTTTAGACAAGTTACAGCAGTTTGCTTCCTTGGATTTAATAAAATCAATTGCGGCTCAAGAAAATTGTCTACCTTTAGCTATAGCCAACAACTTATGCAAATAACTTGCAGTTGAAAACTTTTATGAGCTAAAAATGGAGTTTATATTGCAACTAATTAAATTACATTAACCAATCCATAAAAGAAGCCAAAAGCTAGGCTACCACAAAACAAAAATATGCAACAATAGTTGTTTATAAAACCGATCTAGCAAATACGTACATAAGCAAATACATATACTAGCAGTTGCATGTAACTGAGACTTGCATATAATTACAGAGCAAATCAAACCAAAGTTAACCTTTATATCTACAAGAAATTAACTAAGCTTTGATTTGGTGATACTTGTAGTGGATTCTTCATGACTGGTCTGATGAAGACTGCATAAAGATATTGAAGAATTGCTTGAAAGCTCTACCAGATTCCGGGAAGGTGATCATCGTAGAATTTACCATCCCTGAGGTCCTCGACGAGGACACCATGACTCAAACCATGTACTACGCAGACCTTTGCATGTTGAACTTCAGTAAGGGAAAAGAGAGGACCAAAGAAGAGTTTGAGTCCTTAGCAAAAGAAGCAGGCTTCTCAGAGATAAAGCTTGTTCCTTCTACGTTTGGCATTCCAGCGATCGAGCTCTACAAATAATTGCTCATGTCTATGTTTTAATTCTACTATGTCTGTGTTTGAGATCGTTTATTCCCTTCATATTTGTGGCACTAGTTCAAATCATGTGATAAGGTCCTTATGCAGTTTGCTTGGTCGAGTTTCCTGGAGTTATTATGTTGTATTTAGTCTAATGTATGTTTCAATTCAATAAAAGATCGTATATGTATATTTGATTTCACGTAAATCTTCTTTTACTGTTTAGTAATTGATTTTACATCTCTCTATTTAGTATGTATATATCATATCTCCATTGTCAATAATAATATGACAAAAGTTATGTACGTTAGAATATCTAATTATAACTCCCACGACTTATTAATTAAAAAAAAATAGTTGACACAATGGAAGAACATATAAATGATATTTGTATCAAATACAATTATCCACGTTTAAATCCCAACTATCACACATTTTAAGCAGTACTAGAGATCTCATGTCCCAAGACTCATAGCTCGCTCATGGGCTCCATTTCCTTACTTCAGCTCCTCTGCAGCTAGGTCGTGTAGCGTTCCGTACAATCTGAAGGGGCTCTTTGGATGCTTGGGACAAACTAGAGTATTTATGACGCTATAATGCTATATGGAATGTGTTCATCTACCTCACAATATTTCATTTGAGATTTTACAATCTAAAATGATAGTATTACATTGTTTGAATTGCATGATATAAACTTAGAAATGGATAGTTATATAGACCTTATTCAAAATGTACATTTTATAACAGGTAGGATTACCTCCATAAAACACAAAAAACTTTAACAATCCAATTTATCTCCCTACACGTGGCAATTGGAATGATTAATTTAAGACAACTTATAAGAATAGAGGGACCTAATTGCAATTTTAATTATGTGAGGGACTAATTTTCAAAATTTTTAAGAATGGAAACCTATTACTACTTTCAACGATTTGAAGGGCTAATTTGAAATATGAAAGATTAAGGAACTAATTGGAAAAAAAAACTATAATTTATTGTTATTAAAATCTCACCGTGGACAGTAATGAGGGTTTTTTTTTCATTTATTTTGCCTCCCAGTTGACACTCTGTCAGCTTTATTTTGATTTTCAAGACACCTCGCCAAAATGTGTCAGTTTTTCATGTTAAAGAAGATTCAAACAAATAAGATAAAATACTGAAAGTAGACTGTGAGATCTATAAGCTAATAGCTTTTCATGATTTTCTTTGCAAAAAAAATACAATCAAACAGGTCTAATGCTCTCAACCATACAGGGAGCTGATTTCTAGAAAATAACTTGTAGATACACCGTATCAAAGGATAACTTGTGGTAAGGATACCTGATGGTTATAGTGTATATTCTAACATGCCTGTAGGTTGAGTCCATTTTTATGAGCCAAAATATAAGCTCGTGCAACAATTTTTTTAAGTTCTCTTTAAATTTGCGTATGTTGGTTTGAACATAGATTGCTTTGATACCATAGTTTTATATTCTAACACACTCTCACAAGTTGATTGCCATTTTATGGGCTAAAATCTTGACTCACGCGATGATATATAAACTTATTTAATCACTTTAAATTTGTGACTAGTGGGTTGTTGAGTTGCGCGGCTACCATATCAAAGAATCATGTTATTGCATCGAACTAGGAAGTTGTGATGAGAGTTAAGAATTATAGCTTTAAATTCTAACAACATGTGGGTCAATCATTCATTTTTTCTAGATCATTTTGTTAGCAGTTAACCATTATATTTAATCCTTAGATTTTGTTATAATATAAAATTATAACCCTCAATTATCACAACCAGGAGCAGAGCTATGTAGTAGATGGCGGTGTCGAGTGACACCACCCTAAATCAGAAAATTAAAGAAGCATATGTTGATTTATATAACCTAGGGTTCTATAACCTATTATCAAAGCCGAGTGACACCACAAAATCATGTGGACTTAGACCCACGATCAAAGCCCATTACGTCTGATGGGCCGAACCTAAAGGAAAGTAACATTGTGCTTGAAGGCTGAGAAGTCAAATAGCTAGGATTTTGGAATATGAAAGAATATAAGAAACTGAGAGAAAAAAAAGACAAGGATATTTTTTTTAATTAATATGAGAGAGAAATAACACCGTCATTATATATATTGTGACACCTCTATTATAAATTCCTGATTCCGCTACTGATCACAACACAACTAACCCCGAAGTTTTGGAGTGGTGATAGGAAATTTAAGATGGTATCATAGCAACGTATATTTGATTTCGGCCCACCGGTCATAAATTTAAAATGAATTTAAAAAAATAATATTGTTTTGTGAGTTCAGGTTACTATAATAAATGATTCTCAACTTACAAACATATTAGTTTATAAACTTGTAATCCACAACCCTCGTCATAATTGCCCAGAATTTTTAAGAGATATCATTAATCACGTGGGATGCTGATAATTAAGCATTATTGGAACATTTGCTTTTTGGAACATTTGTCTTTTGTTTATATATGTCAACTTCTCTTTGGTTTGAGGCACCAAACAGCAAGCACAGCTGTCAGTTTGTGGATATGGTTTCAGTAGCTGTCCTTGTTTTGTCTTCAGCTGTGAACCATTCAGCGCTAGAAAGCTTAATTCTCATTGTAGTTGGAACTAGGGGTGCTAAACCGTATCCGTATCCGAGAAAATATCCATTAATGGATATGTATATGGTCACTCAAATCTATAATCGATAGGATATGGTTACAAATATGATTTTGTAGTGAAATATCCGGATTCATATCCGAAATATCCAAAGGCATATTAGTCATATTGTTACGATAGTTTTAATCCCTAGATTATAGATTTGAGGTTAATTTTGATGATCAAGATGTTTAATCTTAGCTTTTCAGATATAATGAACGTATAAATGAACTCTTTTGTATCACATGAACTATATTTTTTTTAATACTATCTAGTTTTCTCATATCCGTTTTGTATCCGCATGCATATCCGCTTATATATCCGCATGCATATCCATATCCGTATCCGATTTTAGCGGATATGGATATGAATTTTTCTTACCTAGGTATATCCGTATCTATATCCGTATCCGAGATGGGTAGCGGATATGGATATGATAAGTATCATATCCGAGCCGTATCCGCACTGAATGCACCCCTAGTTGGAACTCATTTTTCGGATACTATCCTTTTAAGGATTATTATAGCATTTTACTTTTGATCAGCATCTTTTCTACGTTGTCATGTTTTGGATAAAGCTATTATTTATTGTGAAAAGTAGTATCAACAATCAGAATGAACTTTATGTTGGTCATTGATCTAGCGTACTTGATATTTAATTAATTGCTAATTATATATTGATCAAGTTTGAAATTTAATTCTCAAGCTACTTTATATATAGATCTTAGAAACAAGGATTGGTCTTATCCTCTCTTTGATTACAAAATTTGTCTTTTGTCGGATTAAAGTGATACTTGTCATCTCCATATTATATATAAGATTTAATATTTAATTTAGGTAAAAACTATGTCCCCGCCTAGAAATAATGATATTAAATAACTTATATAAAGCTATAATTAAAATTAAGATCATTTAAACTAATTTTTTCATAATAAATAAATAAAATAAAGATAATCAAAATACACCTAAATGCAACTTGAATGAAATTAAGATATAAAATAGTTTAATGTTCAAAATATATTATTCGCAAATGATGCATCACCAAAAAAAAAGTTCTCAATCAATCAACCAATCATAGGATGTAACAAACAAAACATTCAGAAAATATTTAATAATTTTCAATTATTTTTCCTCCGTCTTAATCCTCTTCTTCAAAGTTAAAAGAGCCGGTTCTTCATCCATTTCTCAGAAAATAAAAACATGTTTATTTACTAAATTTAACATTAAAATGTTATATATTAAAATTACTTAATGTATAAATAAGCCAACATAATTGTATTCTTATTTTTTCACTGGTTGTAGGTGGGGTTTTAAATACAAAAGAGTCAAGTGTAGCAATAGGTGATACATCTAAAATCTTCTTTTTGCCATTGCTATTAGTGGTGGATATCAGTATGGATAGTCTAGATTTAATTCAACAGATTGATTCCTATGATAGTAATACATTCATCTTAGAATAACATGAACATGATTTAATTTTTGAAATAATGAAACTAATATTAAATTTAGCAAAAACCTTCTTCTTAGAATTTTTATCAGAAGTATTTTCAGGTGTCGATAAGTCTGGAGTATATTCAATTGATTGACCGTCATCGCCATCAACCAGCGTCATATCGAGTGATTTTTCATCCTTTGATAAAAATAAATTTAGTATTAGAATAATGAATACATTGCATAAAATTATGAAATATAATGTTATTAATAAGATTATCGAAATGTTATATTTCCATCAGTTAGCAGTAATAGCCCATTGAGTTTTTCATCGTCCACATCATCATCAACGATTTTAATAATCATGTAGTCATCAATGCATTTACGTGTGTTAAACTCTGTAACCTTAACATGAAAACGCATATTTCTACCAATTAATCTCTTGATAGTAAGTAAAATCTCCTTGTTTTCTGCATCCTGTTTAAGCAAATATAAAAAAATTTAATTTCACCTGGAACCTCTTGATATATTTTCGAAGGCTTTTTTCGGGCTCTTGCCTCATCTGTATCAGGACATGTGGAGGCAATTTCTGCTTGGTGTCAGCCACGAAGTGGTGCACAAACTTCCGGCTGAGTTGCTCAAAACTTTCAACGGACTTCTTCTCCAAAGCATTCCACCAGAGTTTGGCGCTCCCCGTTAAGGTGATAAGGAAACACCTAGAGATGACGGCTTCAGGTGCCTGCAGCATGCTCATTGTATCATAATAATTATGTACATGCTCATTGGGGTCTCCCTCTCCTTTATACTTCTCCAGCCGCGGCATCTTGAACTTCTCACAGGAAGCCTTCATAATGTCATCTGTTAGGGGAGTTTTACCTCCAATGGTTTCGACGACTGGTCGGTAGGACTGATCATATCCGGGTGCTGCGACGGTAGCAGGGCGACATGATGAGGGTGAGGAGTCCGAGAAGTCCTCCGGGTTGTATGATCTCAGAGGCCTCTTTCGCGGCTAGAACTCTCTCCCGTCCCTTCCCTGCGAGGAGAGGGTTGTCGATGTTGTTCCTCAAAGTGCGCCTGCTAGCGCGGCTGTGGGGTCGGACGATCATCATAGCTTCGCTGATGAGCGTGATGATCCATACGCCCGAGGGAAGGGGGAGCATCCCGCTGTTGGTCCTGTAGAGGTTGAAGAGGAGTCGCTTGTGGTTGCAGGGGAGCAAGCCGGCTGATGAGCTCCTGGGAAAAGGCATTGAGTTGCCACTGGAAGGACTGATTGATTTGGCGGGTTGACTCTTGTAGCTGGGCTTGAGTGACAAATCCAGTCTGCTGGTTATCCAGAGTGTGGTGGATAGGTGATCCAGGGTGCTGATCACGGCCAGACATCGTTACTTAGAGGAGAAAAGAAGGCCTCACGGTGGGCGCCAAACTGTTGATGCTATGGATCACACTGTTGATTAGTTTAGGTTGTCAGATGATTAGGGTCCTCTAACTCCTCTGGATATCCACACCGGAAAATCCCTGAGATAGCTTGCACATATCACAAATCGTGAGAGGTTGGGGTTGGATCCCTGGTGGTTCCTCCGACAATCAAGTTAGTGGATAATCTTGAGTGGGGAAGTAAAGGTTAAGTTAATGTTCTAAAATAAGTTTTGGGTGTGTAGAAATTGCTTACCTTGGTCTGCAAATAGCTCCCCTATTTATAGCAATGATCAAGGGGTAGTTTAGTAACTTTGGCCGACTGACAGCTGGCGGCTGAGTCAGATTCTGCTCTACAAGTGTCGGTAGGCAAGTGGATGGGGGTCACTTCGACTAGGCATGGGTCGGCGGCTGAGTCAGATCCACTGTTACAAGTGTCGTTGCCTAAGTGGACGAGGTCGCGTCGACATTTAATGCGAAATGACAGGAGGCACGTGGTACGACGTGTCTTAAAGATCTACGAGCTCAGAGAATTGATGGCTAGGATCTTGTATTCAATGCAGCGGTGACTCCTCAAGGGTGGGGGGCTCGAGGCACGGTGTCGTCTTCCTATCCTAGGTGGTATGCTGATTAACACCGCCTTTCGAGTCGACCCTGCGAGGTTAGCGGTGAATTGGCCGAGCAGATTGTCTGTGGGGCCAGCATCTTTGAAGAGGTTGGATAGGATCATCCTTCGACTCGGCTTTGTGTTTACACTATTGCGATGACATGTACCGCCTTGCGAGTCTTCCTCACAAGGAGTCGACAAAGGGGACGGCTGAACGAATCATTTGCCGCGTTAACCCAGCGGGTGTCGAGATGTCAGCAAGTCCCACCTTGTGAGTCGTCCTCGCAGGGAGTTGGCAGAGACGACTCGGCTTCGAGAGCTGGTTCTAACGATTGAGGCCGCCTTTCGAGTCGGCCGATATGCTGGTTCAGACCCTTTGGAAGAGGATTGACTAAATCCAGCCTCTAATGCGGGATACTTGTCTGCTACTAATCATAGATTAGCATTTGTCAAGCTGTTGACTTAAAGGGTTATAACAGGGTAGCAATGCGTCCCTTCAAATCTCAGGCCACGAGGGACAGGAGACAACGGCATCAGCGCCAAACACCCAGAAGAATTTCTCCTTCCAGTCCCTGTTAGTGCCCGGTGCGTCCGACACCAATTTGAACCCCCTAGTATAGTGGAGGAAGTAGTGGGCATTGTAGGCGTTGAAAATTACCTATAAGTCCCCAAGCCTAGCTCATGATAAGGGGTTGACAATCGACGAGCCGTCCAACGACATAACGACGAGTGACCACAATGCAAATGCATAAAGCGAGTCGAAGAAACGCATGAAGCGAGTCGACGAGGCATCCGAGTCAACGAAGCGAGTCGACGAAACACATAAAGTAAGTCGGCGAAGCGTCCAAATCAGTGAAGTAGCGAATCGCGTGTGAACGACGGAATAAACCCAGCCGCGAAGCTCCAAATCAACAAAACCGACAACTCCAAACCAAATCAGACTCGGATCAACGGAATCGGACTCAGAAAATACCGAAAAATTGAAAAACCGGACCCGAAACCGCCCTCAGGGGCTCGGCAAAACCAAGCTAACCGAGGGTGGCTCGGCCAAAGCCGAGCCACCATAGGGTGGCTCGGTGGCCGAGCCACCCTATGGGGTGGCCGAGCTACTTCCAAGTGGCTCGGCCATGCCTAGCCACTTAGAAGTGGCTAGGCGGGCCTCGGGCACAGATCTGACCCGTATCCGCTTTTGAGTCTATAAATAAGAGGGAGGGGGTTCATTTATGGAGGATCTGAATTTTTAGAGAAGCCGAAGCACTGCCGAATTGAATTCTAACTTTAGATCTAAACTTGGGAGAAAGGGAGGCTCTTCGACGATCATCTTCTTCAACAACCAGATCTAGATCTCGGCGAACCCTTCGGGCTATTATCCTCCTTCGTGAGATAATCCCCTTAGCAAGTTTGAGAGATCGGATCTCAGATCTACACGTGTTTCCTCCGGATCAAAACTTTACTTTTGATCCCGAGAAGAGCTTTGATTTCGCTTGGTCGATTTCATTCGCTTGGGCTATTATTTCCTTCGTGAAATAACCCCTTTTTACCGTGTAGATCTTTTCATCGGATCGGATCACGCGGCGGTCCATGGATAAACCTCGGCACCGGCAAAGAATCCACGCAAGCGAGGATTCGATAAACGGATCCCGCGTTTGTTTAAGGAGATAAAGTTATAATCTTTATTTTGATTTTCATTGTAAGTCTTATAAAAAGACGACCTTTTTATTTTGTTGAATTCATTTGTTATTCCATAAAGGTGTAATGAGCTCAACAGCAATGAAGATCGAGAAAATAACTTTTCCCGCGAACAGGCATCCTTCGTGGACGCCTTGATGCCCACTAGGTTGCCGAACAGACGAAGGGTCTGTTTGACGCTGACTCGGTGGCACACCACCAAGAAGCCCACCAAGATCGCGATGGCGTTGGTCATAAATTGCGAAGGAGACACCCCCAGAACAGTGCAAACCTCCTTAATAAGGGGGTGGAGGGGCAGCATGAGCCCATACTCCAGATGCGCCAAGTAGAGCGGCGAGAAATTAGGGCTGTGACGATACACAGGCTCACCACCACGAGGCGCCGCCATGGTGTAAGCCCGAGGAATGTCGTAGAGATCATAATAACGTTCGGTATCGTGCACGCAGACTTTGGAGCGGATGGACCGGAGGAGGTTGATCCTCGCCTCATTGCGGCTCGAAGCATCAATTTGAGAAGCCATGGAAGTAACCTTGAGAATTTGAGAGTGAAATTCGTGAAGAGAGGAAGATGCAGAGTAAGTAGGGTTAAGGTGCGTGAAGGAAGAAAACCTCTACCCAATGGCAAAATATATATATAGAGAACCTACCGAGGGGCCACGTGGCAGAATCTAAACTGCGGTCTAGGACCACAATCAACGGAGGAGATGGACCTTGGGACCTGAACGGTTGCCATGAAAATTGAAGCGCCGCACCTCTTTAACTCCGCACCCACTACGCTCGAAAAATGAGGCGATAGTGCCACCTGGCACCCTAATGATGTCACGAAGTCCTTCAAACAGGGACGCTTCAGTTGCTTCATAAAGGCGTCTCGAAAATTGCGAAACCATTGCTGTTCTGAATCTCACCAACGCCCCTTGAGCTTCCCCCCTCGGTCGGCTTGGCCGTGTGGAAAGTACTCGAACTTGAACGAGAATTACCAAGGCCTTGTCAGGCCAGCGCATTAATTCCATGCTTAAAGGTCGACCGTGGGATCGACCCCGAATCACAAAGATAAAATCCTACCTAGAATGCCCAAGGACCAGGCTTCAACGATTCGCCTTAATACATGAATCATGCACTAAGATCGGGCCTTCCCAAAACCCCACCCGTCCTATGAAATTTAAACAGCTGAACTACGCACAGTAAGCAAACAAAAGATAGGAAGAAACTAAAATGTTCTTTTTATTCATCTTTCAAAAAGTGATTACAAAAGGGCATTTACAAAAATAGTACATAAAGCATAGACCCTAGATCTAAGGGAAGTCCATCCTTGCCCCCGGAGTTAGTGGCAGAGAACTGCTGGCAGCGGCGAGAGGAGTAGTCGAACGTGCTCCCCGCCCGGCTCCTTCATCCATCTCACCCGATGGATGTTCGTCGGCCTCCTTAGATGAGCACTCACCCCCTTCGGCCCTCGCTCTGCCGACCCCCTCTTCTTCATCGACTGGTGCCTCGTCATCATCCTCGTAGAGATCAAGGTCACTGCCGAGGTCCTCCACTTCTCTGAGTCCATCCAAGCACTTAGCCACAAGAGGAGGATAATGTGTCCGCGGGAAAAGTCGGGATGATTGTCATTGACTGAATTCGTTACACCTTTATGGGATTACAAACGAGATTCAGAAAAAAGATCGCCTTTTTATAAGGCTTTACAACGAACAATCAAAAAGATTACAACTTTTTCTTCTTTTTGAACAAACGCGGGATCCGTTTATCGGATCCTCACTTCTGCTGGTGTCTTTGCCTCTGCCGGACTTTTCTGTCGTGGACCACCGCGTAATCCGGATCCGATGCGAGATCTACATGATCAAGAGGGGTTATTTCACGAAGGAAACAAGAGCCCAAGCAAATGAGATCGACTAAGTGAAATTAAAGCTCTTCTCGAGATCAACACGAGGTTTAATCTCGAGAAAATAATGTAGATCTGATGTCGAAGCTGATCGCCCCCCCAAAAGTTAGATCTTGATCTTTAAAAGCCTCGCCTTTATCGCCAAAAGTCAGATCTTGATCTTCAAAAGCCTCGTCTTTATCGCCAAAAGTCAGATCTTGATCCGACAGAGTCTCCTCTTCTCTCTAAAATTTTGGATCTGTGCAAATGAGCCCCCTCCCTCTTATTTATAGCCTCAAGAGCGGGTAAGCGGTCGAAACTGGGCCCAAAGCCTGCCTAGCCACTTCCATGTGGCTCAAAGTGGCTCGGCCACCGAGCCACTTGAAAGTGGCTCGGCTTTGGCCGAGCCACTTAGAAGTGGCTCGGTCACCGAGCCACTTGGAAGTGGCTCGGTTTTGGCCGAGCCGCCTAAGTGGCTTGTTTTTCGGTCTTTTTTGCCATCTTCTAGTGTTCCGATCTGATTTGATTCAGTTTATTGGTTTTCGCTGATCTGGAGCTTCAAAGTTGGGTTTATCCCTTCGCTCGCGTGATTCGTTGCTTCATTGACTTACACTCTTCGCCGACTCATTTCATGCGACGTCAATGCCTGGCGCGTCAGTTCGCCAAGGCCCTAAAAACTCTGCGTAGGGCATCTTGATGAGAGGGTTTGCGTCGCGGTCACTTGTTGTGTCGTCAACGGTTCGCCGTTACGTAATCGGATGGCTCGTCGATTGTCAACTCACTATTACGAGCTATGTTCGGGGACTTATAGGTAATTTTTAACGTCTACATAATGAAATCGGTCAGACTGGCCTCCCAGTTTGACCGGGATTTGAGCCAGGAAGTAATCATGCCCAGCTTTACAAGCTAGCGCTACCTCGACCTTGCCGACGAGACCTTGGCGGTACTCTTCGACTATCCCTGAACGGTAAGCCTCCGACTCCAGGTAGTCAATCCGGCTCTGGGCAAGGGCAGAGGACTCCCTTAGCCTGTCGCACTCCTCCTCCAGCTTGGCCTTGGCAATTTGTTCCTCCTCCAAGAGGGCCCGAAGGCAGCCGAAGGCTTCTTTCTGGCTGGACTTGGGTCTCGGCCCCTCTTGAGCCTGCCCCGGCCGCCTTAGCCTCGGCTTCTTGTTGTCATGGAGTTCCCTCCGGAGCCTATCGACTTCGGCCGACTTCTGCACCTCAGAGGCCTTCAGCTCCTCTATCTCAGCTTCTCTGGCCGACAACTCAGTGGTCCTTCTAGTCGCTCTCTTAGAGTCTCCACCTCTCCCTGGAGTTTTAGGTAGGCGACCCGAACTTACTCCAACCGGTTGAAGAGCTCCTCTTCGACCAAAGCCCCGCTGACCAGATAGCTACGAAGGCACGAATGGAGGCCCATAGATGGCACCCCTGCTAATAACTCCTCGTCCTGAGGAAGCTAAAATTGCTCCACAGCTCTTATCTGGTACACGCGAGACTCGAGAACTGACCCCCTTGAGTCGAGATGACGATCCGGGTCATGGCGATGCTCGTCATCCGGCTCCTGAGTATATCTGGGGCCAACCCCTAAAGTCCCTATGAGGAACTGCCTCATCGTCTCCCACTCTTCCCCGATCTCATCGACTCGGTAGGGGAACGGGTATTCCAACCCGCTAGCAGTAGCCGCCGCTCCCTCGGCATGCTCTTTTCTGCCGATGGGCCGCGAAGGCCGTAATCCTCCTCCTGGAACCTCATCTCCAACCACCTCCTCGATGAATGGCTCGCTTCTGCTGCCGCTGTTTAACTCCCGACAGTCCACGTGCCCTCTTCCTCCTCCCAAGATGAGTGGCCGGACATGATGAACCCTCCCGTCAAGCGCCAGGTCGGCCGCACGGCTCGCCTCCCCACGCACCTCTTCGGGGCCGAACCCGCTGAGGACGCCGTGCCTCGTGGACGGTCCCTCCTGAAGATCAGCGGCCGCCTCAGCCGACCCCCCAAAAACCTCCTTGCTACCCAAGATCGACCGTTGTGCCCTTTCGTGGTCTCTGTTAGAGGGGCGCACAGCAAAGATGTTGACTCGCAAGACCGAGTTGTCGAACAGGTCCTGCACCTTACGAGAACCCGCATACAACTTGATCTTGTCCAAGTCGCCCCTCTCGGCGGGTGACAAGTCACCCAATAAAGCATCCCTCCGCACCTCAGGCCATTGTGAGCAGCCCAATTCTAGGTCCTCACCCTTGACCCATACGAACTTCTCCTTTAAATCCTTGTTCGATTCGGGTAGGCCAGTGACAAGCCGGAACTTCCCCACCATGGTGAAGTGAAAATGAGGCTCCTGGATAAATTTGATACTGAGCAAGTGGCCCAGCACCTTCAGGGACGGCTTGATGGCCACCAAATGGCAGATCATAGTAAACGCTACGAGATTAGCGATGGAATTTGGTTTCAACTGCGTCGGCACCACCCCCAGAGCTTCGAACACTTGCCGGAGGAAGGGGTTCAGAGGCAAGCAGAGACCAAATTCTAAATGCTTCAAGTAGATGGGGGCCCGATCTGCCCCATGATCGTAAATCACCTCCGACTTCGTCGGCACCGTTATTTCGTTCTCACAAGGGATATCGTACTTCCCGTGAAGTATGCTCAGCTATGAGCATGCTACCTTAGAGTGAAGTCCGGATAGTTTCGTCAATCTTTCGGTAGGAGTTAAAGCAGCCATCTGATTAGGATTGTTTTGGGGTAGCCGGAGAAGATGATCGGTGAAAAAGCAGAAGGTCTGGAATCGAAATTTCTAACAGAGCGAATAATCGCCGCTCCGCAATCAAAAAACCTATATAAGCAGATGGCTGGATCAACAGCTGCCAAGATCTAATGTTCGGATCGATCTCGTGAAATCGGCTTCAAAACGAAGTACAACCCACCTACCCCGAACAAACCGCCATCTGGCACATCGCACGAAGCGACAACATTCAGAAGGCTGTGCTGACATCAGCCACGTCCCATCTGATTAGACCTCTCGGTTACCCTTCATTAAATGCACAACAGGAGTCAGGCCGAGCGACCATCTCATTTCACTTGGGATCGACCATTGGTCAAACCCAAGCGAAAGGGGCCAACTATTATGGTCCTTTAATAACCCAGATACTAATCCACATTTAGCAACGGATAAGCGCCTTGCGCTAAGGATAAGCCAGCTAGTCCTCCATGACACGGACACCAGTTTCTTAGGCCGGGTCAACTCGAAAGGCGGGATGAGTCGGCATCCCACGCCAAGCGGGCCGAGCACCTGTACGAGTCGACCGGGCCTCATCGAGTCGACCCCCTCTCATCGGGTCAACCCCTTCCTATCGAGTCGATCCCTTCCCATCGAGATGACGTCACAGCCAGCTCGGCCAAGTGTTTACCCAGCCAGTGTCGGCCAACCCCTCTCATAGCCGACTTGAAAGGCGGTGCTTCTTGGCGCCCCCTACGACAACCCCCCAGGATACTGTTTCACCGGTTCTCGCACTGACAAGTTATCACCATCACATTTAATGCTTATCAGAGCCATCATTTATTTCGCCCCTAAGATTTTAAGACACATTGAACCATGCCGAAGCCATCAGATCTCATTTAATACGAACTGGACTTCCACCACCCAGCAAATGACACGTGTAAAGGTGGATCTGACTCAACCGCCAGCCCATGCCTAATCAAAGTGACTCTCCTCCACCCAATAAATGACACATGTGATGTCGTATCTGACTCAGCCGCCAACTCAATCTTGGCCAAAATGACAGAACTACCCTTTATTCGGACTATAAAAGGCAAGATTGTTCTCATGCTGAGGTAAGTGATTTTGCTTCCTAAGAGAGACCCCTAGAATTCCAACAATTCAATTTTTTCAACAATCCTCCCCTTTTAGACATCAACTGACTTGATCGTTGGAGGAACCACCAGGAATTAGACCCCGCCCTCTTATGGTTGTCTCATTGTGCAGGATTCAATCAGCCGACTTCTCGCCAGATATTCAAAGAAAGATTACGAGCTCCCATCAATAAACAAAACTCCTAGACTTATTGACTATGTGATTATAACCATCAACAGAATTAAAGACAAAGCAGTAGAATTGATCTTACCTAATAGCTTTCCTGTTTTGAAAAATTCTTCAATGGCAATAGTGATATCATCACCAATAATGGTCCATGCTGATTTATAGAAGGAGGCACTATAACCATCTGGCCCTAGAGCCTTGTCATCTGACATGGAGAAAACAGCTCTTCTAATTTCCTCCTTGGTAACATGAGCAGCTAGGTTGCTGGCTTGAATATCATTGAGACATGGCCCATTTTATATTATGTTAATGTCTGGAAGAGTAGTAGCAATAGAAGTACCCATCAGTGTTTTGTAGAATGAAAGGAGCTCATTCACAATATCATCTCTTTCAGTGAGCCTATACCCAAAGCTATTGTATAAAATCATCACTCTATTCTGGTGCCTGTTAGCTTTAATAGCTGAGTGGAAGAAGCTTGTGCACCTATCCCCTTGAACACTCCAAGCAATTCTAGCTTTTTGTTGGTTAAAAGATAGTTCACAATCTAGTAATTTATTATAAAAAGTGATACACTCTTTTTCTCTATTGATGAGAGTAGAGTTAAAAGGATCACACTGAAGTTTGTTTTGAGTTTCCTCCAAATCAAGTCTTGCTCTTAGGACTTGTTCACTGATGTTGTTGTAGTGCCTTAAATTCAAATCTTTCAGTGCCCCCTTCAACAACTTAAGCTTTGCACATATAGAATACATAGTATACCCCAAAATTTTATTTTGCCAAATGGAAGACACAGTAGAGAGATAGCTGGAATGCTTGGACCACATTTTAAAAATTTTAAAAGGCCTTTTCCCTTGAGCATAATCCTCATATATGGCCACCAAAGCTGGGGAATGGTCAGAAAAATTAGGAAGTAAGAACTCCACATGACTAGAGTTATACATATTTAACCAGGCTTCATTGATCAGCCCTCTATCTAATCTGCTCCAAACTCTAGTATCTGATTCCCGTTTGTTGTTCCAAGTGTAAAAACATCCCATTGTTTTAAGATGAGAAAGTTAACAATCTACAATAAATTTGTTAAAGTCTTCTGTGTCTGAATCTATTAACATTGAACCTCCAAGCTTTTCATCATTGTTAATCATAACATTAAAATCCCCACAAAGGAGCCAAGGAGTATTACCAATAGATTGAAGGACTTGAGTGAGTTCTGACCGTAGCTCCTTTCTAGTTTCCAACTGGTTGTATCCATATATAGAAGAAATATAACATGAAATTCTACCATCAAAGGATTTAACATTGCAGGTTATATGCTGAGCTGAGTAGGAGACAACTGGAATATCCAAGATTTTTGGATCCCATAAGATCATAATTCTAGCTTTTCCAGAGTTACCCACATTAGATATCGAATTCCAGCCTTTAGCTAACTTATTTGCTATAACTGGTAGCTTTGAGTCTTTTATTTTTGTTTCCAGAAGAGCTAAGAAGGATATATGATATTGTCTGATATGTTGCTTGACTAGATGATGTTTAAGGGTTTTGTTTAATCCCCTAACATTCCAAAAGGAGAAATGCATTTATTGTAATTCCCCTCTATCTATTGTAGAGGGATCAATATCACAAGCTAGATAATCAAGTGGTGAATACCTAGAAGAGCTTTCAGGTATTGTATTCTGCTTTGCTTTGCTTCTTTGTACATGTTTCCATGAGTTTTCAGCTTGAGCATTGCCACTGCAGTTGGTAGATTTTCCAGTTTTAGATTGTGCATGCACAACATGTACATGCCATACCTCCTTAGAAAAACTGCTTTCCTTTCTTTGCTCCAGATTATTCACTTCAGTATCACTGAAATGCTCAACATGCACAGCTCTATGAACTTCAGTATTCACATTTAGAACTTGTGAAATGACATTAGCCTGATCTTTCAGAGGGGCCAAATTTTGGTCATGCACAACATGCACAGGTTTATTAGCAACAGTGCTTTGTTTCGGAACCCATCTCTATGTTCTGGGGTATCTCTTACAAAATTTAGTGTCATGTCTCACTTGTTTACAAGATTCACACCATCTAGGCTTGAACTCATAGATAACTTTTGTTCGCGGGGAAAGTTGGTTTGTTATTCATTGCTCGTTTGAACTTGTTTACAGCTTCGTTGGCATACAACAAAATTTCAAACAAAAGAAAAATGCCTTTATTTTAGGCGTACAATGAAAACGAAAATTACAACTTTCTTCCTTTTGTGAACAAACACGGGATCTCTATTTTCCGATCCTCACTTATGCGGGTTCTTTGCCCGTGTCGGGACTTTTGTTCGTCCGCTGACCACCGCACAATTCGGATCCCGTGTAAACCTGGTTCGAACTACAGACGAGGGGCTCAAGCCACGGCGAAACGGCTACCGAGGGGATCACACTCACGGCGAGAGATCGTCACGGGATCACACTCACGGCGAGAGGATCACGAGCGGTGAGATCTACAAGGAGAAATCATGCTTATCCCCGAGATTAAGACGAAGCTTAACCTAGAGGGTATCTCAGAAGTTCGACCCGAAGTTTGTTTACCTTCCGCCATAGATCCGACGCCGACCGACTTGAGCTCACGGCGTTCTGAACCGTAAGGCCGAGATCTCATGCGAGGGCTCTTCGTGGCACGCCAAAATCCCAAAAATCCCAACCAAATCCCCTGTAATCAAAGAAGACCCCATTTATACATCTCAGGTGGCTCAATCGCCGAGCCACCTCGCCACTTGTCGAGGAGGCTCGCCATGTTGGCCGAGCCACTGCCTTGCCGAGGAGGCTCCCATGTTTGGTCGAGCCACTGCTTGTGAGGCACTGCCTTGTGGTGAGGCTCGGCTTTGCCCGAGCCACGGGCTTTGGCCGAGGTACCGCCAGTTGTCGAGGTACCTCGCCACTCGCCGAGGTCCCGCTGCCTCGCCGCGCTTAAGCCCGCCGATGTCGCCATTGTGTTTGAGTCTCAGATCCCATCAACTTCCGTGAGCTCGAACGCTTGTTTGCATCGACGACGGCACGCTTGATTCCGCCTCGCTTGCTCGAAGTTTAGCCACCGCCTCGCTGAGCTTCGCTGCCGGTTTTTCTCCACGACGATCGTTCGCCAGACGCTTCTCAGCCGACCACTTCATGGGTTCGCCGACTCGCACGCTGCTTTGGCGGCGAATCACGCCGACGGCGCTCGAAGTCACGGGATGGATCGCTCTGCTATCAACCCACCGCTTACGAATCTTGTTCGCATCGATAAGCAATTTTAACGCCACAGATTCCCTCCAAAGCCGCCTTCATTCTTGATGAGTCCGATGCTTTGACATGATGAGCCCTTCACTCTTTAATTGGCGGATAGGACTTGTGAATGACCCCGCTTGATCTCTCCATTCCTTCAGCCTTTCCGCTTTGTAGGATTGCCAAGGTACGGCATCGTGATTTTTTGTCCGACCGTTGTCGAAATCTCACCGTAAGTCGATAGATAACTTTTGAGGTTGGCTCCAAAGATTTGATTCCTCCAATTCTCGTGTTCTCCGCTGCTTTGTAGGATACCTGGGGTGTTATGTCGCATTTATTGCTTGACCGCTGTCTCAATTTCAAACCGTAGCTAATTGAGTTCATTTGCCGCTGACTCGCGTTCGCGGATTGTCGCCCAATTGACCATCGAGGTTCCTCCGCTGATCGGGAATTCTTCGATCCAACCGCTGATCGCTGAATCCTTCGCCGACGACGCTGGTTGGCGCCGCCATCAGATACTTCGCAGCAGTGTTCATCCACGTGGGAGGTATTCTTCCCAATTGTTGATTGGTAGGCCCCCGGGATGCATGAATCGGCACCGATACGGAGGAGTCCTTTCGAGGTAGAGCTGCTGTCCGGCCGCTATAAGCCTCGCCGTAATTTTATCCTCCTTGAGGTCCACAACGAGGAAATTGAGGGTTATCGAAGTTATCCTTAAGAATATGGTAATATTCTCCGTGAACTTCTAAGAACCGAATTAGTTTATACTGTAATCCTATTTGGAGTAGGGCATGGGAGAATATCCGAAGATTGAGTCCGCCTGTGCCACCTTGCCGATGATTTCGACCATTTAGAGGTTAAGCTCCAAAGTCTACAAGATTTTGAAGTAGCCGGCTCACCATATCGGAGGCTCGCCTCACGCCTTGGCCTGATGCTTGCTATATCGACTCTGAGTTCAAATGCACGAGCGTGCATCATTTGAGATCGCTGCTGTGAAGCTTCATCTTCCGGGACATTTTTGGTCTTGTGTCGCGCCGAGAAGCGAGGATAGTAGAGCTCGAACGGAGCTTCAAGCTTAGGGAGAGCCCGATCGCCTTGAAGTCAATGGCCAACAAAGAAAAGACTCTCGCGGTCGCGTGTCTGAGAACTTGAACTCGGGCGAAGCCGGTTAATATCAAGAAGGAGATCATGAGGCCCTTAATGGCAGCCGAGGAGGCTGTGGTCGAAGCTCGAGGAACTTCAGCAAGCTTTTCTCAATAAAGTATTTGCCGCCACAACCGCCTTAGAAAACTTGTGTAACTTCAGCCTTTATCGATAAAACATATTTCCGTCTCTTTGTGCTCTATTATGATTCTTTTATTTCACGTAAATAATTAACCATAATACTTATAGGATTTTGGCAAACCCTCACCGCCAACGGATTTGATTAGCCTTTACCAACTACCGCTTGAGTTGGGCTAGCGCATGGATTATCCGATCCGCTCGCGACGCGGACGCTAGGCCGAAGAATGAAACTCTTCTAGACTTGTTGCTATGATATTGAATACATAGGCTTTAGACTTTTACCGCAAGAGATCACCCCGCAACGCCAGAGGCGTGGCTTAATCCCTTCTTAGGCTTCGATGAAATACCCCGTAATCGAACTCGTGTCTTCTTCAATCGAAAAGACTAAACCGCAATGCGCGAGAGGCGCTGACTTTATCCTCTTAGGTTCGGATAAAATACCCTGCATCAACTCCGTGTCTCTTCAATCGAAAAGATAAACCGCAACGCTGGCGCGCTGACTTTATCCCTTCTGGCCGATAAAATACCCGTATCAACTCGTGTCTTCAATCTAAAGACTAAACCGCAACGCTGCGGAGAGGCTGACTTTATCCCTTCTTAGGCTTCGGATAAAATACCCCGTGACCAACTCGTGTCTTCTTCAATCGAAAAGACTAAACCGCAACTGCAGAGGCTGGACTTTAGGTTATTGGCCAACCCCTCAACGGATTTGACTAGCCTTTACCAACCACCGCTTGAGTTGGGCTAGCATGTAGATTATCTAAACTGCTCTACACACAACGCTGTGCTAAAAGAATGAAACTCTCTTAGACTTAATGCTACGATGTTGAATGAGGTCGGCCTTTGTCACCGAATAGACTACCCCAAGAACGCTAAGCTGGGCTTTATCCCTTCTTAGGCTTCGGATAAAATGCCCCGATCTAACTCGGTCTTCTTCAATCTGAGAAAGACTAAACCGCAACGCGTAGGCGCTGGCTATATCCCTTCTTAGGCTTCGGATAAAATACCTCAAGATGAATCTTGGCCCCTTCTTTGACCTGAGAAGGGTTGAACCGACTAAGGTTGATTGAGGTGGAAAGGAAGAATGTATTCTATTTCCGAGGGTGGAGAGGAAGGAGGATCTTGTCTCCTCTCCTGTAAGGGATGAACAAGAGAGGAAGGTTTTGTATCCTATCTCTGCCGCTGGAGAGGAAGGTTTTGTGTCCTATCTCCGTGTGCTCACTAATTTGAAATAAGAGAGGGAGGTTTTGTATCCTATCTCTTATTGATGGAGAGGAAAGAGGATCTTGTCTCCTATCTCCCAGCCGGAAAGGAAGGATTTTTGTCCCGCTTTCAAAGGAAAGAGACCAAAATGGGATCTCCATCTTGAGAATCTTGAAAGATGAAACTAAGAGTGGATCTCCACCGAGAATCTAAGACAAGAGAGGAAGAATGTATTCTATCTCTTGCTTCAAGAGGAAGGATGTGTCCTATCTCCGTGAAGGGAAAGGAAGAATGTATTCTATTTCCGATGAGAAACTAAGAGTGGGGTCTCCACCGAGAATCTAGGAAGGGTATGGATAGCTTTCTTTGTAGGATTGCAACTAATTTGAGTGGACCCTGCTCAGGGAAGGAATCGAGAGGGAATTTGCCTGGTTGGACCGTAGAGGTTTTAGTGGGCCCACCGCCAATGAATTTGATCGGAGAGAATTTTGGAGGAAAACACAATAACTTAGGGTTATCCTCATGAAAATGAGTGAGATATTCTCCGAGGAACTTCCCATCAAAACGGGTTATCCCAATGTATTAAGGATAATACTTTTCGTAAACTTCCCATTTATCTAAGATTAATTGCCGCCGCCATTCTGGTGATAATGATATGCACCGCTTGAATAGACCGCGGTCATTATAAACGGTCCTTCCCATTTGGGTTCGAATTTACCTTTCTTTTAGAGGTGAGGATTATGTCGCCTAGCAGCCGAGGACGAGATCTCCTCCTTAAAGGTTCTCGTCGAACTTTCTTGTTGAAAGCCCTCGACATTCCGCTTGATAGAACTCAATGCATTGTTGAGCCTCCAGCGCTTCTCATCTAACATCTCAAGCTCTTCGAGACGCTTTTGATGTTGTTCTTCGTCGCCATCTCATGTAAGGGCGACGCCAAGTGACGGAACCGATTTCCAACGGAGAATTGCTTCACACCCGAGACCGTAGAGTACGGTAGCCCTGCCGCATGACGCATCAGCAGCGATATGCGTGAAAGTGCTTCTCCGAAGTTTATCGTCCCAGCCTCGCTTTGTTATTCTTCACAAGCTTTGACAAAATCTTGATTATCGCCTTGTTGAACGCCCAGCCTAACCCATTCGCGGGCCGATTATAGGTCACGACAAGACATCTTGTATCTTGAATTTTTCGCAAAACCCGATGAAGGAATTGCCGATAAATGGGGACCGCTGTCATGCACGATCCTTTGGGACACCATGTCGATAGATGACATGGTGTTTGATGAATCTCGACGACTGCATTCTCGCTTTGACTCTTTTAGTGGGATTGCTTCACCACTTGGAGAAGTAGTGTGATCGCTAGAATAAACCGATCTCCTTTAACCGACGGAGGAAAAATGGGACCTACAACGCCCATTCCCCATGTCTCAATGGCCGTGATGTGGTCGGATGATACCCTCAAGCGGCCGATGCATATAATTCGCGTGGAATTTGACACGCATGGCATTTCCGAATGCATTCAATCAAGGCTATTAATCATCGTGGCCAAAAGTAGCCCATTCTCCCGATTCGCCAGAGCTTGGGACCAGTCAAGACCACATTCACCTTCGTGGTGCTTCCGAAGGACCTCTTCTCTTTGTTTGAGAGGCATCGGAGTAAAGACCATCGCACTCGGCGATATAGCATCCGGTGGTCGTAAAGAATCTTGAGCTCGGATTGACTCTTCTCCTTCACGCCTTCTCGGAATACCATGTAAGACGAATCGATGATAGGAAAGCCAATCTCGGCTCCAACTTGGTTTGGGTTGCGGTACTCTTTGGTAACTACCCCTTACCTTCTTGTGCCTCATCGTATAATGGTAATGTAAGAGTTGGTGAGTCCTCGACCGCAATCTGCTCGGCCTTGTGCTAAGCACTGCCTAACGCCAGCATCTCAAGGAGCTGCTGGCGTGGGATATATTCGATGAAGAATCCTTCAATGAGTCCGCCATTTCAACCTATCCGATGATAGGATTAGATCCGATTCACTTCAGAATCACCACGAACCCGCTTAACTATCGGGCCAGAATCTCCATACGCCGAGATATTCGACCTCTTTGGCAAAGCTAAGTCCGATAAGTAGCGCTGTATTCGCTACGCTATTGGAACAGGTTCTGTGAGTGAATAAGCACGGGCATGACATGATTCCCCTGAAATCAAGACAACTCCGACTCCACGAGATTTTAGAACGCCCGGTACTTGCTACGTGGCCCGAGAAGTCTGGCCAAAATACAATCGCCATATTTGTTGGTGCGACGAGTGTTGACTTCCGACTTCATCCGAAGATCATCATATAACTCAATCAAGGCCCGTTGTCGGTCATGTACCAAGAGATCGCGAATCGCTGCCCTTTGACCGACTTCGTGTTTGAAGTGTGTGTCGATTGGGACAAGAGCAAGGCCTATTTCGCCAAACGCCAACTCATTGAAGCCGGCCAATCATAAATATTCGGACCGGATTTACGCGAGATAACATAAATCGCCCGTCCGACTAAATAGTGTCGATTTTTTCAATCGCAACACTAATGCAAGGCACCGCCGACATATCTCGATATCGGCTCTCGACCCGATAATGTTCGCCTGTAATACATCGCCTGCTCGCACCGCCCTCGCAAGGCGCTTAACGAAGATCCGTTGCCTTGACGTAGATCGTGAACGGTTTTCCGATCGAGGTGCAACAAGAACAGAGGTTTAGCGAGATACGATTTAATCTCTTCAAACGCTCGGACAGCGCCGCCCCAAATAAACGACACTCTTCTTGTTCAACTTGGAGAACGGTTGGCACTTCCTTGATAGGTTCGATATGAACCGCCGGATGTACGCCAATCGCCTTGTAACCCCCGAAGCCCTCTCTCGTTCTGAGGTTGCAACTCGAATTGCCTTCACTTTGTCGATCAACGTGGATTCCTTTGTTGCGACGATTTAATCCGGAACTTGCCACCGACATTCCAAGGAAGGATTTGGCAGATTCATCTTTAGTCGATGAGTTCGCGATGAGCTCAATACCGCTCCAAGATCTTTGATGTGATCTCCTTTGTCACGCTTTTACGCTAAGTCGCCGACGAGCATTCGACCGTTCAAGATGATCCCGAAAATCTGCCATTGCTCGCTGTACGCTATGCCGGCGTTTTAAGCCAAATGGCATGACCGTAGCAAAATATACCAATGCGCTCAACGCTGCAGGTTTACGCCATCGGTGCATCTTGATTTGATTATACCCCGAAACCATCCATGAACCACATTCTTCAAATCCACACGATTGTCGACTATGACATCGGTGATTGGAAGAGGGAAGTCGCCTTTTGGCAAGCGCCTAAGATCCTCTCAGAGTCGGCACACGCATCCCGATCGAACCATTCTTCTTCATGACCGACTATATTCGCCACCCAACTGATGTTGAATTTCCTCGATGAATCCCGATTCTATGAGTTTCTTCACTTCGCCGACGATTGCTCGCAGATTTGTGTGACTAAACCGCTTTGTGGTTGCTTGACAGTTTGACATCCGCTTGATGTTGAGGCGATGTGTCGCTACATTAGGGTCGAACTCCGCATGTCCTCATAACTCCAAGCTTAATACATCGATATACTCCCCGATTAGGGCTTATCAACTTTCTTTCTCTTCCGAGGAAGAGTATTGCTGATGTTTATGAGCTTAGGACGCCTCATCACCCATATTAACCTCGACTACCTCGCCCTAGTGGGTTCTTTGTTCACCTATCCCCAAACCGCTCGAGTTGATGGATCCATGGGTCTTCCCATGTTGGCATATCTTCATCACCCTCAATAGTAGCAGGATCGACCGTGAGCCATATTTGACATCAAAGCCTTGAAAGCTTCTCGAGGTCGTGTCAATCCCAAGCCAAGAATCGACAATGTCCGCTTCCCATCGTGGATTATCATCATTAGCCATGAGCATTCATCTTCCGAGGAGGATTCAGATCCCAATCCCCTTCTAAATGCTAGCTTCCCTTTTGGGACATATGCCGCTAGGAGGGACTCGAGGACCTCACCAAACATAGACCTTCTCCTTGTGTCAAGTCGCACTCCCACTTCTTCATGATACCCGTCTCCGACTATATCCAATGTGTTGAGGATAGGCCCGTTGTCATCTTCATCTTCTTCTAAGAAATGATTCTTGCTGAACCGATCTCCTTTTCCGAAACCAAGTCTTTTCACTACTTGATCTTCGGGATGACGAAAGTGTTGTCCCAAAGGAGTCTTGGAATTGCTTTTGTGTAAAGCAAGAAGACCGAAGGGTAAGTGCAACTCGATCGCTGTATAAACCGCCATTACATCATTCAAAGACAAAGGGTACTCTAAATCGCCATTTATTGATTCATCGGCAATTTGCCAATTACAATGTTCATCCGACGATTCTTCGTCGCCAAGATTGATTACAAGGGGTACAATGTCATTTAAAACAAAACCACCACTATAATCAAGCCCGCCGAATCTTCACACGGCTGTCCGCGTCTGGGCCGATGATTCGCCGACTCATTACCGTAGAGGAGAGAATCAAGAAAATAATTCTCCACCCCTTAAACGGCCGCTTGTCCACCACCGCCTTGACTCATTATTCGGGTACATATTTGAGACACCGATGAAGAGTAGATGGCACTATAACGCTACCGCGGATCCAAGGCCCAATCCAACAATAAGTTATAGGAAGTCTCGCACAATCACATAGCAGTGACTTCGACTTTAAATCCCCATCGGCACTTTATCCGATCTTACCAAGCTACCAGACCCGGTGTTAAACCCATAAATCATTGTGCCGCTGATGCCACCATCGGCAGGGATTCCAAGGTGATACATGAGCTAGGGCATAATGCTCACAGGAACCCGGATCAACTTGGATCCGATTAACTTCGCTAGAGCCAATATACCCGAAGTATAGCGCCGATCGTGCTTTGAATCTTCACCGCATATCCTCCTTTGTAAAAGTAATGCGGGAAGTGCTTGGCTGCTGTTGCATTGTTGTGATTCTTCCCAGTCGGCTTGATCTGAAAGAGAAACACCTCGAGTCACCTGAGCTTCTTGTAGAGCTTCCCGTTTCTTTGACAACGGAGCAACTCGTGAAGAGTTATTCTGGCCGGATGTTCGCCAACCGGCCATGACGTCAAACGGTATGGAGAGTTCGATGTTCTCGTCTATCCCTCACACCGGGCGATTGAATCGACCGCCGAGTTGAGCTTCCCCGACCTGAGGTCGCTTTCTCCTTTGCTTCACCGCTTTCTCTCGACGAGTGAGAGGAGTCGTGGTCACCCCAGCCCGACAGTTGTCTTAGCGCTTGGATTTGGAGGTTCGGATACTTGTAGGAGTATTCTTGTCCACCTAGTAGCTTAAGACTTCCGCTTCTTCTTCCTGAAATTGGAAGGTGGATACTTTTTCATCATCCTTCTCTGAATCGCAAAGATGGCATAGCTTGCCTTTTCCCTTGGACTTCTTTTTGGCAGAGGATGTAGTCCATCATCGCCTTCCAAAGAAGTCGTGGTGGACCCAAAGGATTTCTCCGCTTGTCGCTGCAGGTGCAACGAGCCCTTCTTACGCGTTCGTGAGGATCTTCATTCACCATCTTCATTCCTACCACAACCAAGGCCGTTGGAACCAATCCGAAGGAACCGATCCAAGCTTATAGAGACCATTTGCTCCCACCTTCTTCTCTTTAGAGGGTTTTGGTGTAATGACTCCAACATCGATCAAGGCCCTAATCTTGTCCTTGAGATGGTAGCGTAACTTTGTAGGATGGTGTACCGCCCGCGTAAGCACGCATTTAGGATCCAGAACCTTGTTTGCCTCCTCTTGGTTTACAATAGGCAACCGGATTTTGTTATTTTCCGTAGGTATTTGAAGATGCCCTAACTTCCTCGCCTTGAATGAGTGTTTTGGGAAACCTCGAACCGGATGGTTTCTCGGTTCGAGCTTGTTGGCCATTGAGGCTCGTGATTGTGGTGCACTTGTTGCGACCGCCGTTGTGGTTGCAGTCAACGCTTGATTAGCGCTTACTGACTTTGCCGGCGCTTTACCCTGCCACGGACAAAGTTCGCAGTGGGCATCGACCATATCGACCTCTCCGCTTTCTTCCTCCTCGTGAATCGCGGCTTGCTCTCCACGATCCTTAAATCTTTCCGTGTCTCGACGGTGCGCCCTATTGCTTCCAACACGCCCAATGACAAGTTGCTATGACAAGTTTGAGAATGAACTCCGTTATCGCCCCGCAATTCATTGCCTTATTTCGAACCTCTGACGGTTATCCATCGCTTTCCCCGCCTTCGCTTCGTCCAACAAAGACCCGATGGATACCTGTGTCATCGCCGAAGAAATTGGTGAGAAACATGGCCTCCATATCATCCCGCCTATTAACGCCCTCGGTTTGAGACGGCGGTACCAATCGAAGGCGCCCAACGGTTGGTGCGAATGACCGAACCATCAAGGGCTCGCTGGAGATCTTCATTAGATGTTGACCCGGAGTTTGATTTGATTATTCTCCTTTGGTACTGATGCGGAATTTATTGATGGAGTTTTTGAGCGATGCTCTATTGTTTCTCTTTTTTTAACTCGAGCTTGATTTAGTTTCGGGAGGCGGAGCTGGTGAAGACGATTACTCGAGGGCCGCTTTGCCCCGTATTCAGAAAGTTGACATTATTGACGATTTGCTCGCCTTGGTTCATTATCGCCGGATCTGTTGGTCATGCATTGCTCTCATCCGCCGCATGGCCGCCCATTTCAAGTTTAAAGTTGTCCTTTTGCTTGGTTAGGCCTTTCAAGCATCGGGACACTTGATCCGCGCTGATCATGAACGCCGCGGTTGTCCTATGCCGGAAATTGTATTATCGGGCTACGCGAGCCGCGATCCGACACTTCATCATCCGAGGGTAATCTTCAGATCTTATATTGGTCGTTTAACACCCCGACCGCAATCGAATATTCGCTATGGCGCTCGAACGACGTGACGACGCCCTTCGGCCGGTCATATTGATGGTAACACTCTAATTCATCACACCGAGGCCCACCTTTTCTACTAAGCGCCTTGACTTGTTCGCATTCGCGCCGAGCCTATCAAAGACCGACGCCGAGTCGCTTTAGTGCGCCAGACTGATAACACCGCCTTTGATCGCTTCGGAGCACAAGCAAGGCATGTTTGATTCGGGCGTTCCTCTTTCGATTTACTTTGTACCCCAAAGACGATACTACAACTCGCCGGTATGAATACCGAGCAACCTATCGTGGTTGTAACGACTTCTCGTATAACGTTGTCATCGCCGATGAGAGCGCTCTTTCGAGAACAAATAGGCCTTTCATAAGTCACCGCCACATCGCACGCCTTGAAAGTGTGAATTGACGCTCTCTGACTCGATTTGAAGTCCGGGTAAGAAATGTGTTTTTCTTGTCTTTATGGGTGCGATTCTCGTATCGAGTGACCCGCGGATTCCTTTAGCGACCTAGCGCATCCTTAACGGCGCAGAGTGGCTTCACGGAAGTTTAGGTGCATACACCGGAGGTAACTTCGGCCAATGCCACTTTGTTGAGGTGCTACTTTCGATTTGAGCACGGAGCAGAGTTGGCTCCGGGCAGAGCTAGGCTTGATGGGTTCGCCTGGAGTTGAAGCTCACGGACTTGGGCTTCCAAGCTAGCCGACTGGCCGACTCCACTTCTGGTCAGCCTTCTTCAACTCGCGCTTGTTGCACCAAAGCCCGCGGTTATGCTGAGGGAGCGCCAAGGCCTGACACGTTCGCTGGAACGATTCCGCTTGACTCGACTCCATTCATTCGCCGCCGCCTGTAGGAATCGGCTACGATCTCGAACTTCAACCTCGAAATCAACTTGATCTTAGATCCGCCATAGCGACCCCATCCGCTGATTCTTTTGCTCGGCTAATTGTTTCGCCAGCGCCGACGTCGCCTCGACGCTCTCTTGAGAGTCACGACGCCAAGGAATCGACCCTCGCGAAGACAGGGTTCTCAAGGTTTGGCCGCTGTTAGTCGGGAACCACCGTTGTCCGCAGCCTTGACGGCGGTGGTGGTGGATTTTTCTCCGACTGAGGCCGATCGGGTCTTCCTTGCAATGAGACCATCTTGGACTTATGGGGAACCGGATCTCGACGAGGAGGAGAGGTATTCTTCATTCTTTCTCGGGTCGAACTCAACTCGACCTCCTCGATGACCGGATCGGATCCGCGCATGCATACTCGACGCTTTTCGCTTGAAGCCGCTGGTTCCCACCGTGGTCGCCAGTTTGTTCGGGGAAAGTTGGTTTGTTATTCATTGCTCGCTTGAACTTGTTTACGCCTTCGCTGGCCTACAACAAAATTTCAAACAAAGAAAAATGCCTTTATTTTAGGCGCATAAATGAAAACGAAAATTACAACTTTCTTCCTTTGTGAACAAACACGAGGATCTCTATTTTCCCGATCCTCGCTGGGTTCTTTGCCCGCGTCGGACTTTTGTTCATCCGCTGACCATCAAGCATTTCATCCCCGTGTAAACCCTGCTCGAACTACAGACGAGGGGCTCGCTTCACAAGGAAACGGTTACCGAGGGGATCACACTCACGGCGAGAGGATCGCCAAGGGATCACACTCACGGCGAGAGGATCGCCGAGCGGTGAGATCTACAAGGAGAAATCACATGCTATCCCTCGAGATTAAGACAAGCTTAACCTAGAGGGTATCCTAGTTCGACCCAGTTTGTTTACCTTCCGCCTATAGATCCGACGTCGATCGGACTTGAGCTCATGCTCTGAACCGTATGTCAGAGATCTCGCGAGGGCTCTTCGCACGCCAAAATCCCAAAAAACCGAACCAAATCCCCCGTAATCAAAGAAGACCCCCATTTATACATCTCAAGAGGGGTGGTCAATCGTCGAGCCACCTCTACCACTTGGCCGAGGAGGCTCACCATGCTGTCGAGCCACTTCTACTAAGCCGGTGAGCTCTGCCATGTTGTGAGCCACCGCTTTGGTCGGTACCTCGCCTTGCCGAGGAGGCTCGCCACAGCCGTCGAGCCACTTTGGGCGAGCCGGTATCGTACGAAACAGCCGAGGTGGTTCTACCATAGCGCCGAGCCACCCGCCAATGGCCGGCGGTCCCGCTGCCTCGCCGCTTTGTGTCGCTTTCTCCGCCGATGTCGCCGCTGTGTTTGAGTCTCAGATCCGATCAACTTCCGTAGCTCGAACGCCGCTTGCATCGACGGACTAAGTACGCTTGATTCCGCCTCGTCGTTGCTCGCTTAGCCACCGCTGCTTGAGTTTCGCCGTTTTTTTCCACGACGCCGTTGCTGCCTGCTCCTCAGACGCCGACTCACTTCATGGGTTCGCCGACTTCACGCTGCTTATACAGAATCACGCCGACGGCGTTCTGAGTCGCGCCATCGGATGGATCGTCGGTTATCAACCCACCGTTTACGAGTCTTGTTCGGGTACTGATAAGCAATTTTTAACGCCTACAACTTTCTGTGCAAATTCCTTACCATTAGGGCCTTGAACTGAAATTTGATCTGGAAGAGGGGATGGCATATTTACTTCAATCAAAACCCGAGCATAAGCTAAACATTGTCTATTTGCTGTGAGCTTGTCAGTAGCTATAGGTCTTCCAATGTCACTTGCTATTTTGCTTATCCCTTTGGCATTCCACAGGTTAAGTCTTAGTGCTGGCAATTGGATCCACATAGGATAGACGCAGTCATTAATCTTATCAAATTCTTCCCCAATTGACCATGGCTTCAATAATAAGGGTCTAGAACTAAAGAACCAAGGGCCATTTTCAATAACATCACTCTTTTCTTCTTTATTTTTGAATTTGAATAGAAACAAAGCCAGCTTTAAGGAGACAAATTTCAGGGATTGCAAATTGAGCCCATAGTTTCTTAACAAATATTTCCATAGCTTTGAATTTAACATTTAAACCAAGAACTTGACCAACCAAAGAAAATTGTCATAAGGAGCTGCCCTCATTCCACTCATCTTCATTGAAAGTAACTGAATTGAGTGCATCAGGGGGGACATAATCCAGATTTAGACCACATCCAATTTTCCTGTTATCAGCAAAGAAGCTAACCCAGCTTTTTTCTGGAATTTCCTTTTGAGTATGAACATGATCATCCTGAGTAGATACCAGAGGGGGTAAATCAGGATTCAAATCAACTGGATTAGCAAGAATCTCTATATTATCAACATTTCTCAGATTTCTAGAATTTTGAGCAGAATTCAATGTAACAGTAACATTTTCACAAGTGAACCAGAAATCACAGATTGTAACATAGGGGAACTTGGAGATTCGTCTTATTTCATCTGCCCAAGAAACCCTAGAGGAACTATTCACACCATTTTGAGTAAAGGGAGACTTACTCAAATGTCGAGCTTGGACTCCAGTCGCCTGAGAACCTTGAGTAAAGCACGAATCCAATTGAGGAGTAGAAGAATCTAAGATATCAGCCATAGATTTCTTCTTCTTCTCCCCCTTAGGTCCAGTAGAACCCATCACATTCGAGCTAGAAAGTTCATCATTTTCATCAAAAGTGGTGTTAGAATGATCAGCTGGAGAAAGCAAACTCGAATTTGAAGCTCGAACACCAATGCTGAAGATCTTCTTCTCACTATTCTTCTTCTTTTTCCCCTTCGAAAACTCAGCGGAAGCGCAGGTTAACAACGCAAAGACCTCGCGCTATCATGCGCCATTAGGACCGCCACTATTGGCCAAAAGTTTTTGAATTAATAACCCTTAATCTTTAATCATATAGGAAAAGACTCTTAGACTGCAAGAACTAGTTAGATTATAAAATTATAACCCTTAATCTTTACTCTAACTCTGAAATTTTGGTGGGGTGACAGACTTAATTAATGCTCACAATAGTTATGGAACCAAAAAAATTGGTGAGGTTCATCTGGTCTGACTAGCAAAGAGCTATATTAATTAATCTTATCTGATTAAATGCAGCTTCATTGAATGCCATCAATCGTTATCTCCTCTTCCCACGTGCCAAAACTTGACCGCGTTAACTCATGTTCGTGCAAGTGGGAAATTTGCAACCCTACTACATGCCTATCATCTTAATTAATTACTATGAATTTCTAATCTCATTAATTGAACCCACCTCCTTCCTTCTTTATAAACCCTAAAAAAGAATATGTACAACTCAAGTTAACAAAATTACCTACATTAACCCAATAATGGCCTCAACTTACCAGGACGATCAACAGTACGATGCATCCGCAGACGAGGAGATGGCAGCGTTCCTCTCTGCAGTGTATATAGCCGGAGTCTACGCAGTTCCGATGACTCTAAAGGCCGTCATCGAGCTCGGCGTGCTCGATATCATTGCAAATGCCGGGCCTGGTCAGCAGCAGCTCTCTGCCGCAGAGATTGTGTCGAAGATCAACACAAGTAACGCGCAAGCTGCTACGGTTCTTGACCGGATGCTGCGGTATTTGGCCAGCAGCTCGATCCTGACTTGTTCGGTGACCGAGGGTGCTGGCCGTGTCGAGAGGCGGTATGGGCTTTCACCGGTGGGCAAGCTCTTTGCTGGTGGCAAGGATGGGGGAGCATCTCTTGCTCCTTTGATAATCTTGGACCTGCACAAGGCTCGTCAAGATAGCTGGTAGTCTCTTTTGTTTATTTTCCTTCTCGAGGGATCTTTAAATTTTTGTCATTATTTGCGTTATGGTACCTATGGTCTGGTGCAATTACACTTATGACTTTGAGGTATGTGTATCTATACGGATAATTCTAAGTTTGCTGACTGAGATTACATTGATAATCCAAGAATTAATCTTATGGTTGCTTAGTTCAACAAAAAACCTTGAGCAAACTTTAGGCAGCGCCCGGGCGTCCAAAATACACGTGTTCGCCAGCCGGCCCCTCGGCCCTGCCGATTTCACGCCAGCGCCATCAAAAACTTTAGGCAAAGGCCTATGGGCAGAAGGCCGCGATGCCTTGTTGAACCCCCCCCCACCCAAACAAAACAAAAAAAAAGGATTTCATCCTGCCGACATAAACCACAGGGCACCGGAATGGAAATAATCAAAGAAAACTTTTATTTGTTTGGCTTATTCAGGTATCAGTCCTCAAATCTTCAATAATGCAATATTAGTCCCTCAAATCTTAGAAATTGCTCATTATTCCCTCAAATCCTAAGAGGTCTTGCAATTTGGACCTTCAATGACTAAAATACCCTTCAGTTATGAGTTCCCACCCAAAAATATCCTTTAGTTATGATTTCCCGCCCAAAAGCCATCTTATTCAAAAAAACGGTTATTTGCACTTTGGTACACTAAAGTTTACACTTTGTTTAACTTTAATACCCCAAGTTTTTTTTCACACTTTGACACCCTAAAGTTTACACCCTTTTTTACTTTGAAATCTTAAAGTTTTTTTTTCTAACATTTTGTTACGATAAAGTTTATACCTTTTAACTTAATACCCGTAAAGTTTTATTTTGACACTTTAATACTCCAAACTTTGAGGTAACAAAGTTTAAAATATGGAAACGTTGGGGTATGAAAGTTTAAAATGTGTAAATTTGGGTATCAAAGTGTAAGAAAAGAACTATGGGGGTATCAAAGCTAAAAAAGGTGTAAACTTTAGGGTATCGAGTATCAAAAAACTTTGTTATATCAATTTTAAAAGGTGTAAATTTTAGAGTGCCAAATTACAAATAACCCTTCAAAAACATTAACTTAGGATATTTTGATTATTGAGGGACCAAATTGCAAGACCTCTTAGGATTTGATTGACTAATCAGTAATTTCAAAGATTTGAGGGACTAATATAGAATAATTGAATATTTGAGGGACCTAGCTCTTTGTTTGTAGATAACCCTCATGAATTAAATCGGTTATATGCAAGGAAATAACTATAGATGACATGAATCCTCTCCACTATCAAAAAGTGATAGGAAAACCACTACTTTTTAATAATGGAGAGGATCTAAATTCAAATTAATTATGTGAAGAGAAAACCTGTGTTAGCCTAGCTGCATCACATAGTTTTGGGTTTTTCCCCTAGAAACCACCTTGAAAATAGGGTAATTATATATAGAAGTCACTTTTCATTTCTAATTTATGCATAAACCACCTTTAATAGGTTTTTGTTTCAACCAACCAACTCTCAGTCAAATTTTCACTAAAAAACCAAAAATAAGCTTAAAAATCCAAGTTTAAGGTACGTAAGTTGTATCCTAGCAAGACTTAAACACTGAAAAAATGAGTCATGTGCCGTAAATGTGAGTTTTGAAGGGCAGTTTTGGGTTTTTTTAGTGAAAAACTTGATTGACAGGTGGTAGATTGCAATAAAAAATCACTTTAAAGATGGTTTATGTAGAAATTGTAAATGAAAGGTGATTTCTAGGGGGGAAAACCCTTACTTTTTGAGTAATGATGACTACACTACTTCTACACTAGAAGAGAGAAAAATGTAGGGTCCAATATTTTTAATATTTTTTAAAAAAAATTTGATGACTCGTCAAGGGTATTTTCTTCTCTTGTAGCGTGAGAGTAGGGTAGAAAAGTGTATTATAGTTATCATTATTCTTATTTTTGTTTCAGGGCACATTAATTGCACATAGACACCCTCTTTATTTAATCAATATTGAGTAAGATCTGACATATCCCACATGATCCTCTTAACTAGGCAAGAACTAAAGCATGCTGTTCTTGATGGAGTGGTCCCCTTCGAGAAGGTCCACGGAATGAAGTATTTTGAGTCCATGAGAAATGATCCTGAATTGAGTAGAATTTTCAACAATGGCATGTCATGCACCTCCACTTTCATTCTGAAAATTGTAGTGGATAGCTACCCGGGCTTCAAAGGCATTCAAAAGCTCGTAGATGTTGGGGGTGGTACTGGAGCCGCTCTTCAAATGATCGTCTCCAAGTTTCCTCGTATCAAGGGAATTAACTTTGATCTGCCTCACGTTATCTCAGATGCGCCACCTATCAAAGGTAAGGACTACTATACATCATACAAGTAAACAAACTATATATTTATGGACGAGCTTAGAGATTTTGTCCTCAAGCACTATATGTTGCAATATTTATCGGATCACTATGATGCAGGAGTGGAACATGTCGCGGGAGATATGTTTGATAGCATTCCAAGTGGGGATACAATCTTCATGAAGGTAGTATCAATTTATTTGTAATGTGTTATATGCCTTAATTTTGAGGGCTTTTCTCTAGGAAATTTTTTATATAAAAAAAATCTTTTTATGGAGAATATTGTATATATAAACAACCTCAATTTTAGAAAAGATCTTAAAGTTACGTGAATGTTATTTGATAGACATGAACTTATCGCTGCAGGTGCATAATTCATTTGGTTCATTGGAACTACATGAGTTGCAATTGTAGTTGCAGGGACTGAGACATTTTAGACTAGTTACAGCAGTTTGTTTTCTTGGATTTAATAAAATCAATTGCGGCTCATGAAAATTGTCTACTTTTAGCTATAGCCAACAACTTATGCAAATAACTTGCAGTTGCAACTTTTATGAGCAAAAAATGGAGTTTATATTGCAACTAATTAAATTACATTAACCAATCCATAAAAGAAGCCAAAAGCTAGGCTACCACAAAACAAAAATATGCAACAATAGTTGTTTATAAAATAATCGATCTAGCAAATACATACATAAGCAAATACATATACTAGCAGTTGCATGTAACTGACACTTGAATATCATTACAGAGCAAATCAAACCAATCTTAACCTTTATATCTACAAAAAACTAAGCTTCGATTTGGTGATACTTGTAGTGGATTCTTCATGACTGGTATGATGAAGATTTCATAAAGATATTGAAGAATTGCTTGAAAGCTCTACCAGATTCCGGGAAGGTGATCATCGTAGAATTTAGCATCCCTGAGGTCCCCGATGAGGACACCATGACTCAAACCATGCACTACGCAGATCTTTGCATGTTGAACTTCTGTGAGGGAAAAGAGAGGACCAAAGAAGAGTTCGAGTCCTTAGCAAAAGAAGCAGGCTTCTCAGAGTTAAAGCTTGTTCCTTCTGCGTTTGGCATTCCAGTGATCGAGCTCTACAAATAATTGCTCATGTCTATGTTTTAATTCTACTATGTCTGTCTTTGAGATCGTTTATTCCCTTCATATTTGTCGCACTAGTTCAAATCATGTGATAAGGTCCTTAAGCAGTTTGCTTGGTCGAGTTTCCTGGAGTTATTATGTTGTATTTAGTCTAATGTACGTTTCAATTCAATAAATTAAAAGATCGCATATGTATATTTGATTTCACGTGAATCTTCTTTTACTGTTTAGTAATTGATTATGCATCTCTATTTAGTATGTATATATCATATATCTCCATTGTCGATTAATAATAATATGACAAAAGTTATGTACGTAAGAGTATCTAATTGTAACTAATAATGTCGAAATAGTTGATACAACGGAAGAACATGTAAGTGATATTTATATCAAAAATAATTATCCACGTTTAAATCCCAACTATTACACATTTTAAGCACTACTAGAGATCACATTTCCCTAGACTCATAGCTCGCTTATGGGTTCCATTTCCTTACTTCAGTTCCTCTACCACTAGGTCGAGTAGCATTCCGTACATTCTAAAGAGGCTCTTTGGACTCTTTGGGCAAACTAGAGTATTTATGATGCCATATGGAATGTGGTCATCTACCTCACCACTTTTCATTTAAGATTTTACATTGTTCGGTTAGGAATCCTTGTGAATCTTAAAATACTAGTATTACATTGTTTGAATTGCATGGTATAAACTTAGAAATGGATAGTTATATGGACCTTATTCTAAAGGTACATTTTATAACAGGTAGGATTACCTCTATAAAACATAAAAAACTTCAACAATCCAATTTATCTCCCTACGCATCGCAATTGGAATGATTAATTTAAGATGACTTGTAAGAATAGAGGAACATAATTGCAATTTTAATTATGTGAGGAACTAACTTTGAAGATTTTTAAGAATGGAAACTTATTACTATTTTCAACGATTTGAAGGGCTCATTTGAAATATGAAAGATTAAGGGATTAATTTGAAAAGAAAACTATAATTTATTGCTATTAAAATCTCACCGAGGACAGTATAATGAGGGGCCTTCTCCCAGTTGACACTCCGTCAGCTTTATTTGCATTTCGAGACACCTCGCCAAAATATGTTAGTTTTTCATGTTAAAAAAGATTCAAACAAATTAAGGTAACATACTGAAAGTAGACTGTGAGGTCCATAAGCTGATAGCTTTTCATGATTTTCTTTGCAAAAAAATGCAACCAAACAGGTCTAATGCTCTCAACCATACCTGGAGCTGATTTCTAGAAAATAATGTCAAAGGATAACTTGTGGTAAGGATACCTTGAGTGTTATAGTTTATATTCTAACATGCCCTGCAGGTTGAGTCCATTTTTATGAGCCTAAATATAAGCTCGCACAATGATTTTTTTAAGTTCTCTTTAAATTTGCGTATGTTGGTTTGAATATAGGTTGCTTTGATACCATAGCTTTATATTCTAACACACTCTCACAAGTTGATTGCCATTTTTATGGACCAAAATCTTGACTCACGCAGTGATATAAACTTTTTTAATTCGCTTTAAATTTGTGACTAGTGGGTTGTTGAGTTGCGCGGCAACCATATCAAAGAATCATGTTATTGCACCAAACTAGGAAGTTGTGATGAGAGTTAAGAATTATAGATTTATATTCTAACAACATGTGGGTCAATCATTCATTTTCTCGAGATCTTTTTGTTAGCAGTTAACCATTATGTTCAAATAAAGTTATTTAATCCTTAGATTTTGTTATACTATGAAATTATAACCCTCGGTCATCACAACCAGGAGCGGAGCTATGTAGTGGTGTTAAGTGACACCACCCTAAATCAGAAAATTAAAGAAGCATATGTGGATTTATATAACCTATTATCAAAGAAGCATATGTGGATTTAGGGTGGTGTCAAGTGACACCACCCTAAATCGGAAAATTAAAGAAGCATATGTGGATTTATACAACCTATTATCAAAGCCGGGTGACACCACAAAATCATGTGGACTTAGACCCATTGTCAAAGCCCATTAAGTCTTGATTGGCCGAACCTAAAGGAAAGTAACATTGTGCTTGAAGGCTGAGAAATCAAATAGCTAGGATTTTGGAATATGAAAGAAGATAAGAAACTGAGAAAAAAGAGACAAAGATATTTTTTTAAATTAATATGAGAGAGAAATAACACCGTCATTATATATATTGTGACACCACTATTATAAATTCCTGACTCCGCCACTGATCACAACACAACTAACCCCAAAGTTTTGGTATAGTGACAGGAAATTTAAGATGGTATCATAGCAACGTATGTTTGATTTCGGCCCACCCGTCACAAATTTAAAATGAATTTTAAAAAAATTAATATTGTTTTGTGAGTTCAGCTTCCTATAATAAATGATTCTCAACTTACAAACATATTAGTTTATAAAATTCTAATCCACAACCCTCGTCATAATTGCCCAGAATTTTTAAGAGATATCATTAAGCAAGTGGGATGCTGATAATTAAGCATTATTGGAACATTTGTCTTTTGTGTATGTATGTCAACTTCTCTTTGCTTTGAGGCACCAAAGAGAAGCACAGCTGTCAGTTTGTGGATATGGTTTCAGTAGCTGTCCTTGTTTTGTCTTCTGCTGTCAAACCATTCAGCACTAGAAAGCTTAATTCTCATTGTAGTTGGAACTCATTTTTCTGATACAATCCTTTTAAGGATTATCATAGCATTTTACTTGTGATCAAGATCTTTTCTACGTTGTCATGTTTTGGATAAAGCTATTATTTATTGTGAAAACAAGAATCAACTATCAGAATGAACTTTTGTTGATCATTGATCTAGCATATTTGATATTTAATTAATTGTTAATTATATATTGATCAAGTTTGAAATTTAATTCTCAAGCTACTTTATATATAGATCTTAAAAACAAGGATTGGTCTTATCCTCTCTTTGATTACAAAATTTGTCTTTTGTCGGATTAAAGTGATACTTGTCATCTCCATATGATATATAAGATTCAATATTTAAGTTAGGTAAAAATAGAGCGAGAAGCTCTATTCAAAAGTATATTAATATAAGATAGAAAACTTGGGAAAATAAGTTAAGATTCTCTAATTGTTAAATGCATGAAGATTCTGAAGAAAAGTGGGTGAAGAGAGAATCTTCTCGTGACTCATCACAACAAATTAATTACAGAACCAAACACACATAAAACAGTAGAGAAGCCTAAGATATATGAGCTTCAATATCTTGAGAAGAAAGTGGTTTTATTTGTAGGTTAAATATCAGAAAACCCCCTTAACTTTGGACAATTATCGGAAAACCCTCTTAACTTTCAAAATATCAGAAAACCCCTTTAAGTATCGGGATTATCACAAAACTCCTCTAAATTTCAGATTTTATTAGAAAACACCCTTTAACTTTCAGATTTTATCACAAAACCTCCCTTAAATTAGGGTTTTTCGATAAAATCTCAAAGTTAAGGGGGTTTTCTAATAACTCCTAGACTTAAGGGGTTTTCTAATATTTTAAAGTTAAAGGGGTTTTCTGATAATCATCAAAGTTAAGGGTGTTTTATGATATTTACCCTTATTTGTACAAGTGAGTTTGAAATTTACGAGATTCCCCACAAAATTTGGAAATAATTGAAATATTGCAAGAGTATCCAGATACTTATTCAGCAAACCCTTGGATGTTAGTTTCCGGGAGAAAACACATATCCAATCTAAAAATAATTAAATCCTACAATTTTAGTAATCTTTCATTTTCTAAAGGGAACATAAATGTTTACATATAGAGAATCTATTGAATAGGAGCTTGCATCTTATTCATTCTACACGAAAGATCTTTTGATTACTTTTATGTTCCAACAGGAAAGAAATAGCTAATTTGCAAATAGAGATTGACTATATCGACATAAAAAATTAAACAGTTTTTTAAATTCGTGACTAGCAAGATTTGAACACAGGTTGCTCGATACCATCTTAAATTAAGTCCTCTAACCATTACACCAAAACGCCGGTTATGGAAAGGTTCGAGGATTATAGTTATATATTAATTCTAACAATATACCATATTGTCAACAAATTAGTACATATTGAGTTAATAAAGATCAGCTCTTAACTCAATCTGATCCCTCCCCATATATATATATATATATATATATATATATATATATATATATATATATATATATATATATATATATATATATATATATATATATATATATATATATATATATATATATATATATATATATATATATATATATACACACACAAATTAGTACAAATTGGTGCTTACAACAGCATCTTATTGAATATCTCAATGCGAATATAATGAGTATCTAGTTCTTAAAAACATAAATGTACATAATTATAATTGTTTTTCTGTCATGTGGAGGTGGATTGGGAATAATGTTTACTTTCTATAATTTTATAATAAATCATGATTATGGATATTGCAGCTTGTTCATGATTGAAATATAAATTTGATATAAGATAAAACATTATTGATTTCCATATTAATTTATAGAGAACTAATATCAATTCAAGGTTTTTTTCCCAATATTTTGTGTATTCGTAATTGATACACGATATGATTCATGCAGCCTGACTATTATCGACATTATTCAACATTATTAAAGACAAAATGCCATTGATCATTGAGGCTAGCTCTCCATGTAGTAGTAAAGATGATTCATACGAGATCAAAATATAAATAATCAAGACTACATTAATCTTTCTTAAAAATAAAAGTAGCACAGTTAGTGTTCCGTGTGATCTAATGCTTTGAAATATGTAAAGACTTTTCTATTCTTATTTTGCTTAAAGATAATAAAATGGATTTACTTTCAGGAAGGAATTAAATATCCTACAAAGCTATCGAATAAAAGATATTGATCGAGGTAGAAATACATATCGTTCCATATATATTTACATATCGTGTAGACAAAGAATACAATTGAATTCCATAAATAAATAAATAAAGACGAGGAAGAAGAAGAAAAGAATACAATGGAAGGAATCCACTAGCTATTTCAGTCATAATTACAAACATGGATATCTAATAATTCTCTAAAACAAAGGAACTTAATTTGCATGCCGACTATAATTGATCCTGTCTTCTTCAAACGAATCAAACCCCTTGATATATTATTGCCTCCACTAGAACTTTAAAATTCAAAGGAAGAAATAAAATCCCAATTTGGGTTATTAATTACATGCACTGCTCAATGCCCCAAATTAAGAAGAAATACCAAACCCGGAAACTATATATCAAGTAAACCAATAGCAACAAGCAAAATCAGCCTACTTGTAATCTCAGATTATATCTCTCTAAAAACTGCAAATTCTGTTAATAAATATCACTGCAAAAATGAATAACAAACAAATCCGACCAAATCATCACTTCCCCCGATCCTGTACGATTCGTGAGGAAATACTAACCTTTAAAAGAATCAAAGGAAACAAATTATATGCATACTACTAAATCCCACATACAACACTAATAATACAAACACAAACACATATATATATATATATATGATCATTAATTATTAGCTAATAACTATCAACCTTCCTCTTTTTCTTTGAGATCTGCAATGAAACAAGCTCATCCGCATGATGATCTTTCCTCTTAAACAGGCCCTCGATCTCCTCGTGCCGGATCACCACAAACTCGAGTTCGGACTGCAGCCTTCTCTTGCACCGGATCGCCCGAACGGGCTTCCTCGGTGCCGGTGGACAGCTGTCGGCTACTGCCGGTAACCTGAACGCTGCAGAAGTGGGCGTCCTGCAGTACTCTTTCTCATCTGAGCTTGCTAGTGCTACCGGAATAACCGCTGAGGCCGGTCGCTGGAGAAGCCCGGGCGATGCCCGGATGTATTCGGGCGACACAGACATTACGGTTTTTCTTTTCTTCGGTCGGAGATCAGGAAAATAATGGGATGTGCGTGTGGGGTTGGGGAGGGGGGGATTTTTCGAGCCCGTGGAGTTTATGGGATTCATCGGACGGTTGGGATTCGCTTGGGTTACGACATAGGATGCTGTTTAGGGGACATTGATGATTGTTTCTCGATGTGGGGCCCAGATTAGGATTCCGTCTTTGGATTGACAATTGATTGATACGTGGTTCTCGTGAACGGGGGGATTGGATTGGATTGGATTTTGTGAGGGGGAATGGACCGAGAGCGCACGAGGAGAGGATTAAGCTCACCGGTTGGTGAGGGTAGCGAGACCTCGGATCCCTACAAGCATAGTAAGTGGTGACGTTAAGTTCTAGGTTCGTAGTACTATTACTGGCCTACTGCTAGTGGATTGGTACTCTTACCCCGAGTATTCCCTAGAGTTTTGGGCTCAGATCTATCTGCAGTTGAATAGTAACATATGTCAACATTTTCTGCAGGATATATATATATATATATATATATATATATATATATATATATATATTTACATATCGTGTAGACAAAGAATACAATTGAATTCCATAAATAAATAAATAAAGACGAGGAAGAAGAAGAAAAGAATACAATGGAAGGAATCCACTAGCTATTTCAGTCATAATTACAAACATGGATATCTAATAATTCTCTAAAACAAAGGAACTTAATTTGCATGCCGACTATAATTGATCCTGTCTTCTTCAAACGAATCAAACCCCTTGATATATTATTGCCTCCACTAGAACTTTAAAATTCAAAGGAAGAAATAAAATCCCAATTTGGGTTATTAATTACATGCACTGCTCAATGCCCCAAATTAAGAAGAAATACCAAACCGGAAACTATATATCAAGTAAACCAATAGCAACAAGCAAAATCAGCCTACTTGTAATCTCAGATTATATCTCTCTAAAACTGCAAATTCTGTTAATAAATATCACTGCAAAATGAATAACAAACAAATCCGACCAAATCATCACTTCCCCGATCCTGTACGATTCGTGAGGAAATACTAACCTTTAAAAGAATCAAAGGAAACAAATTATATGCATACTACTAAATCCCACATACAACACTAATAATACAAACACAAACACATATATATATATATATATATATATATATATATATATATATATATATATATATATATATATATATATATATATATATATATATATATATATATATATATATATATATATATATATATATAAAAGAAAGATTAATCGGTATCATTGACATATGAGGGATTCTCATATAGCCGATATAGACAATCTTCACTAAGTATGATTGTAATAAAATAAGAAACATTCTCTCCTACTTTATTCTATCTCCACACTTGATGAAGATTGTGACACCTAAGCCGCATATGAGGAAAATGCCCTCATATATATATATATATATATATATATATATATATATATATATATATATATATATATATATATATATATATATATATATATATATATATATATATATATATATATATATTAATGGTATCTTTGTCATATGAGGGATTCCTCATATCTGTTGTGACAATCTCCACCAAGCTAATAAAGTAGGAGTGAGAATGTCTCCTATTTTATTAAAATCATACTTGGTGGAGATAGTGCTATTTAATATATGAGGAAAATGCCCTCATATATATATATATATATATATATATATATATATATATATATATATATATATATATATATATATATATATATATATATATATATATATATATATATATATATATATATATATAATCTTCTATAAACTTAAGTTGATAGGGAATAGTCATCTAGACTTTTCTATCCATTGATGTTGTCTTGAGATCCGTGAAGATATAAAGCCCACTTTGAGATTTGTGTGCATCTTGATTTCAGGATCTCAAGACATCAATGGATATAAAAATTGATGTTCACTATCAACTTAAGTTTATATATATATATATATATATATATATATATATATATATATATATATATATATATATATATATATATATATATATATATATATTTAAAATTTCACAAATGTAAAGATGAATTTTAAATCTTTGTTCAGAATTATTTTAATTTCTTATTATTAGGAAGCTGTAGCATAGTTTTAAATCCGTAACAATATATAAAATGGTATCAAAATATCCTTAATGACAATCAGGGGCGGATCCACATTGATCAAAGTGGGGTCAGTCATGTGACCCCATTTTGGTCGAGGAGGACCAAGTGCCACTTTCTAAACGCACCCATCAACAAATTCACTCCGCTAACAAAATAAATAGGTGATCCACTTATAGATCATGTGACCCCATTCTAGTTTCAACTTTCCACGAGAACCTACCCAAGTAAATAATGGAAAATTTCAATAAAAAAACCTCTTAATCTTGAGGGTTTCTCATATAACTCCCCCTAACTTTTAAAATGTCACAAAACTCCTCTTAAGTTTTGAGATTCTCAAAAAACCCCATTCAACTTTCAATGATTCTTATAAACCCCAAATTTTCGCTAGCAAAAATATCTCATTGTCGTAATTTTACCCACCCACGTGAAAGTTGCAGTTAACACCATTAGGGGTTTTTTCTTAAAAGATGTTGAAAGTTAAAGGGGATTTCTAAGAACCCCAAAACTTAAGGAGGATCTGTGATAATATGGAAGTTAAGGGGGGTTATCCAAGAAACACCAAAGTCAAGGGGATTTTTTTTTATATTTATCCACTAATGAACTTACCTTTCAATTTAAGTTCATAACTTCGAGAATCGTTACTAGTGACATATTTTGAGAAAGATGTATTTGATAGTGTTACTAATGATGCGATTATGAACTTTTATATATATATATATATATATATATATATATATATATATATATATATATATATATATATATATATATATATATATATATATATATAAACTCATCGAGGGCAATTATTAAAGTTTTTCAATATTATTATATAGTGACACCACTTTTGAGGAATCTGGATCCATACACTAATGACAGAAAAAAAATTGAATGATAGTTAAGAAGGTAGAGAGTGCAAGAGTAGTTGTATAGAAGTAAGGGCAAAAAGGTCTAAAATAAATCACACGTGTCTTACGTACCTATAGCATGTATTGTGAAGGTTTAGTGAACAAATTTGTGAAATTTTCTCTGTAAAAAGTTTATCGTCTTTTTTGTGAAAAATGATAAAAGTCCACAATAGACATTGTTGGAGTTTATCCAAATTATAAATATAGTTACATTGTTTTTAAGAATAGAATTGATTTTGAGATTGTTAATGTATAATTACATGTAGAGAATTAGCCAAATTCTAATAAGAGATAATATCAGTGCACTTTAAGTTAAATTTACCTCTACAACATGCACAATTCCTATGTGTTAACTCCTCTAGCTAAATAAAATGTCATGTAAGGATTACTGAAGAGCTATCTTATGTTGTCTTTCAAAAACAGTTTCTACTTTGAACACCAAAAATTCGTAGAATCAAGTGAAAAATTATAAATTGAGGCTTTACTGATAATTCAGTGAGTATTGGATATCCATAATTTTGAAAATGGAAGATCCTAAAACACTATCCTTATTGAGGACTAGCTAGCTTAGTTGGTATACAATTATAGCATCATTTATCATTCAAAACTTCAAAAACTGCAAACATGAAAACAATTTCTCGGGTCTTTTTGCCCCCTCCATCCGCAGTGGATTTAGGTTAGAAAACTGTATGACTTGATAGATATTATAAAGAATTCTTTATTTTATTAGGCAGTGTACCAGTGGATGAAGCTGCAATAAATCTGTTGGCCCATGCATTTCAACACAATAAGTTTAAATATATTCCCTAATTAAAGTCAAATCGTCTCTCTCTCTCTCTCTCTCTCTCTCTCTCTCTCTCTCTCTCTCTCATGAAATATGTAAGCCTGAAAGTGGAATGCTTATATAAACGCTTATCTTGATCATTTACAGAAAATGACAAATTAATCACATATACAACAATAAATAAACCTTGTGTCACTCTGTGTAGAGAGGGATAACCTTATCCACAGAGAGAGTTCGGGTTTCTCTTCAGAAAAAGCTAAGCAATAATCTACTTTCTAAGTCATTTTTATAGAAATTTATGAGTCGAATAATAGGAAGAAAATTACTCAAAAGTTTTTTTATACGTTAGTTAAAAGAATAAAACCATTTCGATGGCAACTAATTGCTAACACTTGGCACTGAGAAATCCAAAATTTTTTGATATCCAGGATTTTGTCTCAATGATGTCAGCGATTGTATTTAGAATCTACATTACCCATTTTCGACTTTCTCCTCCATAGTGGTGTCATACACTTATTTAGTAGGAAATCCATTGGTGTCTTGTGACACCGATGGACACTATGTCTTCGGCCACTGATTCAACCACAAAGTAAATCAGTGGAAGTAAAACTCTTTTTAACTAGTTCTCTATCGTGAATAACTGCACAAGTCTGAGGGGTCCTCCTTGGCGTTCTTTGGGAGTTGATGCCGAAAGCTCTAAGAGAAACAAAAGATGGATGCAAAAGGAAAAGGTTGAAGTTTCTTCACAGTATAATGACTGAAGTCACAGGGATTGTTCCGCTAATATCAGGCAACAAGCATAAAAGCTAGCGAGTCTCGTAGTCTGAGTTCAGATTTGGTATCTTTTAGACTTTTTCTGTCAAAGATCGATATATAAGAGAACTGAAGCTAGAAGTGGACCATTAGTTGTTGAGAGTTATGAAGACATTTTGTGACATCACACTTCAGAGAATTAAAGCGTTTATATATATATATATATATATATATATATATATATATATATATATATATATATATATATATATATATATATATATATATATATATATATATATATATATATATATATATATATATATATATATATATATATATATATATATATATAATAGGCTCCTATGAACTTAAGTTCATAATGAATAGTGGTGCACCAACTTTTCTAACCACTCATCTTGCTTTGGGATCCGTGAAGATATAAAGCCCACTTTGAGATTTGTGCATCACAAATCTCAAGACAAGATGAGTGGATAAAAAGTTGGTGCACCAAGATTCATTATGAACTTAAGTTCATAGGAGTTCTTTATATATATATATATATATATATATATATATATATATATATATATATATATATATATATATATATATATATATATATATATATAAACTCATCAGGGCAATTATTAAAGTTTTTCAATATTATTATATAGTGACACCACTTTTCAGAATCCCTGAATCCGCCACTAATGACAGAAAAAAATTGAATGATAGTTAAGAAGGTAGAGAGTGCAAGAGTAGTTGTATAGAAGTAAGGGCAAAAGGTCTAAAATAAATCACACGTGTCTTACGTACCTATAGCATGTATTGTGAAGGTTTAGTGAACAAATTTGTGAAATTTTCTCTGTAAAAAGTTTATCGTCTTTTTTGTGAAAAATGATAAAAGTCCACAATAGACATTGTTGGAGTTTATCCAAATTATAAATATAGTTACATTGTTTTTAAGAATAGAATTGATTTTGAGATTGTTAATGTATAATTACATGTAGAGAATTAGCCAAATTCTAATAAGAGATAATATCAGTGCACTTTAAGTTAAATTTACTTCTACAACATGCACAATTCCTATGTGTTAACTCCTCTAGCTAAATAAAATGTCATGTAAGGATTACTGAAGAGCTATCTTATGTTGTCTTTCAAAACAGTTTCTACTTTGAACACCAAAAATTCGTAGAATCAAGTGAAAAATTATAAATTGAGGCTTTACTGATAATTCAGTGAGTATTGGATATCCATAATTTTGAAAATGGAAGATCCTAAAACACTATCCTTATTGAGGACTAGCTAGCTTAGTTGGTATACAATTATAGCATCATTTATCATTCAAAACTTCAAAACTGCAAACATGAAAACAATTTCTCGGGTCTTTTGGCCCCCTCCATCCGCAGTGGATTTAGGTTAGAAAACTGTATGACTTGATAGATATTATAAAGAATTCTTTATTTTATTAGGCAGTGTACCAGTGGATGAAGCTGCAATAAATCTGTTGGCCCATGCATTTCAACACAATAAGTTTAAATATATTCCCTAATTAAAGTCAAATCGTCTCTCTCTCTCATGAAATATGTAAGCCTGAAAGTGGAATGCTTATATAAACGCTTATCTTGATCATTTGCAGAAAATGACAAATTAATCACATATACAACAATAAATAAACCTTGTGTCACTCTGTGTAGAGAGAGGGATATAACCTTATCCACAGAGAGAGTTCAGGTTTCTCTTCAGAAAAAGCTAAGCAATAATCTACTTTCCAAGTCATTTTTATAGACATTTATGAGTCGAATAATAGGAATAAAATTAATCAAATTTTTTTTATATGTTAGTTAAAAGAATAAAACCGTTTCGATGACAACTAATTGCTAACACTTGGCACTGAGAAATCCAAAATTTTTTGATATCCAGGATTTTGTCTCAATGATGTCAGCGATTGTATTTAGAATCTACATTACCCATTTTCGACTTTCTCCTCCATAGTGGTGTCATACACTTATTTAGTAGGAAATCCATTGGTGTCTTGTGACACCGATGGACACTATGTAGCTCGGCCACTGATTCAACCACAAAGTAAATCAGTGGAAGTAAAACTCTTTTTAACTAGTTCTCTATCGTGAATAACTGCACAAGTCTGAGGGGTCCTCCTTGGCGTTCTTTGGGAGTTGATGCCGAAAGCTCTAAGAGAAACAAAAGATGGATGCAAAAGGAAAAGGTTGAAGTTTCTTCACAGTATAATGACTGAAGTCACAGGGATTGTTCCGCTAATATCAGGCAACAAGCATAAAAGCTAGCGAGTCTCGTAGTCTGAGTTCAGATTTGGTATCTTTTAGACTTTTTCTGTCAAAGATCGATATATAAGAGAACTGAAGCTAGAAGTGGACCATTAGTTGTTGAGAGTTATGAAGACATTTTGTGACATCACACTTCAGAGAATTAAAGCGTTCATGATCATCGATCTTCATTCGTTTCTTCAAGTTAAGTTTTTTTGCTTTTCTTTTTGAGGAAAAGTTTAAACGTTTTGTTACAAATATCTGGCGTTAACCTGTAGCCAGACTGGGTTGTAGACGGTTATGAACAATGACAAGGTTCGGACCCATCCAAATTGTAGAATATACTAATATAGCCATTTGACCTCTGCCATAATTGCGAACTTCTATTGTTTAGGGACTCAAAATCGCGGTCAAATATTCACTTTTTATTTTAGGCTGGTTTTGACCGGCCAATTTGGAGGAGCAAATGCATTCCATTTTGACTAAAATTGATACCGAGGATCATGTTTTCTAGTAGAAGGATATTTGCTAGCTTTCGGCCTTTTTTTTTTCCTTTTTATTTTTGAGTCTATAAAAAAGACACTCTTTTATGGTTGTAATGGTTGTAGGCAATATTGTTTTTTTGAAGACTACGAAACCCTAGTTTTTCAGCTGTGGCCATCATATTTTGTGTTCTTTCTTTTCTTTGTACATCTCATAGATCCATTTCAGCCTTAATCACACTGCGTCAATAAATTTCACGAAACCCCTCTTAAGATTGGTCGTTGTTTAGATAACCCCACCTCCAAACCCCAACAAAAACAAAACAAAAAACTTCTAAGATAATCCCCTAAAGTTTAAAATTTAAAAAATTACTTAATTCCTATATGTTTTGTCAGATATAACCTCCTAACTAAAACCATTAGCTCTAACTGAGCACATGAAAATCATGTGTGTCCAAACATGGAGAAAAAAAACCTCTTTCATGTGTTTTTAATAATTTTAAAGTTACTTCTCACATAAGCCACTTTAGTTGGGGTTAGTAATTTAATAAATTTAATTATTACATTTAGCTTGGAGAGTATATTTACCAATGTTAATCATGAATTGAGAATAGTTCTGTAAATACCATGATTTGAAGGTAATTTTATAAGTATGATATATATATATATATATATATATATATATATATATATATATATATATATATATATATATATATATATATATATATATATATATATATATATATATATATATATATATATATATATATATATATATATATATATATATATATATATATATATATATGGGGCTGTTCCAATGAGAACCCAAATAAGTGTGAGAACTAAGAACTCAATATCAACCATCCATAATAAAAAACAAAGTCGAGATTCTCGCTAAAATTAAGGTGGCGTAATTGTAATTAAATAGACATTAGAAACTGAAATAAGGGTAAAAGGGTAAAAGCATAGAGATATAATGGAAAATCTATAATCACTAAACCGCCAATCAATTGTAACGCAGGTTTACATAATTAAGAAAAAATAAAATTAAGAAAGGTAAGAAGATAAGTTAGTTTTGATTTGAGATATTTAAGGAGGAGAAAGAAACTAAAATATGTCATGATTCTTGCACCCCACAAACTTCGCCTAAAATATCTTAATTTTATTCTTTATCATTTTATCCCAAAACTCTAGTTCTATTTCGTGTTAGATGAGTTGTAAACGTCTATATTAGGTTCAATTTGATACCAAATAGAATTGCAAGTTTTAACTTACGTAATCCAATTACTAGTGTTACGAAACTCGTGTTGTAACTTACGTAATCCAGCTTAACATAGTTACGTAATCACTTAGTATGTTAAGAAGAATCTCATATATCAATTTACGTAATCTATAAGTCATTTTACGTAATCGTCATCGATTTAATCAGATTGTGTTCACTTTATTGCTATAAAAAGCAAATTATAATTTACGTAATCTCATTATCAATCGCCAAAATAAACTTTTATAATTTGATTTATTTCTCAATGTTATAACTTATAGAATTTCAACAAATTGGTAACATAATCTCATTTATTAACTTATAGAATTCCTTTCAATAATTTACGTAATCGTATGTTATAACTTATAGAATTTCAACAAATTGGTAACATAATCTCATTTATTAACTTACGTAACCTCTTGCAAAATTTACAAAAATCGCATGTTATAACTTATAGAATTTCAACAAATTGGTAACATAATCTCATTTATTAACTTATAGAATTCCTTTCAATAATTTACGTAATCGTATGTTATAACTTATAGAATTTCAACAAATTGGTAACATAATCTCATTTATTAACTAACGTAATCTCTTTCAATATTTTGCGTAATCACATGTTATAACTTATAAAATATCAACATAATAGTTATAAAAACTAAATCTCCATTACCAACTACAAAATCACAACACTTAACTTACGTAATCTCATTCATCAACTTACGTAATCTCATTTATTAACTAACGTAATCTCTTTCAATATTTTACGTAATCACATGTTATAACTTATAGAATTTCAACAAATTGGTAACATAATCTCATTTATTAACTTACGTAATCTCATTTATTAACTTACGTAATCTCATTTATTAACTTACGTAATCTCATTCATCAACTTACGTAATCTCATTCATCAACTTACGTAATCTACAAAATAAAGAGTGAATCGGTTCCATGAATTGTAAAAATATTACGTAAAATATTCGATTATTAAGATAAATGGATTGTTAAAACCAACCCAAAAAAAGAAAAAGAAACCGTAAAGATCATAAACAATTTGATAATAAATATCCATCTTTTCATTTTCGATGGCAACACAAAAACCTAAAACAAAGCGATTAAGTTGTTGGGAGGAGGAGACGGTGAGGCAGCGGGGGCGGTGAGGAGAATGACGAAGCTTGAGAATAATGAGGAAGGCAGGGATAAGAGAGGCTTGAGGGAAGCGCTAAGGCATGAGGAGCTGAGCGGAGTAGGAAGCGGAGAGAGATTGATTGAGAGAGAAAGAGAGAGATCCGAGAAAGGAAAAATTTAACGTGATGAAGAAATCACGATTATTTAGGAGATATAAAGCGCCTATTATGCGATTCTTTTAAAAGCAAAATAATGGCAAGCCTTTAATTAAGTTTTTGAATTTAATACGCTTTAATCGAACCTGATTGTTTAAAGATCTAAGAATAGAGTATTAGTTCTTAGTTCTCATATTTGTTGAGTTCTCATTTGATCCGTTATATATATATATATATATATATATATATATATATATATATATATATGTGTGTGTGTGTGTGTGTGTGTGTGTGTGTGTGTGTGTGTGTGTGTAGACGCCTGTGTCAACAAGCAAATGCAGTTCAAGGTGAAACCTGTAATGTCAAACCCGCCATGCACCAACACCGCAACAACATGTTTCACCATCACAAGAATATCTCTAGTGAAGATTAGTAACGTGAGTACAAAACAGTGCAAATAAATAATAAAATAGAACAATGAGATCGAGAATTTACTAAGTAGTATAAAGATCATCAACATCAACAGGCCCAACCGGAGATAAAATAGCATATATAGAATCTGCCTCAAGACAAGAATCAATAAGAGGTTCACTAAGGCACTCGGCCTTTACACAATAGGATCACAAATCTCTAGAGTCTAAAATAATTAAAATAAACATCTACCGTGGAGCCTAAAAATAACTACTAATATAAATAACTAAAAGAGGTCTGCGGATGCTATCCATCAACCTCGCTGACTTCGCACACCCGCCACCAAAAGAGGGGAAACAACGAGCGCCAAGCTATAGCGAGAATCATCTCCACGCCTGTGAGAAAGGGCTAGGAGAATATAAGAAAATATGGTTAATACATATAGATACAAAATCATTCAATATAAGAAAATATGGTTAATACATATAGATACAAAATCATTCATAAAGTACTAAAGGAAAATTGGCATGTAGAGACCCACAATACAAGAGTTAGTACGAAATAAATAATCCAAACAAGGAAACCCTCATGTATATACCATGTCTCAATTGTGAATCACTATATACCAATTCCAGTCCTACTTAATGAAAAATATTACGTAAGTAAAATATAATTATTCCAAACCTCAACTTTAGAGTCAAAGTCACATCTCGAACTACCCTGAGGAAGTCGCACATCACAAGGGAATATCGCCTAGCTACCATCACCACAAATCATATCACATATATACTATGTATGCAATGCATCTAAACGTATCCAACACTCTGTAATTTAACATGGAAGCAATAACACAAGCCGTGACCATATATATATATATATATATATATATATATATATATATATATATATATATATATATATATATATATATATATATTCTCACAATATATCCCGACAAGGAGCAAGGACTAATAGAATCGCTATTTAACTTAAGTTATTAACATTCCACCATGCTATTGTTTTACAAGAAATTCTACGGCATTAGCATCATCATGCGGATCGACATATATGGCTCACTAGCCTCATCGCATTATCTTGCGGATCGACATATATGGCTCACTAGCCTCATCGCATTACCTTGCGGATCGACGTATACGGCTCACTGGCCTCATCGCATTATCTTGCGGATCGACATATATGGCTCACTAGCCTAACTGTGTCCCAGATGTCACGTATACTTTATTAAGAACATGTACTTATGTGTTCGTGCACATATCTCTGTACAAATAATATCTCATGTCCACAACATCTCAGGTGTTTAATAGATTCTAGACATCATAATACAATTCAGGTTGGTCGAAGAAATTTCTCAAATCAAAAGTATACGACTCAAAACATACACATGCACAAATTCGCTGAAAAATCCTACGAAATCCCTCAAAATCGCCAAAGAAAAGAACAAGGCTTTGAGAGAAGGGGAAAAGGGCTACTAGGGTTTGGGACACAGGAGAAAAGAGGTATTTTCATGTTTAGACATGTGTATATATGACAGCAAACCCGAAAACTACAGCCCTAAACCTAAAACTGGCGGAAAAACAATCGACTAGAAACAAACTCTTCGTATTTTAGCTATAACTTTTGCATCCGACCTCAGAATGAGATGATTAAAGATTTTCTGGAAAGCTGCTGAAGGTATCTACAACTTTGATCGTTTAAGTTTTTCCATATTCACAACGTATCAGTGTGAAAAAGACAGAATCTCTCCACTAGTCATAAATTTCCAGATTTATGCATCGAGCATGATTTGTGCACTTGCACTCATATATGCACATATATATGTTATAAAATCATCAGAACTCAGATAAACAAGGTTGTTTAATTATTTTCAGATCACAAAACATCTCTATAACTCATTGTAAATCTTTTTAAACACAAAAGATCAAATCTTTACACATATAATATAAAAGAATCTCTTTTCTATATTCAAAACTAGTTCTTTTAGGCTCAATAAAACCTTGTGAAAGAATTTCATTAAAACGATTCTCTAAAAATTAGGTGTAGGGTTAGCAGAGATGAAACTCACCAAATCTTGTTAAAACAAGTGAAGGATGCAAAGGCGAGGTAGATCCCTAAGTCATACCAATCCAATGTGAAATCTTGCTTCAAAGGCTCTTGAATTCTTACAAGAAAGTTCTAGGGTTTAGAGGAGGGTTTGGTGGCTGTTAGGGTTTGAGAGTTCTGATAAAAGATGTGAAAATTCATGAAAACATGTATTTATATACAGGTAAACCCGAAATAACTCCAGACCCGAAATCCAATAAGAACCGGAAATCTGTTTTGACTAGGAAAGTATCCCCTTCGGTAGTTTGACCATAACTTTCTCATAAGAACTCCAAATTAGGTGATCGAAGATTTGTTGGAAAGCTGTTGAAGAGACCTACAACTTTGGTGTTTTAAGGTTTTCCAGATTATAACTGTAGCAGTGTGTAAAACCTATAAACTCATAACTGGTCATTATTTCCAGATTTATACTGCATGTTTCGTGCATGTTTTGACACGCTTCTCTCACAAATGTGAACTTGTTTGTTCTCAAAGCACTTGATAACATACTCAAATTTCATTTAATGATATTTGTCACCATAAAATATATTTATCAATATATATCACAAAATATTCAAATTATCGGGTTTTACAATATAAAACCTTTAGTAAAATACATAAAGCATTTGTTACTTCTTTTTCTAGAGAGAGAGAGAGCCACAGACGACCTTTCTGAATGTCTATATCTCCACACTATGTTCTTGTATAATCTCGCTACTGGAAAATGTTTGGTATTCAGAAATGAAACTAAAAAATCAGAAATTAATCAGTAACATTCCAAAGCATGCAGAATATGAAAACCATGGAACCTGAGTAGACTTTTTAGTTCATATGTATTAAACATAGGACCGAAATGAAATGAAAATGGAACTACTGGTTGAAGCATTTTACTGCATGTTCTTCGGCAAACATATAATTGGGGAAAACTGTATAAAATGAATTCAAAATCTCTAGCTACAAAGCTAAGTAATGGGCTTTGTTGATGGGCCAGGGAGCAACAAATATCTGACCATTTAACAGGCTTTATTTACTGAGTAGTTAGCCTGCAGACGAATATAGCGCAACAAAAAAACAGTGGTGCGCTTGTTATGAGAAATCAGTTTGTGTTAAATGGTCTCAAAAATTTGATACAAGAACATGGATCTTTTGCCAAATTTAAATGAGCTAACGGCCCATAACTTTATATATATAAATTCCGCTCATGTTTTTGGGAAGGGTTTTTTTTAAGATATTAGTCCCTTACATCTTCAATAATTGCATGTTAGTCCATCAAATCTTGAAAATTACATATTAGTCCCTCAAATCCTATAGGGTCTTGCAAAATGGTCCTTCAAGTTAAATCATATTAGGTTTGAGGAGAATATGCAATTAAATCTAACAGTTGAAGCAAAGTAACCATTTTACCCCTCTATTATGTTTCCCAACCTATTTCTTAATGGGTTTAAACCCAATACCCATTTAAAAAATCCAAACCCACTTGAGTTCTACTTCTTCAATGGTCAAAAAAGAATTTTAATCCAAAGTTGAGCTTCACAAAAGTTTGAAACATCAGAGAAAGGAGTAGTTTGGTGATTATAAATATTGGATTAGGAGCTAACCAGTCATAATTAGTTTTTTAACTGAAATATGTACAGAGGGGCCATTTTACAAGACCCTATAGAATTTGAGGAACTAATATGTAATTTTCAAGAATTGAAGGACTGATATGCAGTCATTAAAGATTTAAGGGACTAATATTTCAAAATCCCTTTATATAAATTCTGTGAAGTATGGACGTGTCACATGATCAGAGTCAACTGTGCATGTGTGTGGTTCTTGCCTCACACTTTTTCTGAAAGGGTTAATTGCTTATTAGTCTTTTACATTATATATAATTGCAAATTAGTCCCTCAAATCTCAGTATTTGCTCATTAGTCCCACAAATCTATATCCCTCTTGTAATTTCGTCCCTCTAATTTAGTAATGTGAGTTTGAGGGGAATATTTTATCATCTTTAATGGAATGAGATGATTTACCTGTTATACTCTCATTTAAAAACTCACCAACCTGTTTCTTACATTTACACCACAGTCCGCTTATCCTAAAACTCGAACCTAAAAAGTTCTTCTTTTCCAACTCCAAGGGCACCCCAAACCCATTTCATAGCTCTTTCCATGGTAATATTCCCTCAAAACCCTATGTAATCCTCTCAATTGAGTTGTTGTGAAAGGGAAACATATACTAGAGGAGGTATTTAGGTAATTGCAGATATTGGGTTGAGGATTAACCCAATCATAATTAGAGAAAAATAACAGAAAAACTAACAGAGGGACAAAGTTGCAATAAAACTGCAGATTTGAAGGGCTAATGAACAAATACTAAGATTTGAGGGACTGATTTGCACTTATGAATGATTTAAGGGACTAATATGAAATTAACACTTTTCTAAATTGTTATACACCTAAGGAATCTCAACTTCTTCCTATGTATTTTACTTGCTTGCCCAAGCGGTTATTCATATTACTAGTAAGAACGGCACGTGCAAGGCACGTGCCAGTTCTATATTAGTGTAGAAGATATTTTGGTATACATACATAGTCCTCGTTGGGAGCATATTGTAAAATTGATTTTGATGACATGGATCACTGCTAATGCAAGGAATTTTTATATACGTGGATCACTGCTAATGCTTAGAACGTGAGTATACAGTCATAAGCTATATCAAATGAACCAGTCTAAGTGTAATGCAAGTTTTATATACATGGATCATAACTGCAAGTTTTATATACATGGATCACTTCGGCATACAGTATATTTATAAAGGTGACATATACAAAACTGCTATATACAGAAGGTGTAGTTCCTGTAACAGTTGTGCTATCATACAAGATCCATATTTAAGAATACGGACATGGAACAATTTTAATACACCACCAAAAATTTCCTAATATACTATCAAAAGTTTCACATAAAAGCGTAAGGGTTATGTTTGCTACATGTTTTGTAGGCCATCGATGACAGCAGTGACCATGTAGTACTTTATGGTCTCATACCATCCTTCAAATTTCTGATTTTTGACCTGGATGAAGTACTGTTTTTCAGTTGAAGGTTTATTGAAAGATGTCGTGTCCACTTTTCCTTCCGTTAAGATAAGATATGCAATATAAGATACTTTGTGATGGATATGCTATATGAGAAGTAATGTGGCATGTAATAAAAGACAATTCGATACATGAGTGTTTTTCAGAAGATATGCAAACGCTACTTTATTTGATGTTTGATTACTTGCATCCGAGATACTTCGTAGTTCTTAATTTTCGCTGAAGATTACTTATAAGTAATATTCGGTATACTTTGTAATTGTCACACGGCCCTCAAACATTTTAGAAATAATCAAAATCAATTTCGATGTAAACTCTTTAATTAGCAAGTATACTAATAATAAATTAGCAACAATGACAATAATTGATAATGATCATAATAACTCTTTTTTTAAGTGCATTAGATTAAAAACTATCAACTCAAACCTCCACCACTGCTTCAGAGAACTTCAAGACAATCATATTTCATAGGGATAGGAAACATAAAGGTCTGACTTTCATGTGAACAAATCCTAGCCAAATCCAATAAAAAAGTTATTGCTATTTTTAATTATGTCCATTTTACTTGCTTGCCCAAGCGGTTATTCATATTACTAGTAAGAAAGGCACGTGCCAGTTCTATATTAGTGTAGAAGATATTTTGTTATACATACATAGTCCTTGTTGGGAGCAGATTGTAAAATTGATTTTGATGACATGGATCACTGCTAATGCAAGGTATTTTTATATACGTGGATCACTGCTAATGCTTAGAACGTGAGTATACAGTCATAAGCTATATCAAATGAACCAGTCTAAGTGTAATGCAAGTTTTATATACATGGATCATAACCGCAAGTTTTATATACATGGATCACTTCGGCAGACAGTATACTTATAAAGATGACATATACAAAACTGCTATATACAGAAGGTGTAGTTCCTGTAACAGTTGTGCTATCATACAAGATCCATATTTAAGAATACGGACCGCTGGAACAATTTTAATACACCACCAAAAATTTCCTAATATACTATCAAAAGTTTCACATAAAAGCAGAAGGGTTATGTTTGCTACATGTTTTGTAGGCCATCGATGACAGCAGTGACCATGTAGTACTTTATGGTCTCATACCATCCTTCAAACTTCTGACTTTTGACCTGGATGAAGTACTGTTTTTCGGTTGAAGGTTTATTGAAAGATGTCGTGTCCACTTTTCCTTCCTGTTGCAGTATAAGATATGCAATATAAGATACTTTGTGATGGATATGCTATATGAGAAGTAATGTGGCATGTAATAAAAGACAATTCGATACATGAGTGTTTTTCAGAAGATAAGCAAACGCTACTTTATTTGATGTTTGATTACTTGCATCCGAGATACTTCGTAGTTCTTAATTTTCGCTGAAGATTACTTACAAGTAATATTCGGTATACTTTGTAATTGTCGCACCGGCCTCAAACATTTTAGAAATAATCAAAATCAATTTCGATGTAAACTCTTTAATTAGCAAGTATACTAATAATAAATTAGCAACAATGACAATAATTGATAATGATCATAATAACTCTTTTTAAGTGCATTAGATTAAAAACTATCAACTCAACCTCCACCACTGCTTCAGAGAACTTCAAGACAATCATATTTCATAGGGATAGGAAACATAAAGGTCTGACTTTCATGTGAACAAATCCTAGCCAAATCCAATAAAAAAAAGTTATTGCTATTTTTTAATTATGTCCATTTTAATTTATTAGCATATACACACCTATTAGCTTTAGTGGCATGTCTCTCTCTCTCTCTCTTAGTTTTAGGCTCAAGCTGAAATAATGTAATTCAAAGTTAATAGACATTTGCAAAGAACATTCTTACAAAATTTTCGTCATGAGATCATGAGAGGATGTATATAAATATTATATAGCTGGACGGAGAGTGTATGGTGGTATGCTGTTTTCAAGAAGAGAACTAATCTATCTAACCTCTGGCAATCTTAATTCCTGACATAATATCTTTAATCTCGCATTTGTAAAGTTTTTGACCGACTCGTGTTTCTAATTTTATAATAATTCTTAAACCGATTACTTAGACCAATGCAGGGACAACATGAGTTATTTATTGATAGAGAATTATTGGTAATTTTGTATCCAAAGCCAATTATATACATTTTTGTGGCAGAAAAGTCTAAATCAAGGTCATGCCAGCTTGAAATTAAAATCGGAAATATGGTAAACAAATTAGAAGAGTATGATTTTTTAGGAATAAATAACGCTACCACAACTCATGCATAATTAGGACATTAGTTGTTTTTAAATAGATATAAAGTCCATCAGAACACCTCTCATGTCAGAAATTTTCTAGTGCACTCCTTCATGAAAGTCATTAGCAGATTTTTTTAGCTCCTCCGGGATGGAGAGCTTCATATCATTTCTAAGAAAAATGTTCCGAAAAATTTTATCTTTTTAAACAAGGATTAGTTTCACTTAATCCTCCTGAATTTTGTTTAGTCCACTTAACCTTCCGAACTTGTCTCACTTAACCCCCGAAGGAATACAACTTTGATGGCTCCCGAGTAGGGGTGCAAATGGTTCGGATGCGGGTCGAATATGATACTTATCATATCCATATCCGTTTACCATTCACGGATAGGAATACAGATATGCCTCGTAGAGAAAACTCATATCCTTATCCGTTAAAATCGGATACGGATATAGATACACATGCGGATATATATGCGGATATACATGCAAATACAAAATGGATATGAGAAAACCAAATAATATCGAAAAAAATAGTTCATATGATATAAGAGAGTTCATTAGTATGTTTGTGCTATCTGAAAGTTTAAGATTGGATCTCTTGATCATCAAAATTAGTCTCAAATTCATTAATCTAAGGATTGAAACAATCACAACTGCATAATCCCGAATACGGGTCCGGATATTTCACTACATAATCATACCTGTTACCATATCCTATCGGTTACAGATTTGAGTAACCATATATATATCCTAATGAATACAGTTACGAATATATCTATGGATACGGATATGGTTTTGCACCCCTACTCTCCAGCCAATCACATGACATAAAAAGGACGAAAATGTCTCAGTTAATACAAAATTACCCTATTCAAAAGGGCGTTTTTGTCATTTACCCATTAACAAGCAACGGCATCAGAGGGTTCTGTTAAGGAAATTTCGAAGTTCAGGAGGGGTTAGGTGAGAGACCTAAAGCTCAGGGGGTTAAGTGGAGTAAATAAAGTTCAGGAGGGCTATGTGCAAAACGCCCCGAAGTTTAGTGGGGCTAAGTAAAATTAACGCTTTCAACAACAAAATATGCAGGCAGAGAGTTTAATACCTCTTAAAAATCAAGACAGCAGAAAGAAATTCTCAATCAGAATGTTGTAATGTATCAATTGACATATTTCCCTGATCATGGACTCATGATTACTAAACCTTATCTCCACCTCTTGTCAATTCACAGAGCAACCAATACACAATCCCAGACACAAAGAATCCAACGAACCAAGCGTTATTATAAGCCACAACAAACAAATCCTCAACTTTCACCAAAATCCCCACTTTCTCCAAAAACCCAGGAACTATCGGCAAAATCCCCGCCGCCATCGCTGCCATCGCCGCCAAATTCACTCCTCCCCTGTAATAATATCTCCCGCCAAAATCCTCCCTATACAAATCATCAACATCCAATTCCATCCCCTTCACTAAATAATAATCCGAAATAATTATCCCCGCAATTGGACCCATGAGAGCAGAGTAACCAAGCAACCAAGTGTAAACAAAGCTCTCGCTCGAGCCCAACAGCCTCCAAGGTTGAAACACGATCCCAAGCATCGCCGTTAGCAACGCTCCTCTGCGAAAATTGAACAGTTTCGGGTTGAAATTCACTAAGGCGTTCGCCGGGGCAACCACGTTGGCTGCGATGTTGGTGGTGATGGTGGCGAGGCTGATGCCGAAGATGGCGAGGAAAGTCGTGTAGAGACCTCCGATTTCGCCTAGGAGCTGAATTGGATCGGAGATTACTCGACCGAAGATGGTTTCGGTGGAGGAAGTTACAGCGAGTCCGACGAAGGTGAACAAGCCCATGAAGATGGGGAGGCCAATTTGGCCGAGGATTTGGTCTTTTTGGGTCCGGGCATATCGGGTGAAATCCGGTATGTTGAGAGCCAGAGTAGCCCAAAAGCTTATGTTGGCCGTGAGCGAAGGGAAGAATACTGAAAAGAACTGCGACGGCGATGAGAGCTTGGAAGTTAACGACAGCATTCGTCCGAATCCTCCGGCTTTGACATAAGCCCATGAGGCGAGGCAGGAAGTGAGGACGATGAGTATCGGGGCTGAGAACTTCTCGAGCTCTCTTACTCCGTCCATCCCTCGCAGAATTATCGCCAATTGCACTAACCAGAAGATAATGAAACATGCAAACTCTATCCCCGAGGTACCTAACCAAGGCATTCGACGCAAGGACAACGTCGACATTTTAACCGAAGACGGTAGGAGGAGAAAGATGGCTTGGCCGCCGATCCAGGTTTCGATGCCGAACCAGCCGCAGCCTACGAGGGCGCGGAGGAGGGAGGGGACGTGGGTCCCGCGGACGCCGAAGGCCGAGCGAGCGAGGACGGGGAAGGAGATGCCGTGTTTGGTTCCCGGGATGGCGGTGAGGATGAGGGGGATGAGGAGGATAAGGTTGGCCGCGACGACGGTGGAGATTCCCTGCCACCAGGACATGCCGAGGTCAACGAGGCTGCCAGCGAGGTAGTAGGAGGGGACGCCAACGACGAGGCCAATCCAGAGGCTGGCGAGGTCAAGAGCGGTGGATGTGCGATCGGGCTCGGGGATCGGGGCGAGGTCGGAGACGGGGGTGGTGGAGGATTTCGGGAGGGGAGGGGAGGTGAGGTTGAGGTGAAGGGGGTGAGAAGGGAATTTGAGAGGTTGGAAGAAGGATTGTTGGTTGGGAACGGGAGAGGAGAGGTGGCGGCAGAGGAGGCGGCGGTGGCGGAGTTGGGGGTGGTGGCGGAGGTTGAGACAGTGAGATTCCATGGCGGGAAAAGATTCTGATTCTGGAATCTGAGGCTGCGGAACGAGAGGTGGTGATTGTGAGGTGATGGATTGGTTTTGATTGGTGGCAACTATGAAAACGGGAGATTATGGGAAGAGATTTGAGCTTGTATAGAGATTAGAGAGTGACTTATCTCTACTTGTTTATTAGTAACAGCTCTGATTTCTCTTTCATTTTTATTAAGATAAGATTAATGTATTATATATTCTCAATTTGTCTCAGATCCAATCCTATTCAGCAATTGACTTTGCTTAAAAATATAGAATAGCTGCTTCACATGGAGTACCGTCTAAATTCAAAAATGTTATCACATGTACCATGGATCCTGATCTTAAAATGAAAAGTTAGAATAAGTGAAGCTCGTAGTTTAGCAACTATATCATCAAACAAGGATAAGGAGAAGATCCAAATCTTTTTCTTTTTTTTCTTTTTTTAAAGAAAAAGGTGCTTTCTACAACTTTTCATACTTTAAAAATTACACTTCAAACAACCCTAATTGTCAATTTACTCCAAAACTAGACCGAAGACTCATCAGTTTTAATCGCTCAATTACACTATTAAAGAATCAAAATAGAATATTATTTACTTCTTAATAGATAGAAATGTCAAATGTGTCCCTTTCCTCCAAACTTTTGTTACCCCCTACTTTGTAATATAGTCTACATATACTTTTCTTCCTACACAAAGTTGTCAGGAACGAATCACTCCATGTTTAAGTATCTCAATGTACTCTCCAAATATAGAGGAATCAAGAAAGAATCTTAAGATTTTCTCATGGCGGTTATAATTTACAAGCACATGGTAAAAAGTTCCAAAGCTATGGTCCTCAATAAAACTCAAAGCATTGGAGCTTTCATAGGCAGGTTGAGGTCTAAACTGAACTTTGTTGTGAGAACTCAATTCAAAAATTTCACAAATCTATTAGCAACCAAATAGACTGCATTGTGAACAAAGCTAACGGTTCTGCATGATACGGATACAAGTAGTCTGAAAGCACGGAAAGCCATTAAAAGTTTTGATCCAAGATCCCATTGAACTGGCAGTATATTTACAGTTTACAATTTACATAGGCTATCATCAACCAAATAAATAACTTATAGAAGATCACCTACCAAATAACCAGTTGAAATACATTCATCAGTTAGAACCCATCAACTGAAAAAAAAAATTAGGAATACTTATTTTTATAGCAGCCTTGTCGATCAACCACAGGATGAATTATTATGTAACTAGATACAACTGGCTGATTGTACTTTCTCAATGGGCAGAGAGAAAACTGCATCCATCTCAACAGTTCATTACAAGATCGCCAAAGGATAAATAATGGAAAAATAACATATACATACCGATAAATATCAAAATGAAAGAATGTGAAGAATGACTTACAGGCCAGTGAGAGTCATGACCAGTACTTCTTATATGCCTTCTAATGCTCATCAAGAGAACCAAGTCTTTCCTTTTGCTGTGGTAGTTTTGAGCTTTAGTACCAGCTCTTGCCTCTGAGCTTCTACTTCGGCGTACTGAAGGCTCATATGCAAGAAACGTTCTTTCATTTCTTTCAACTCTGCTTCCATCGAAACAATCTTTGGAGCTTCACTGTTGTTGGTTTGCTTTTCCGACATTAATCTAAAGAATAAATTGGAACGGGACAGTTATGTACATTTTTCTATGAGTTTAGTAATCTGATATACATATATTTCAGGAATCATAGAAGCATATGCCATGAAAGGAATAAGTAGGGTTAATTGCATATACACCCCCTGTACTATAGGGGTGTAGCCAATTTAGACGGTGTTATTTTTTAACTTGAATTTAGAAGGCAATTTAGTCTCTTTTTTTTCCAATTAACCTGAAGACAAAAGGTAATTTATATTATCATGTGCCTAACAAGTGACATCTCAGCCTAATTGGGGAAATAATGTCGTTTAACGTTCAAAGAATACAAGTTTCAATAAAATAGTTATGGCGATATAATTGGCTACACAGCAAATAACCCTTAGAAACAAGACATTAAGAAAATGCTCCTTATGTTACCCTTAATTTGCGTAGAATAGAAGCTAAACTCTAGATAGATTAATATCTATTAACTGACCTAAATAGAATCTATAAAAAAAAGATTTGAGGGCATGCGCATAAATGGTATACATCCAAAAAATAAGCATAACATGAAATATGAACATGTTTATCTGCATCATTATTTTGGGAAAGTGGCGTACCCTTGAAGTTGAATCTTGTACATGTTATTTGTTTCCATCGATTCAGTCAGTTCATTTTCAAGTGACTTAACTTTAGCCTCCAGGTCTCGAATTGTAGCTTCAAGATCATGCAGCTTTTCTTCACCCTGGGATGAAAAAACAACATCAAATCAGAAAAATCAAATCCAAAACAAGATTACAACAAAATCTTTATTGAACTTTGAATTTTCAATATAATTGTGAAATTTTGAATTTCTTTTTTGGAAATAATGACAGTGAACAGGATATACATTGATTCAGAATGCTTTATGCTCACCTTGTCAAGAGCTATCTTATCCTGGTATAATTCATCCTCCATAACCTTAACTTTTATCACTAGTTCAGATTTTTCTTCCTCCAGACATTGTATCTTCCTCTGATATTCGCTATTTTCTTCCTTTATATGGTTAATTTCATGTTTCAACTCTTCAACATGAGCTTCAGTTGCCTCTTTAACACTCAAATCACCCTCCAGCCTGAGTAGTTTTTCTTCCAAAGCAATTAAAGCCTTCTGCATATTTGAAATTTTCTCCATGAAAGATATTTTCTCCATTTTCAGTCCTTCACATTCCTCAGATACTGACCGTAACAATTCTTCCAATTTTCCTTTCTCAGACTTTGACTCTTCAAGGAAGCTCTTGAGAACCAAAATTTCATCTTGAAGATGACCGACCTTTTGTACTTGTACCTTTAAGCTAGAAATTTCTTCCATGATTTGCTGTTTTTCATAATCAGAAGCTTTTAGCTTCAGCTCTAGTTCAATTGCCACTTTTTTAAATTTTTCTTCGCCAGATTTTGCAGCCTCAGCTTGTCTCTGAATGTGCTCAATGTCAGACATCAAAGTTTCCTCGCTCTGTTTAGAAGCATTTAGCAGGTCGACTAACCCTTGAACCTTCTTTCCAGATTCCTGTTTGAGAGATTGAAGCTCGGTTTCATATTGTTTAATCTTAGCTAGGGCTTCTTGTAGACTACTCTCAAGTTTAATTTTATCTGAGCGCAGACCAGAAACCTCTAATACAGCATCCGATGCCATCATCTGTCGTTCATCTTGAGTAGCACATAATTGTGAAGAGAGGTGTGAGATCTCCCTCTTAAGAGTCTCAACTTCTACTGTTTTTTGTGAATCTATCTGATTCAGCATGATTTTTGCCTGGCTAATTTTCTCTTCTTGATTCTCATGATCTTCGAAGATGCTCTCTAACTGCGAGGTTAGTGTTTTTTCCTTGGAAACAATGTCATTTTGCATTGAAGATAGTTTTAACTCTAAATGTTCAACAATCTCCAAAAACTCAGAAGTCTTCTCCCGTGATTCGTTCAATTCAACTTCTAGACGTGCACTCCGTTCATGCAAATCCAATTTCTGTTTCCGTAAATCTCCATTTGATTTCTGAAGTGAAGTGTTTTCTTCAGTAAGACTGTCTACTGTTGACTGTAACTTCAAATGCAATCTCTTTAGATGCTCAGTCTCCTCTTCTTTTTCTGACAACCCTTTCTGTACATCTTGCAGCTTTTGGTTAAGTTCCCCTTCTCGTGTTTCAATTTCAGCTTGCAGTTTTGCGACTTCAGCCTTAAGATCTTCTACAAGACATCTAGAATCTTCTAATTCATCTGTCAGGTACTTCAACTGGGGTTCTAAGCCTGATATGCGCTCAGATAACTGTACATTTTCTTCCTCTAACTCAGATACTTGTGTCTCAAGTTCATTTTTGCTGCTTTCCAATTCCATTGCTTTCCTTTCAAGCATCTTATTAGTTGAATTATGAGAATCCACACTGCTAGCAAGAAGTTTCATCTCATGTTGCACATCTTCCAAGCATTGAGAGGTTATAGTGCTTTCTCTAAATGCACTAGCCAGATTTTCCTCCAGCTGACTTTTGTCTTGTTGTATATTAGTAATCAGAACTTCTAATTCCTCTTTATCATGTCTAAGCCCATCAATCTCCGTTTCTTTCAGTGAAATGAGCTCCTCCAAGTTAGATTCATTTCCTGTATTATCTTTATGTTGGAAACTTTCAAATTTTGTTGCATTTCAGTTAGCTCCGATATTTTTCCTTTTACTTCCCACTGGCTTTCACGAAGTTTGATATCAAGATGACAAGCTTGATCTTTAAAGTTTTGCAGTTCAACTTCAAGATCAGCACATTTCTTTTCAAGGCTTCTCATCTGGATTGTTGTTGATTCTGTCAGACCTCCATTAAGCATTTCCTTCGTTCTAAGTTCCTCTTCTAGCATATGAACTTGTGATTTAAGAGAATCAATTTCAGAGTCAGAATTATTTGGATAGTTTTCTCCTTTGATGCCTTTTCCGAATTCCTTCAGCTTAAATATGAGTTCTAGGTTCTCTTCGGTAAGTTCAGCACAATCTCTTTCCAGCTCCTGCAATTTACCCCTCAAATCATCAATTTCTTTTATCAAATCAGGATCACCACGACTCGATTCCATTTCACTAGGATATTCAGCATTAAGCAAACCAGAAAGCTTCTCCTCTAAAACTCTGATTTCTTCCGCTTTTGAAGATAACTTAGCTGCCCACTCTGCTTCAACATCCATCAGGTTTTTGCTCCAATTTTCACCATCATGTTCACTACCCGAACTTTGTTGTGGAAGATTGGCTATCTCCAATCTCTGCTTCTCTACAGTCTCTTCTAGTTCCTCGAGAATAGAAACAAGCTCAAGGTTTGCTTCTTGACTTTTCTTCAGTTGAATACTTAGACTAGCATTGGATTCTATCAGAAACTTCACCTCGTCCTCTAATTCCTTCTGAACCCGTAAAGTTACTTCATTTTTAGAGACTATAGCAGAACTTTGCTTTGTTGTCACATCGTCTAAAGATGATTTGAGTTGTTCAACCTCATGCTTCAGAGAATCGCGTTCAGAGTAAGCAGCAGAAAGCTCGATATCAAGCTCAGCCTGCCGCTTAGATTTTTCTGAACATTCGTTCTTTAATTTCTCAATATCTAGTTTCAATTTCTGAGCATGTCTCTCCCACATTTTTGCCTCATCCTGAAGCTCTTCGATTGTTTCTTCAGCGGCTTCAAGAAGCTCTTTAGACGAACCAGATGGGTTTAGAGAAATCGGGGCAAGATCACTATGCCACCGATTTGGAGTTGAGGAGCCTGAGGCCCTTGAATTGAACGATGATGGGTTTGATCGAGAAAATTCATCGGCAGGACCAACACTAGATGCTGCGCTAATATGGGAATCAGCTGAATCTTGCCGTCCAATATATGATCCACCATTTACATTGTTTCTGGGAGAAAAATTCAGTCTGCCAATAGAACTGTCTCCAGAGTCTGAACTACGATGTGACCCTGAAGCTGAGAAACTTGTGTCCTGCAGAAATTAAAAATCCACTTGTAAATAAGCAGGACAAAATGGAGAGTGCCTTGTTTAACATATAATCAAGTGAAAAGGAAATGAAATAGTCAGTAACCAATAAAAGACACCCATAAATTTGGAGCCATTTAAAGCCAAATATTCATCAGGGCTATTGAGTTTTTTATCCACATTGATTCCAAACAGTAATAATTGGTCTAAGGAAGAGCATATAAGAACGGAAATAACCTTGGTTGACAAGCATATATAACATTACTAGCAAATAACCCCCGCGTGACGCGGGGAAGTGAAGAATCGACCACTCCATTCAGAAAATTGGTAGACAAATAACTTTATATCTCTAAACTAATGCCATCTCAATAATGTCATATGTTGAAAGTAAAATTTATAATATGCAAGACGGTAACTGCATTTAATGATTTTGATGACAGATGCGATATACATCATTTGTAATAAGGATTAAGTTAGGAATTTTATAATCTATTATGAACAAACCAACATACACATATTATGTATGCTTAGAAATAGTAGTACTTAAAGGATGTCAATATGTCATTATTCCTATCATCTCAGACATTTATTGTCAGTGATAATCATTTCCAACATGGACACGGGATTTGTCACGGAAATAATCCAAAATTCAGATTTGAGGACACAAGTGTACATACAATGTAAGGCATGTAATTTTTGACTGAAACAGTATCTGTATCTGTTGTCCAAATCATATATAAAACATTTGGTTTAAGAAGAATAACTCTTGGATCGCTGACACTGGTCATCTATGTAATACTAACATAGAACAAATGAACTTCTCCAGAATAATTCTTCAACTAATTTTCAGGGAGAACATTTTAGTAACAGGGTTCTCACAATCAATTATTAATAAAAAAAATCTACATGGCTTCATAATTATTCTTTTTTTAGTGAAGCAAATCACCTTCTTAACATTGATTGCAATATTGTAGATTATCCATAGAACAAAATTCGATACAAAAGCTCAACTGCGTGATTATCCAATTAAAAATCATACCACTTCATTGAATAAGAATCAATAGAGAATACATAAAACTTTTGAGGTACATAACATGGCAGCCCTCAAATTTGTAAGTAATACAAAGGGATTGCCATGAATCCTAACTTGAAAATCCCCTGAGTTAGAGAGAGAGAGAGAGATTTGGGTTGAGATGCTCCTTCCTCTTCCCCTTTTATAGCCTTCATCTTCTCCCTTGAATTTCAACAAACCCCTCACCTCACAGTAACACTTCCCTTACCACTCCCTCACCCTCAGCCTTGTATGTCCTCACAGATAGTACATGTACCTCTATAAGCCCTCACCCTCCCTCACCTCTCCGTCACCTCAACCTTAACAGACCTTTGACCTCACCAACTCCTTTTTTGTTTTTCTCTGCCACCTCACCGGTTCCTATTTTGTTATGGCCTTCGATCAAGATGAGTGAGTTGATCTCAAAAGACCAAAGAAGAGAACAGTAAAGTCAATTTTTGGACCATTTTTTCCCTAAAATAACCCTTCAGTAGAAATCTTTCCAAAATAACCATTCACTGGATATATTATAAATGATAAGGGTATAAATGGAAAATAAAAAACTCTTTATACAGCTTTTATACAAGTATGTAATATAGAATTTCTATAAATGATAGCATGTAGAAGTAGCATGAGAAATTAAGTACTTGTTAGTAAAATAAGGATCATTATATGGATGAGGTAATAATCCATAATTTTATAGCAGATGTTAGCATGGTGCAAGAAAACAAACCTGCTGTATAGGTTCTTCTGGAGCCGAAGAACCCAAACTCTTGTTAAACATATCAGATCCATCTGATTTGCTTTCCACCGCATCATTATCAGTATGAAGACCTTGAAGATGGGAAGTTGTTTCTTTTACACGTCTGACATCTCTGCACATAAAATGAATAATGATGAAAAAAGGGGAGAAGGGAATTACGATCCTGACTTACCACAAATAATTGAAGTTACCTGAATCCTCTTTTTGGGTTGAGGCACTGAATCCTGATCTGCTCAGAGAAAAAGGGCATTTTCCATTAGAATAATTTCAGACAATCCCTTGAATGGATGTGAATGTATAGCTACATTTTCTTAGTGGTCTAGAGTTTACATTAGAAGGAAATTAGTGATGGGTCGTGAACCCAAAATGTACAGGAAAACTAAAATAGTTGTTTTTAAATCATAAAATTAAAATATAATTTGATTCTCAAGTATAAACATCTCTTACAAGAACGGGCCATTTTTGTAGAAGTAAACATGGAGGGATATAATACATATACCCCGGACAAGTGAAGCACTTTAAAACAAGAGATATGTTGCACATAGAACCAGTAGAAGCATAAACAATAGCAACAACAACAAAGACGGCTATTGTAAATTTTCGGGATCCGCATAAACAACAACAAAAACAAGGTATAAACCAGTCAAATCAGGAAAAGCATGCAGTGTCTAGTACATACTATGTAGTAAAGAATTGAATTCATGAGGCACAAATATTCACCTGCAGAATTGTCCTATAGTTGCACTTTTTTAATGGCAAAGAAAGTGAACCAGAGTCATGTGAACCCATATAATCTGTTAAGTTTATAGTAAGCTCTCCCAAGATACCTGATCGATGTGATCCCTGCAGCATTGTATCTATCAGAAAAGTTCATAACTAAAACCAACAAGGATCAACTGAAAATGAAGAATGTTAAGAGGTAGAGGAACTTGGTTTGAACAATTACAAAAGGTGTTATACCATGGAAACGACTACTTTAAACACACAATCTTCAATATCCTTTGATCCACCATTTTGCGGAATGCAAATGGATTCTGAGAAAATCTCTGTCCATTGACAAGTTCCACTGCGAACCGTTGCTTTGCTGGACTTTGCAGTGGTTTTTCCAGTCTCCACAGAGATAATAGACAAAACAAGCCTGTCCCATCCTTTAGGGATCTATATAACCATCAACAAAAGTTTTAGCAGCTACGACACATGTATAAGCTATAAATACTAGCCAAGAAATGGAACGAACAAATGAAAAGGAGATATAAACAACATTGAGTGCCAATAAAATAGAAGTTTATTACGCTACATGGCATGAAAAATCTTGAAGATAGAATTCTATTTGTTGACTTTTAAGTATCTCATGAAGGAAGTTAATGTGGTTGTAAGCATAAATTGAAACTAACAAGAGTCTAGAAATCAGTACATGATGAGTGCAACTCTAATATCCACATATCAGCTTGAGACTGTTAAAAACTAGACTGATGCATAAAAATTATCAAATATTTATTAAGAGCTTAAAGCCCTCAGTCTTGTTCTTTGCTTTTATCATATGGAGCTATAGCTTTGTTAGGAGATTAACCGCTGTGTGCAAGTAATCAAGACTTGTGAAAATTTCCCATGGTTATAGACTATGTGTACCATTCAAAACTGATGTCCCGAAGTTAATGGTATCATGAAATTCATGACATTAATCATGTCCTCCATAACCTAAAACCCCAAGGAATCAAATTTCAATAAATGAAAGAAGGTGGCCTTCCTCATTTTAAGCTCATTTCATGCTACTTCTAACTCTCATTATATACTGATTCATTATTCTATCTTTTACCATATTTTCACTCATCCATCTCAATGTGCCATTTAGGCTACATCTTAGACTTTCCTTCAACTTCATGTATATTCTACAGTCATGTGCTTCAATAGAACGTGCTCTAAACATTCTTCAGCAATCACATGAATAACATCCTTCTCGACATTCCATCATGATGACCGTTTAAACCTAAGTAATAAAAGCCATGTTTGTGAACAGATTCTTCCACGTTCTACTTTAGAGTTTAGACTCGCCCTTTCTCCTATTCCTATCACAATCAATGAATACAACATAATGCACAATAGTATCTCAGCTTAAAGCTCATGATAACTATTGCCAAAAAGAAGTTTCGCTGATGCTTCATGAAAGATGACGATAATAATGAAGGATTACAGATCCGTCCTCCAGTTATGCTCAGTCCACAAACTACGGCATCAGATATGTATTGATTCTACCAACATAACTACCAGCCCCAGATGTCGAGTTCTTTTCTAAAACTTGCCATGTAATCTCCCTAAGGACCTCATTATAAGCTTTCGAAATCAATCAGCAGAAATAACTCGCAGAATCTCACAGAAACTTGCCCCAGATGTCGAGTTCTTTTCTAAAACTTGCCATGTAATCTCCTAAGGACCTCATTATAAGCTTTCAAATCAATCAGCAGAAATAACTCGCAGAATCTCACAGAAACTTGCTCTCAATTTTGCTAGCACATAAATACGTTCAATCATACACCTTTATACCATAAAACTTGATTAATTTTCAGAAACCAACTTTTCTCCTTTTATGCTTTATTAGATTGCCTTGGAAATCAGATGTCTCAAAATTCTAATGATGATTGCTTTATTCCTTTCTTTTGAACAAAGTCTGCATCCCAGTCTTCAACCAAAGACTTTTTATTACCCAAACATATTCTCAGTGAACTAGACCGCGTGATAATTTCTGCAATTTTCAGATACGCAATTTATAACTACTAGAGTCAATACTATGTTTTTCCCCCTTTCTCCCTCTTGCACATATACCCTCGATTTACTAAAAAGAATGAATTGGACATGAACGACAATATCATGGACTGAAAACGGCCATGAGCTGTCAACGGCCAATAACTAATAGACTTAAAGCTATCATGATTGCTGGGCTTAATTTAGATGCGGGTTATGAGAAATAATATTCTTTAATAAAAAGCAACTGAGTGTTCCTCATCTATACCAGTCCCATTTAGAGAGAATAAAATCATCATCAAGTAAAAAATGACAGAGAAGCTCATGCACTCTAAAAGTGAATCTAGAAAACAAAGATGAGAATTAGCTTCACTCACTTTACGCAACTAAGTTAAAATCCACTACAGCTCAAATGAGAAATACCCAGAGCTTATAATTCATGGAAATGCAAACAAAAGCTCATTAATTTCCTTCAACTCAATATACAAATTGCTAATAATACAAAAAGGAACAATCAAACAATAAAACTAAAATCCCACAATAGGGAACTACAGCCAATTCAGTTAATCCCATTCAAGGCACAATTTTGACATAAACCCAAAATGGGCAATCAAAAATCTCAACTAAATCCAAATGGGCATCCCTAAAATCCACATAAAACACCAAAAAATCTCTAAAAATGAATAAATGAATCACCTGAAACGCCTGTAAGCTGGAGAATCTGAACTCAACCCTCTCCCCCAATCTCTCGGACCTGTGCCTGTGCAATTTGAACATGATTCTCTCTCTCCCCAAAAGAGATTTAGCAGGGGGATCCACAGAGGAGAAAGGTTGCAGCTTTCGCACTCTCTCCCCTTTTTCTCACAGCCGAAAAAAGAGAAAAAGGAAGCGCCTTTATGCCTAATGAGCGAGCTTTCAAGGGGTTTTTTTTTCCGCTGGCGTTTTTAGTTTTTATTTGTTTGTTTGTTTGTTGTAATGCAAATCAATATTTTCTTTTCTTTTCTTCATTTTTATTTTTATTTTTATTTTTATCTCATCTGTGACTTTGGATTAGCCGCAGGAGATGCCAAAGAAAGGATTTGAAAATATTAGAAAATCTTTGGGAAGATTGTACTTCTGGAGAGAACAAGTGTCTTTAACTCGCTGACAGCTGGGTACAGATCCTCAAAATTTCCTTGTACATGTTTTTTACCAAAAACGCCCTGTTAATTTGATTTTTGGCGTATTAGTTTTTTGTTGTTAATTTTGGCAAAGGTAGGGTGGTAGTGAAAGTTTGCCCGAGCTGAAGTTGAGAAAAATATGGCCATTGGCCAAGGTTTCTGTTGCAAAATTTGCAGCCAGTTTAGTTGAAGTTTCATTTGAACAACTTAAAAGAGCTTTGCTTCTATGCTCCCATAATAGCATTTTTTGAATTATTAAATTAATTAAATCTCGAATAGGAGCTGAAAGGAGGAAGAGTAATTTTGGCCCTCCAAATTTATCCTCTAATTTGTTTCTCATTCTCAAATATGCAGCTTCACCAACCTTGTGGATATTAAAAATAACTGGAAAATCCCTGTAGAAAATATAAAAAAATTACAAACACAAAACATAAATGAAAGTGGAGTTTTAAATGGAAAAAGAGAGGAATTTGGAGGTTAAATTGTTTACTTTTAAAGGTAACAAAGAGTAAGATGTTTTATAGGTTAAATAACTGGACTTTGAATAAATTAAGAACGCTATATCAAAAATAATAATAAATAAAAATAAGAACAAATCTTTGTCAGGCGGAAAAATGGAGACGCCTTGGGTTAGTTAGGAGTAACTAATTATAAAATCTATTGTAGTTACTAAAACAACCTTTTATCTAATAGAGGTTTTAGTAAAAATACTATCTTGGGTTTTGGGTGGGGAACACCTCTCAACCGCCTCATCCCTTTAATCATGAATGTGAGAGATTTTTCACGGAAACAACTTACAAAATATGCTACCACTACTCAATTGGAGCACCGAGTCTGTTTGCATCTATAATGACACAATTAGTTGTTTTGGCTCTAATATAGTTGGATCATGGCTCATCTACTCCTCTATACTAATAGGAGGATCCAAAAATTCACTATTCATACTACAGTAAATATTACAATAACATAAACAGTGAATCATTGTATCACCTTTCAAGTGCAGAAAAAGTGAATTTACTATCCATACTACAGTATTTACTGTACCATGAACAGTAAATTCAAAAATGATTTGGTGCAAGCTAGTGTTGTTAAATACAAGGAGAAATTTTTAAACCGCCCGTTTTGAGAAAAAAAATAGGCAAAAACGACAATCTAAAAACAAAATCAGCAAAATCGCCCGTTCGGTCGATTTTGCTGAGATAAATTGCACGGGACTACTAGTCCCGCGTAATTAAGGACGTAATGACCATTAGTCCAAAGATAATCAATGACTAATGGTCATATGGTTTTAATTGCACGGACTAGTAGTCCCGAAAATTATTCAAGAAAAATCACGACCATACGATTCTCACGATTTTTTAATGGGTCGCTTTTGTCGATAAACTTTGAAAAGGGTCGGTTTAAAAATTTTCTCCTAAATACAAACACCGTATCTATAATAACTATAATATTAAAAGCTACATATAGTTCGAGTCATGAGACGAATCAAGTTCAACCTGTACTACCGAAATAAGAATATTTCGTATCTCCATATGTTTGTTTATAAATATTCACATTTGCTACATGTAAACATTCAATAAGTTATATCAGATTGTTATTGTTTTTTATTTTTATTTTTATCTCATCTGTGACTTTGGATTAGCCGCAGGAGATGCCAAAGAAAGGATTTGAAAATATTAGAAAATCTTTGGGAAGATTGTACTTCTGGAGAGAACAAGTGTCTTTAACTCGCTGACAGCTGGGTACAGATCCTCAAAATTTCCTTGTACATGTTTTTACCAAAACGCCCTGTTAATTTGATTTTTGGCGTATTAGTTTTTGTTGTTAATTTTGGCAAAGGTAGGGTGGTAGTGAAAGTTTGCCCGAGCTGAAGTTGAGAAAATATGGCCATTGGCCAAGGTTTCTGTTGCAAAATTTGCAGCCAGTTTAGTTGAAGTTTCATTTGAACAACTTAAAAGAGCTTTGCTTCTATGCTCCCATAATAGCATTTTTGAATTATTAAATTAATTAAATCTCGAATAGGAGCTGAAAGGAGGAAGAGTAATTTTGGCCCTCCAAATTTATCCTCTAATTTGTTTCTCATTCTCAAATATGCAGCTTCACCAACCTTGTGGATATTAAAAATAACTGGAAAATCCCTGTAGAAAATATAAAAAAATTACAAACACAAAACATAAATGAAAGTGGAGTTTTAAATGGAAAAAGAGAGGAATTTGGAGGTTAAATTGTTTACTTTTAAAGGTAACAAAGAGTAAGATGTTTTATAGGTTAAATAACTGGACTTTGAATAAATTAAGAACGCTATATCAAAAATAATAATAAATAAAAATAAGAACAAATCTTTGTCAGGCGGAAAAATGGAGACGCCTTGGGTTAGTTAGGAGTAACTAATTATAAAATCTATTGTAGTTACTAAAACAACCTTTTTATCTAATAGAGGTTTTAGTAAAAATACTATCTTGGGTTTTGGGTGGGGAACACCTCTCAACCGCCTCATCCCTTTAATCATGAATGTGAGAGATTTTTCACGGAAACAACTTACAAAATATGCTACCACTACTCAATTGGAGCACCGAGTCTGTTTGCATCTATAATGACACAATTAGTTGTTTTGGCTCTAATATAGTTGGATCATGGCTCATCTACTCCTCTATACTAATAGGAGGATCCAAAAATTCACTATTCATACTACAGTAAATATTACAATAACATAAACAAATGAATCATTGTATCACCTTCAAGTGCGAAAAAGTGAATTTACTATCCATACTACAGTATTTACTGTACCATGAACAGTAAATTCAAAAATGATTTGGTGCAAGCTAGTGTTGTTAAATACAAGGAGAAATTTTTTAAACCGCCCGTTTTGAGAAAAAAAATAGGCAAAAACGACAATCTAAAATAAATCAAAGAAAATGCCGTCGGTCGATTTTGTCGAGATTACAGCACGACTACTAGTCCCGCGTAATTGGATTAAAATGACCATTAGTCCAAAGATAATCAATGACTAATGGTCGTTAGTCGCTTAATTGCACGACTAGTAGTCCCGAAGTTAATCTCAAAATCCACCACCATCGATCTCGCCGATTTTTTAATGGGTCGCTTTTGTCGATAAACTTTGAAAAGGGTCGGTTTAAAATTTCTCCTAAATACAAACACCGTATCTATAATAACTACAATATTAAAAGCTACATATAGTTCGAGTCATGAGACGAATCAAGTTCAACTCTGTACTACCCGAAATAAGAATATTTCGTATCTCCATATGTTTGTTTATAAATATTCACATTTGCTACATGTAAACATTCAATAAGTTATATCAGATTGTTATTGTTTTTTTATTTTTATTTTAACAAAGATTTGCAAACTATTTCTTCTTCATTTGTTTTCATATCTTAAGTTCATGTTCTTCGTTACATTGAATAAGAAAATGTTTGTTTGTTTTTATAAAAAACATATGTAATAAAAATCTAGAATATTGTCATAAACCATAACATCACTAAAACGACACAATATTACCAAATAGCTTCCTCTTTCTTTCTTTCTTTTTTCTTTTGGTTATTTAAGATATTTCTTCGGAATCTAGTCATAGTTTTGAAGCTGCTTCTCTTTCATCATTGCTTGGGAGCGTTACCTTCTATGTAAATGTATCTAGATTCGTAAAATTAAGGAACATAGGAACCACAATTATTAGTCAAAGTTATACTCCGTTTGTCTTCCCATTCAGATTCAGTCCATTCTTTAAAGATTACAACAATAATAATTTTATTTGTTTGGTGGGAAATTTGCACCATGGAGCATGATGGCATACTCGGTTCATTCTGGCGACGATGGCTAAATTAAATTCTAACTAAGGGCTTTAGCACTTAATATCCATGTTTAACTTTATTAACATGGTTGGAATTTAATTTAGTGCTAAAGCCCCATAATTAGAATTTGATTTAGTACACGCAGGCATTAGATTGATGGAGCATGCCATCTTGTTGCTCCATGAATAGGCAAGAAATTTCCGTTTGGTAGGGTCTTGGGTTGGTCACCTGAAGCCACGGTTTTGACATCTAAACTAATAATTGATGAGTTATAATGACACTTAACTTTACAGGTCCCCTTGTTGTCAGTGGTTAGGTGATTAAGTTTTTGTTGAGGTCGTGCCGCTTGCATGAATCTTTATTTTATTGAGCTTTTAGTTTTCTTAATTTCGGGTGCGTTTGGATACCGTTGTGAGTTTTTTGTGGTGTTTTTCTAAAAAAAACACCATACCATTGTGTTTTTTTTTTCTCAAAGTGTTTTGAAAACACCATTTTGAGTTTCTTGGTCAATACTAGTTTGACCATTTCCATACACATATATTATATTATAATAATATCATATATGAAATATATATATATATATGTTATAATATATTTTATATTAACTAATATACTATATTATATTATATTAATTATATATTATAATATAGACTAATATAATATATATTAAATTAATTAATATAATTATTTATTATCTTATATTATGTTTATTATATTATTTTTAATTGTATAATATATATTTTTGCATATTATATGGATAATCTATATTATATTATAATACATCAATATATGTCATACTTTAGTTTAATATTATAATATAATGTAATATAATAAATTAATTTTATTGTACTTTGACACTCTTATTATATTATATTAATTTAATATAAAATATATTAATATAATATGTTAGATTAAATAAAATAGCAAATTATTTATTGTTTAATATTTTATATTTTTAACTATATTTTATAATTTACTATGATATTTAACTTTAATAGAATAATAGTAACTTTATTATATTATATTAATTTAATATAATATATAGTAATCTAATATATATTATATTATATTTTATAACTTTTGTATTCTATTATATTTTTATCAATATAATATAACATATTAATGTAATATATGAAAGTAATATATTATTATATATTAATTATAATATAATATAATATATTTTATTAAACATATTTGAATATATTATATTAAGATATTAAACAAATATTAAAACATTATAAAATTAAAATATTATTTATAATACAAAATAATATATTTAACATAATATAATATAATATATTAATATTGTGATAAAAAATATAATATATTAATATTTATACAATATAATAATATATAATAGATTGAGCATTATATTGTTAACAAATAATCATTTATAATATTATATTAATTATATTATTTACTTATTATAATATAAAATATTATATTATATTATACTATATATTATATTATACTATATATTATATTATAATATATATTCCATAGTTTTAATTTAATTTAATTTATAATTTAATATAATATTTAACTTTAACATACTATTAATTTTATTGTATTATACAAATTTAATTTAATGTATATTAATTATATTTAGTAATAGATATTAGTTATATACTACTTTAGTAAATATATTATATTATAGTAATTTATGATATTATATTAATTTAATATAATATATAATAATCTAATATATTATATTATATTATATAACTTTATCTTATATTATATTTTTATTAATATAATATAACATATTAATAGAAGATATTAAATTAATATAATATTATATATTAAAATAAAGTATAACATAATATATTTTATTAAAAATATTTGAATAAATTATAGGAATATATTAAACATATTTTTAAATATTATAAAATTAAAATATTATTTATATTATAGTTAATATAATTTAATAGACTATAACATATTATTTATACAATATAATAATATATAATATTTTGAACATTATATTGTTAAAAATTATCATTTATAATATTATAGATTATATTTAGCTATTATACTAACATCCTACCCAAACTCAAAACACAATGCCAAACTCAAAACACCTAAAAGGTATTTTGAAATAAGTATGGTGTTTATTATTTTAGGGTATTTTTACCATAAAAGCATCATAGTTCCCAAACACATGGTGTTTTTATTTTGACAAAACACCATGGAAATAGAGAAAACACCATAATTCCCAAACGCACCCTTAGTTACACATTTCTTCATAATTTGAGAACATTGAGATATTCAATTGCTACTCGTTACGATGTGAACCTTGTTTATATTTTTCATTTTTTAATGATAATACACGTGTAGATGTTTGCACGTGCAAATTTCTCCTTGCTCTTTCTTGTTGCAAAGCCAACGCCAAGAGACTGAGAACATTACAAAGCAAGGCCTCAAGTTGTCCGCAATATAGAATTTATAAGTAATTTAGTTTGAGAAAGAATATATATGGGAATATCATGGGTTTCTTATGGTTACAGCACTAAACTATACAGAGGATCGATATTAACGGTTGTATGTAGATGTGTACAAAGTTTAGCGTGTGCATTTCATAGTCATAAGGTCAAAGAAGTTTAGAAGCTCCAAATTTTGAGAAATGTTCTATATTGCAATGTTGGTTGTTAATGTCACTTGAAAGATGGGGATGTAGATAGGTGTGTCCAAAAAGCCCGCTGCCCGAACCCAACCCGATTTCTTTTGGGCCCGGGTCCTGGTACCTTCGCTGGTGCTCGGCCTAGGATGCGGCGGGGCACCGGGCCATGAACCTGAGCCGGGTCCGGGCTACCCGGACCCGTCCCTTCCCAACGGCTAGATTTCTAGTCGTTGGGACCATCGAGTCAAAACCAAGCTAGCCTGAGTCCTACTAGCCCTAGCGGCTAGAAATCTTGCTGTTATGGACCGATCCGGGTCAAAACCTTGTCTAGTCGGGATGTACTTATATGTAATAAATTATTTTGAAAAGAGTTGCAAATGATATTGATATAAATTGGTAGGTGCCAACCTCGTTGGGATGTACTCATATATTATGATGCAACAATTTCCAAAAAATATTATAATTGTTAGAGATTATGAGATTAATAATGAAATAGAATTTCTTTGCAAGTTGCAACAATTTCACATCTTTGTAAATACTTCTAAAGTTACATTTTTTTTTTTACAAAACATCTAATTTATTTTGATTTTTTGTAAAAAACACAATTTTTTAAGAAAATTTGTTTAAAAATCCGGCTAGCTCGGACATGGCCCAGTAGTTCCAAACCCGGATCCCAATCCGAGCACATTGCTCGACCGGGACCTTAATTTCTGGGCTGGGCCGGCCCATTCTGTTTGGACACGTCTACATGTAGAATACCTGTACACCTGACTTTTTAAAACTTTAAAATATAACTTATTAGATTCTGATCTCTAGCTTCTGTTTAAATACACTATTTTTTCTAACATTTCCTATGCTAAATTGTACTGACTACACGTAAATTTCCAGCACGTATTTTCAAGGTGATGATTTGAACGCACTCTTTCAGATGCTTAGAGGAGAGATGACAGCAAATGTATCAAGGATATTAAAGTTTCTTTTTGTTCTTTTTTTCCTTTATTTTTTTCCCCTCCCCATCATGAGTTTGTGAATGTTATTACTGAAGATAGAAAATATATAATAGGTATACTAACTCTACTAATGATACACTAAAGAGATATTAATGACTGAATTAATATATTTATGGATTTTGCACTGATACAATGGTTAATATGCCTTTCTCGTGAACTTGTATTTGGTTATGTTGGCTAATGCTAGCTAGAAGATGCTAACGGGCTTTGCTACTGGGCTTAACGAGGGTAAAGAAATTGGAATTGCTAATGGGCCTCAGTATTTTATGGATTATGATTGTTAATAGGTTGCTTGACTGTATATACTACCTGCTTCTCGTTTTCGTCATGGTACCGGGAAATTATTCTTTTGTTGAAATTCTTATAGACTATGGAATTTAGGAATTATATTCCTTTAGTAAATACAAGTATTAAGCTTGTGCTCACACGAATTATTTTAATTTTTTGATTTATATATGTTGGTTTATATGCCCTTGAATATGTTAAGTTATTCTATCTGTAATAAGAGATGATTGATTATATTTCTTTGTAGACTATAACTTACGATCATCTATTAACTAATATTAAATGCTTATGAAGGCAGATATAATGAGTACCTAAATTTGCTATGTTATAATAAGAAGGGAATGGATTTTATTTTATTAGTTAAAGTAGCCAATTTACTTTCTCAAAAAAAAAAAAAGATTGTTTGCGTGGTAGAGTTTTTCTTAGATAAATTAAAATCTTAAGTTTTAAATTTAAAATTAGATAGTTTAACCATCAATCTCTTCCTTACAAATCTAAAGAAATTTTATGATTTTAAAAGGTAAAAAATCGACTAGGATTTCAATATCCCGACTCGAGATATCAATTAATGCTCATGTTTGGTTTGTCGAATTGGAACACAAATGGGATTAGGACTTTCCCTAATCCCTCAAATGGGTAGTAAGAAATTCCACAATCCCTAGTATTAAGGACATAGAACTTTCCATGACCATTATACCCTCCCACCTCATGCATTCCTCACACCAATGTTTTATAATATTATAAAATAATATATTAAATTGGGGGGCCATTTATAATTTTAGAATTTTTTAGGATTCTATTTGTACAGATTTTACTATTGTTTGTAGTTGTAATTTTTAGTGGGCTATTTTTAAAATTTTTGTAGGGTTCTATGTAATTTATTTTACAAAACTTTCAGTTGTTTTTATAAATTCATCAGGGTGTTTGTAATTTTGGAAACTTTCAAAGGGTTGTTTGCAAAATTTTTAAGGATTTATTTCTAATATTTTGAAATTTTCAACATGGTGTTTGTTACTTCAGCAACTTTCATGGGCCTAGTTGTAAAATTTTAATGGCTATTTATAAATTTTTTAAGGAGATGTTTGTAATTTTAAAACTTTCAAGAGATTGGTTGTAAAATTTTTAGGGTTGTTTGTAAAACTTTAGGGGCTATTTATAATTTTAGAATTTTTTGAGGAGTGTTCATAAATTTTAATTTTCTAGGGATTGTATGTGATTTATAGATTTTAAGAAGCACTTTATAATTTTTAATGTAATGGCACTATTTATAATTCTCATATTTCTTAAGGGTTTATTTATAATTTTATAATTCTAAGGGGTTACTTGAAACTTTCATGGGCTATTTGTAATTTTTAAAATTTTTCGTGGGTGTTTAAAATTTTTAAAATTTTTAAGGAAATTTTTGAAAACTTTTAAGGGGTTGTTTGTAATTTATCAAAATTTTCAGTAGTGTGTTTGTTATTTTCAAAACTTTCATAGTGCTAGTTCTAAAATTTTCAAAAGGTTGTTTGTAAAATTTTCAAAGGGCTATTTATAATTTTTGAAAATTTTAAGTGGTGATTATAAAATTTTTATGGGGTTATTTATAAATTTTAGGAGGCTATATTTTTAATTTTTAACTTTTCATAGGAATTTTGTAATTTTTGTATTTTTTGGAATTATATGTAATTTTGAATTTTTAAAGGGTAGTTTATAATTTTTGAATTTTGTGGTGTTATTTGTAAATTCTAGTTTTTAAGTGTTTATGTGTAATTTTGAATCTTAAAGGGTTGTTTACAAATTTCTAATTTTTACGGTCCTATTTATAATTTTAGATTTATCGAGGTTGTTTCTAATTTTTGATCTCATAGATTAGTTTGTAATTTTTAGATTTTCAAGGAACAGTTGATAATTTTCTAATCTTACTTTTTTAATATAAAGTAGAGTTTTGATTAATAGAATTTTCAAATTATGGAGAGTTTAATTTGATAAGGATTCTCGTGTAAAGAGAATTAGAAAGGAGGGGTTTGATTATTAGGATTTTGTAATTATTAGAGTTTGATTATAATAATTTTTTAATTTGATAAGGATTCTTAGGTGAAGATGGGATTAGGTGTCAACATGTTGATTTCTAATATGATAGATGAACATGTGGGAGTTTTTGACATGTGGCATATTTTTGAGCCTTTAAGAGTAGCTCACCAATTTATATATAAATGAGGGATATGATTATGAAAATTTTTAATTATGGATAGTTATAATTTAACTAGGATTACCAAATATATTAAAAAATTTAATTACTGTTAGTTTTAATTTGATAATGATTCTTAATTAGATAAAAATAAGATTAGGTGGCCACATGTCATCTTGTGATTAGATAAAAGGACTCGTGATTTTTTTTGATGTGACACATGTCGTGCTTTTAGATAACACATGTCAGTATTTTGTGCCTTTAGAAAAACCACCAATTATATAAAAGTGTTTCGCTCGTGCTTGCACGGATTGATTTGATTTCATTGCTTTTATATCTAATTGTTTGGTCTCTATGGGTTCTTCTTGATTATGCTCATGCTTCTAAATGGTACTGCATGGAAATTTTTCTAGTCCATTGTTTCTTCTTTGTTTTAATTTGATACATACTCCATTTTTTTGAATATGAGCATATAGATGGTTATACCATTGAGTATAATATATGGCTTATAGAAATAAATATGATGTTAAATTTTAAATCTTTTCATAGCATTTTAAACATAATACGTGAGATGAAAAATAGATTCCTTGAATTCAAAAATTAAATTTAGGCAACTCGAACCAGATTTTTTCTTAGATAGCTTGAAATTCAGGATATTTCAAATTCCAAACTAAAATTAGGTGTCTTAACCACCCGTCCCTTCTTTATAATATCCTTTTTTTAAAAATAAAATTCTAAAATAGAAAAGAAAAAGAAAAATCAGACTCGTTGAATAAGTGCGTGGATTATTTTTAATATCAGAAAAATATTAGAAAAATTCTTTAATTTTTAACTTTTTAATATCCTAATGCTTAATTTTGGTCAATTTTCAGATAACCTCTTACCCTTTTAATATGACAAAACCCCTTATTTTTAGGGCGGTTTTCACAAAACCCTCTCAAACTTTTTTATTCCACTAAATCCCTCCTAATTGGCTCAATTAACGAAAATAATAGCTTTTATGTTTCCCATACTAAAAAGGTTGGATAGTCAAAATGCATATATAATTATGCTTAAAAAGGGAAGCCATTACATGATTTAAAATCTAGCAATATTTAACCCCGAATTCGTTCAAGTTTTTCAATAAATGAACTCCCATGTTGTCCTCGGTAGGTAAATGGATTATACACATCACAAATAATATTGCTTATTAAACCAACACAAATATCTCTCTACTATTAACCTATCTTTAAGGGATTGAGTGAAATATAAAAAGCCGGGGACGCAAAGTTAAAGGGAATTTTGTTATATTAAAAAAAGATAACAGGGGCTACCGGGAAGTAAAAAAGTTGAGGCGGCCCTTGTGAAATTTACCCTACGTTTTATCTCTTAACTTCCGTATCAGTATGATATCAGAGAAGGCCCATTAATGCTTTTAGCCATGGTCTTAAACCATGAAAGGAGACTACAACAAATTATTCTTAATCAAGTTCTATCAGCCAAATTATCAATCTCATAATTGGAAAAACAAAAAAATTAATTTCTTATAAGTTTTTTAATTATAAATAATTATAATTTGATTAGGAGTATCAAATATTTGATTATTAAAATTTTCTAATTATGGAGATGAATATTTTAATTTGATAACTAGATTTTTAATTATTGATAGTTATAATTTGATTAGAATTACCAAATATTTACTTGTTAGAACTTTCTAATTATGCATATCAACAGTTTCAATATGATGAGTATTTTAGGTGAAGATAAAATTAAGTGTACAAATGTCATCTTCTAATAGGATAAATGGATACATGTCACTTTTTTGTTTGGAGAGTTGACACGTGGTGCTTTTTTATACACATGTCATATTTTTGTGCTTTTAGGATAGTTCACCCATTTCTCTTTATTGTATAAAGGAGGATGACTCGTTTTGCAATTGGTGCACATCCAACACTCATTGTCTAGTAAAAAGTCTGTGAAGTCTTCATTTTCAAAAGATCCCAAGGTCTTGGGTTCGATTCCCATAGCAACAAAAAAAGAGAAAGAAAAAAAAAATCCCTACTACTATTATTATTATTCTTTTATTTTATTTTATTTTTGTAAATCTTATCAAGCTACGTACCACACTAAATATTATCACCGCCATCATTAATTCATATACAGTCAATGATCACAAGTTCCATCATTATTGTTGTCATCGCCATGATTAGGACATCGTTTTTTGTTACTGCATCTCAATCTTTATTGTCAGCTATCGATATTAATATTGTACTTGTGATAACCATAGTTGGAAAATCTCATGGACGATCTGTATTGTTCACTTTATACCAAGCAAATAGTATTACTTAGCCCCATGAAAAGAGAGGGACAAGCGATCTGCATCAGACTCCGGCACTTCATATTCAAAATAATTAGCTGCAGAAACGCATTATTTTATCCCATAGTCGAAAATGTAATCATTTGATGTACGGATAAAAAATTTGACTTCCTGGTATTTATTCTTAGACTGTATTTGGTATGTAGAATAAGCTGAATAGTGACTATAACTCAAATTAAATAATACTGAAGATCTCATATAGTACTGAATTATGTAGTTATGATATTATATCATGTAACATACTATCTTCAAAATTTGAACGTACTGCCCCTCTAGTTTTATTTTTGAAGAATAGGCCTCCGAGTGAAAATTTTCTCTCTTTTACGCTAAGTGGGGATACTCCAGAGAGTCTATCCGCAATTAACCCCTAGTATAATGATGAAAGAATTTGAGACATAACATTAATACTGACTTGGTCATCCAAGTTATAATTAAATTGCATACTCCTAGCTACAAAGTATCCAGCAAGAAATTTTCTTTTTCCTCCCTTGTCTCAGCCCATGGAAGCTAGCTTTGCTAATAAGAAAAGAAACAAAAGCATGTTAGGTCAGTATAAAATTAGACATATAGTCAACCAAACTGACCCTACATTAACTGTACTCTAATATACTTAATAAATCTTGATGTTATCTATTCTTATGATTTTGCTGAATGTACCAAGAAATGAGATCTCAACTTCCCATATTTATATTGGTTGTTGGAATTGGCAAGAGAGTTGAACTATAACCACCTAAACATTCTTCATTGGGTTAATTAATTATTAGGTGAAAAGCTTAACACTAACTTGCCCTTCTCTAACCTAACAAACTTTATCATCCTTAAACTGCATGAAATTGGGATTTTATAAACAACATAAACTAACTGTGCTACATTTCTTATATCTCCAGCAAAGATCCTCGTCCACAACCATGTGCGTGACATGTACGCACTAAATCTAACATGCACACATTAAGTCACTTTGTTAGTGTATAGCTAGGTATCTAATTTTGAAGATCTAAGCTAGTCATACATGCATGTACTAGTTTCATGCACATGCGCACCTGCTAAAAAAAGCCTGAAAGTTCAAAATTTGTGTTGTATATGTACAAAAAATATATTAATTAATAGTAATAATGCAAGCCATATATAGAGAGCTCTTAGTAAATCAGACTATTTATTATAAACTCCCTACTTAATTAAAAGCCACAAATCTTGTTACGTGACTTTGTCAAGCTTTTGTAATGAATGGAAGTTGGTGGCAAGTATTAAGCTGGCACAAGTAGCTAGTTAGCACATAAATGGTGACAGCAGTTATTTAATGCATGTCACATTAAAGTTGAAGGAGAGAATCAAGCTCACTCGCTCCCACGCTGTGTGCTTTTTAGACATAGACCCTGATCTGGAGAGATTAGTAACCTCCTATATACGTGCATAATTCCCTCTTTTCCAAGAACCGACCACCCTTTGACTCTTTCTCTCTCGTTCTTTACCATAGAGCACGCACAACAAGGGATCAATGGTCTCAAAAGTCAACTCACTATCCTAATATGTGGCCTCTTTAATTTCCTCAAAGTCAAAGGACTGCAACAAGCTTTTTAAAAGTTGTGGCTATGTGATGTAATAGAAATATATTTGTGTTATTACCCCAAAAAAAAAAAAGAAAGAAAGAAAGAAAGAAGGAAATATAGTTGTGTGGGCTTGATTGATGATTCAGTTCCACAATTAAATGAAGTTGGAATAGAATTTTGGAAAGTATATCACTATTATACTAATTAGCATGCTAAGAAAATTTATTTTAATTATAGTTTATATTTAAAAGGATGGCAGAATGGTGTAGTAGGGTTACATGTTATAAAAACAAATGATTGACAAAGGGTGAAATTGCAAAACTCCCTTGAGTTTAGTTGTTTTTGAGACAACTCCCATCAACTAAAAAATATCACTTAACCCCTTGTAAGTTTTGTCAGATACCCTCCGACTAATGCTGCAAGGTCTAACTGTGCATGTGGTACCACCAAATGATCAAAATGTCTTGATGGGGAGGGGGAAAACCTTTCATGCCCTTTGCAATGATTTTAAAAGAAATTTTCACAAAACGCCTTTATGTTTGGTCCGGTCCAAATTTGGTCCATTTTAGACCAAAATGCCTGCGGTTAATTAATTTAATAATCACAATGTTAATTTGAAAATATTATTTTGGACTTTACCTGTTCATCTAACATGTATCATTAGGGGTTAGTTGAAAAATTAAAATGTTTGGGGTTCTCTAAAACATCCCAAACTTAAGGGGGTTAAGTGGCATTTTAAGGTTTTTTTTTGTTTGGGGTGTGGGGTTGTTTATCTCTCATAATTGGCCAAATTTAAAGGGGGGTTTTGTAAAACCCATTAATAATGGATGATTAAAGAAATATCAAGATAATTGAAGAGGAGTAAAAGAATTAAAAAATTTTAAGATAAAATTTTTATTAAATAGAGATCTAATTCTTCCGAGATGTTGAGGGCATTTTCTATGAAGGATTGTGAAAGTTAGGGCATGTACATGGAACGCTGAGTATGTAGAGTTTCAGGCTATGGTGGAAGCTGCACACTTTGTATGTGACATAGTATTTAGAAGGATTGAATTTAAAAATGTCGCTGAGCGAGAATATGATGTGACATAGTATTTAGAAGGATTGAATTTAAAAATGTCGCTGAGCGAGAATATGACATTGAGCGAGTTGTTGGAGCTATTAGGGATTATTCTCTGATGTTATCGCCTTTTGGTCACATGATTAAGGATATGTGAACGTTGTGTAACTTGTTGAATTTTTGGGATGTTCGAGCTATTTGTCGTGCTGGAAATGGTGGTGTGCACCTCTTGGTGTACTGCAAGACTATAGATCTTAAAACTTCCAAGTCTGGTTCGAAGACCCTCCAGATTTTTTGCAAAAAATTCTATCGGAGGATAGAAAGGAGGAGGAGTGTTTGCTTTAGTTGTATTGGTTGTTGATGCTTTGAAATTGTTTGTGTAAAGTAATTTTTTTTCCATGAAAAAAAAACTCTAAGTAGTTGTGCATAAACAAAAGATTGCTAGTACAATCTAAATCAATCTCTTTAAGTTCTAAAATTTTCAAAATATAGTCATACAAGAGTATTTTCATCACATAGATTCTTTGTCCATTGCCTCTTTCCTCTTTTCTTTTTCTTTTTTTTTTTAAAGGAATAAACCTAAAAACTGATTACTTTGGCAAAGATTGGTAATTTGGCTAGCTATAATGCTTCCTTCTCATTACATCACCAACTGCAACTTTTGAGTTCAAAATACTATTTTGGTTTGACATAATGAAATTAAAATCTTATTTACTACCACACCATGTGAAATAATTCAATATATCGCTTTCTAATAGCCTCCAGCATATGTTAACAGATCACGCAAGAATAAAAGAAGTCGGAGCTAAGCTAACTCAAATAACATCAATGCAAACTTTTACATCAAATATCTTGTTCCTCAACTAGTTAATTACTTATATTAATCCAATGTAAACCTATTGCTAGTGAGCCTAGCTAGTTCCGCAGAAATTAATGACCGAAACTAAACAAGGTGTTTCGGCATTAAATTAATTATTAAGTGCTGATAAATGCTGATACCAATAATAATCAGGGTTAATGAGGCAAGAGAAAATGGCTACTTTTAGTACATAAATTAATTAGAAAACTTAATATTGTGCCGGAAATATTGTTGAGCTCTTTGGAAAACCTTTTTTGGGTGTCACATGTTGTTATGTTTGAGAAGCTGGAGATTTAACTCTTCTTGTTTAGCAAAGTTGCCCAAGTAGAAAGGAATTAATGTAAGTAATTAATTAGTTGTATTTGTAAATTAATTTCCTGATTATTTAATATATGTCATTGTCAACGGATTCATATATTATTAACTAGGGCTCAATAATAGAGATAATAACATTTTCTCAATCTTAATCGTTTATCATTTAACATATATGGTAATAAAATTTTTCAACAAAATTAAGAATGACCCTCAAAATATTTATGGCGTGTCAAGTTCTTGTTTGATGAGTAACCCAATTGATGAAGACCTCTAAAATGAAATAAAATTCATAATTCAATGAAACTTCTTTCTTTTGAAAAAAGAACATAGAGGATGATCATAATAGCATCTTAAACATTCCAATAAAAATACAACAAGAGATGGGATGGGAGTCCACTATACAAATATCAGAGATTCACAAGATTTTATTTCCTCCACCTTGCCACTTGACGTCCAAGATTAATTAAAAAACAAATCTAACGAGTATGCGAAACTAGCGGTAGCAAGAAATTAAAATCAAGTAATTACGAACAATATTTTATGCCAAGGTTTGGTGCTTAACTGTACAAATATCAAATGATGCAGTTGAGATTTCACGTTAGAAACCTTGGTGGAATTTAAGACCCACATGTGCTTTGAGCTCCCAACTGCCACCTCTATGAATCATGGATTTTGCTCTATAATTATGATTGTTGAAGGGGGCAAAAAAATAAGCGGAGCTAAAAATACTTCCTTTTAACATTTTGGAAAAGGTCTAGTAGAAAACGGCATCCACTATTGCAAATTGGAGATATCGTTATTCAAGGAAAGGAAATATCACATCCTTAACTCAAGTGACAGGTTACATCCAGTGTCACTTGTAATTTATATTTACTATATCAGGATGAGGGTAGATAATATCCTATTTATAGAGTTAAGAAATTCCTCTAAGCTTAGATTTCTTATATCCAAATTCAATGTTATTCCTTAAAATGTAAATTTTCAATAATAAACAAACAAAGAGAATGATATTATAATTTAATGTCAATTCTCTTTAGAATTTAAATATAAGCAATCTTTTTAAAATGGTAAAATTCAAAAAACCCACGATAAAAAAAAACTTTTATGTCCTCTTTCATATTTGGGGTCCCCAAAAATTGGAAAATATGAAAGAGGACAAAATATCCCTAATTAAAAAGAAAACTTTTATGTCCTCTTTCATATTTTCCACCCTAAACATTCATTACCTCTACTCGTGTTCGCTCTCGGTCGAGCCCCAAATCTTTGAAATTTGTTTTTAGTGATCTTTTTCTTCATAACTCTAAACTGATGCTATTTTATGTAAGATCGTCATGAATGCTAAACGAGAATTTTCTAAATTTTTCAGATTTTGGAATTTTCAGATTCCCAAATTTATTTGGGGTCAAGTAAAAAATTAAACCTTTTGGGGGTTAAGTGAAAAACTCCAAAACTTATGGGGGTTTGTGAAATTAACCAATTAAATTAAGTAAATCAAACCATATTTCACATCCCTACCCATATGCATGGGTACTAATCTCAGTTGGTACCTCTCACATCAAGATACCGTTTTTTCTCCAAGAAGTGCAAGTAGATATAAAGATAGATATCATACTCATACTTACATTACATGTGAACGTGCGAGCATTTGAATGAGATGGGATACTAACCTAGCACAAAATCGATCTTATGAATAGTACCTATTTATCATACTCATACTCACATTACATGTGAAACGTACGAGCATTTGAATGAGATGGGATACTAACCTAGCACAAAATCTTCTTATGAATAGTCCCTAATTTTCTTTTTCTTAATGACCAGTAAGTAGGGGTGCTAAACCGTATCCGTATTCGAGGAAATATCTGTAACCGTATCCATTAGGATACGGACATTGTTACTCAAATCTATAACCGATAGGATATGATTTTATAGTGAAATATCCGGATCCGTATCCGAAATATCCGAAAAAATATTAGTTATATTGTTACGATAGTTTTAATCCGTAGATTATGGATTTGATGTTAATTTTGATGATCAAGATGTCTAATCTTAGCTTTTTAGATATAATGAACATATTAATGAACTCTTTTGTATCACATGAACTATATTTTTTTTCAATACTATCTAGTTTTTTTCATATCCATTTTGTATATGCATGCATATCTGCTTATATATCCGCATGTATATCTGTATCCGTATCCGATTTTAGTGGATATGGATATGAATTTTCCTTACCAAGGTATATCCATATCCGTATCCGTATTCGAGATGAGTAAGCGGATATGGATATGGTAAGTATCATATCCGAGCCGTATCCCGACTGCACCCCTACCAGCAAGTGCAAGTTGTCCTCTCTTCTTTGTATAGTCACAGTGGTCTCTTCGTCTACGATGGATTCCCGAGTTTAGGCAGTCGCTGCCATCTTTTTTTTTTCCCCACATATTCACAACTCCTTAACATCTTAAATTCTCCTTTGACATCTTAAATTCCCATAGTTGGACCGAGAGATCAGATGGTAGTATTTGAAAACTTAATACAAAGAGCGTGTTCATAGTTAAATCACTTTATCGTTCCCTCAACAATAATTTTCAGATCATCTCCTCTCCGTCAATTTTAGTCCACACCGACTCTGCTCAAAAAGGTAAAAATTCTCACTTGGCTAGCATTATGTAATAAATTACTCACCGTCAATAATCTTGCGAAGAGGAATTGACCGCATAATTATAAATAGGTCTTGTTTAACAATAATCCAAAGTCCAATGATCACATTTTCCTCTACTGCTCTTACACGATTAGTATTTGAGATCCTATTCACATCGACTATTGCTCCAATCCACTTTCTTCATCTGCTTCAATTCTTTAGGACTCTTGGTGCTAGATCTCCTCGCATCTTGTTAATCAAGGGGATTGTGTTGTCCTTACATGCTACTCCTACATTTGGAATGAACAGGATGAGAGAGAGTTTCAGAATAAATACAAAGATGAAGATACTCTTTGTCGATCAATTGTATAGTGCCAGATTCCTTTTGGTATTAGAACATTACCTTACAATGGAGTAGATATTCGCCTCGAAGCAATGTGACACCTCGATTCAAAAAGCGATATTAGTCTTTTTCCTCTTCTAATCTTTTATCTTATCTCATTCCTTTGTGCTCCCCCCACTTCTCCCTCTTCTTTTTCATGTATATTTTGGATTATTTTCTCTTCTTAATAAAAGTTCCTTGGCCACCTTGCCCTAATTTCTATAAATCATAATCCCTTTAAAAGCACGAGTTCGGGAAAATCTTTCGGTAGATAAAAATACCCTTAACTCTTTTAGATATTACATTTAACTCTTTTAGATATTACATTTCAATTCAAATCTATCTTTCTAGACAAAAATACATTCAACTCTTTTAGATATTACATTTCAATTCAAATCTATCCTAATTATCCTAATCTCATGTGAAGTACAACTTCAAATATCCTAATTATATCATAATCCCATGTAAACTAAATATCCTAATTTTCATAATAACCTAATTATATTCTAATTCAACTTCAAATATCCTAATTATATCATAATCCCATATGAACTAAATATCCTAATTTTTGTAATAACCTAATTATATTCTAATTCCATGTGAACCAAATATCCTAATTTTTGTGATCTAACGGTGCCTATTAGAAGGGCCGTAATTAAATGTCCTAATATTTATATTAATCTACAACTTCAAACTTCAAACATCAATCCTTTAAGAAATTAAATAAATAAAATAAAATACACAAGAGTCGGACCCATGCATTGGTTCGGCCCAACAACACAAAATCAAATACACAGTAGCCAAGTTCTCAAAGAATTAAATAAATAAAATAAAATAAATTTGAAAAGTAGAAAGGTCCAAATTGTTTTGAAAACTGCATAATAATCCAAATTCTTTTGATAGTTATGGAACAGTCAATATTTTTCCAAAAATTTGCGAGCAGTCCATTTTTCTTATAAATTGCGAAAAGCATAAATTTTCTATCGGGCCATGTAAAAGTTCAGATTTCCTAAAAATATAAAACAACCATGATCTTTTGAGATTTATAGAAAATTACTTATATTTTCCCTACAAAATTATAAAACATATCATATCAAAAAGAAAAACAACTCCTAAAAGATGCAAATCTATAGAACAATTTGAAATTCAAATCAAATTGGTTGAAACGTCTTAAAATTTGATTCAAATTGATTGAAATATTCTTAAACTAAAATTCAAATAGAATAGATCAAAATGTCCTTAAATTGAATTTAGAAGTAAAATTCATGGACCGAAATGTCTTTAAAATAAACTCAAACTGAATTAAAATATGTGGTCAAACTCCTTAAGTCATAGAACTAGAAAGTAAGCACAAATGATTTCATAAATTCAATTATGATGACCCCAAGTCATTAATCTAGATAAAATGTATAATTTTTATAAATTGCTTAAAATTTTATAAATTTTCAACATCCAAATTCAGTCACTAAAATTAAGAAAAAATTCTAATCAATTGCTAAAAGTAACAAAATACAAATCAATAGCCAAAATTCAAATCAAAGTACTTTACTAATACTACCCACACTTTCAACGTGCTTTAATACTAATTGTTGTATTCTTTTTCACAAAAATTTTATTTATTGCATGGTTTTAAATAATAACTACACAATTAATATCTAAATTTGACTATTAAGTTTTAGGGTGTTTTTATAATTACTAAAACTTTGGATTATTTTTGTAAAATTTAAATTTTCAGCTGTGTATTAATAATTTCTAGATTTGATATGTATTGGTTATAGGTTTTGAAATTTTAGGGTTTTTGTGATTTTTAACTTTTGAATGAGTTTTTTGTAACTTTTATAACTTTGAGGTTATTTCTTACAAATTTTAAATTTTCAGGTGCCTGTTGGAAATCCTTTGAATTCATCTCTATTTTTGCAAGTTTTGAAATTTCAAAATTTCGGGTGTTTTTATTATTTGAACTTTTGAGGGTGTTTCTATAATTTTTAAAATGTTTAAATCTATTATTAAAAGAAACAATATTTCAAACTTCAAGAAAATTACATAAGTTTTATCCAATATAACTCTATTTATAATTATTATCCTCTCACATATAACATCTCATGCTATATGTATAAATCAAGAATTATACAATTTCCATAGCACTTTAGTCTCCTTTAACAGGTATGTCCCTTTATTATCTCACGTTATTTTTCTTTGTTAATATTTATAATAATTTATATTTTCTTTTGTTGTTGTTGTCTTCATTGCTTAAAATTACTTCCCCAATCGTAAATAGATAGGTTCAAAGGTTAATAAGTTTTTTCTTTGTTAGTTATTGATTGTTGTTTGTGCACCCTCTATTGGAATCAAGGTTAGAACTTTAATAATTTATTTGCTATGATGATTTATTTTGTTTAATGATTTCAATCAATCCAACATTCTGTAATTTTATAGTAAATAAATACAAGGACGTCAATACTTATGAACGAGGACAAATTTTTTATTTTTGCCTTCTCCTTCATCAATGCTTTTCATATTTACTACTTAGGCCCACTTCTTAACTTAATTAATGTGTCAAAATAACAGAGGAAATTCTTTACTGAGCTTTTAAGCTTAAAACTACACAACTCATAAACCATAAGCAAACAAGTCCTAGTTTTTAAAAAGTCTAATATAGCCTCTACAATGAGAACTCGCTAGGAACTGAAGGCAATAATTAGTAGTATAAATCAATTTGATCAAAAGACCCATAAGTAGTTTGTAATTTGCATAAAACATCCTAAAAGTTTAAAAATTATTAAAAACACCTTGAAACTTAAAAATTCACGAAAAACCATGAGAATTTCAAACCCTCAATAATTATACACTGACCCATAAAATAGTTTGCATAAAGCACCCTAAATTTCTTAAAATTACAAAAACCTCAAAATAGAAGATTTAGAAAAAAATGAGAATTTAAAAAAACTAATGGATGCAGATGCCAACATCAGTTAATAAATCAAAAATAGAAAATTTTCATGAGATTAACTTTTATTCTCAATGAAACAGAAAAATAATAAGAGTCCATATTTCTAGAAGTTTGTATTGAATATTGAAAGACATTCAAATTCCTCATGAAGTTATATGAGAAGACAAATGATGAATAAGCACAAGGAAAGATAATATCACAAGAAATCTAGCTCCAACTTGATGTAACAATCGATGAGATGATGAAGACACTACTCGAATTACCCAGAAAATGATAAAGGTGGAGAATGATTAATCTCACTTAATCAAAAAATTAAATAGAAGGAATGAAGGACAACATTTTTTTGAATATTTTATAGAATAGGTTAATTGTTTGAGTAAATTAGGAATCTTTAGAAGGGATTTTCATGCAAAATTTTAAGTATTTTTATAAGATTATTTGCATACTTTTAATCATATAAAGTTATGCTTAGGTCGATGCTGGACCGCTGGAACCGGCCGAGAAACCACCACAAACAATAGCAAAAACACAATAAAGAGTAAAGACGAGATTTACGTGGTTCGCAAGTTGCCTACGCCCACGGGTAAGGAGGGGATTTTCACTAATAGAAAGAGAGAATACAAATTAGGATTACAAGTTCTCACAAAGAAACCCTAAAACAAACCTCTCAATCTCTCAAAAGATCTCCTCTCCAAAGATGCACAAAACCCTACGCTCCCAAAAGCGTGCTTGATTACTTCCAAATAATCAGGTTTAGGGTTATTTATAAACTCTAAGCGAACGGGTTTAAAACCAAAACCCGTTTTGAATCTGCCAGATTAGTCGACTACTACTTCAGATTAGTCGACTACTCATCGTAGATTAGTCGACTACAACCGATTGATGCGACTACTCGGACGCGAAACACACCTTTAGATGCAGATTAGTCGACTACTACTTCAGATTAGTCGACTACTACTTCAGATTAGTCGACTACTACTTCAGATTAGTCGACTACTCATCGTAGATTAGTCGACTACAATACCTGGTAGTCGACTCGAACTGGCTGTCTTGTGCATGTTTTGTGCATGTTCTACAATTCTCCACCTCGTACATCATTTGATTTACCTCAAATTTTGGGCGAACACCGAAGAACACCAAGAACATCTAGAGATCACCATTAGCCAATCGAGGCCAATCCAGTTGCGTCACTACCGCTGACGCCTACGTACCCTCCAGGGATCAAGCTCACCGTAGTTCACCTCAAATCATCTCCACCTTACCCATTACAGCCAGAAGGCCATGCCCTCTTGGGCAAATCAACAAGAGCGATATGAAGCAAGTCTAAGCAATGCTTAAACTTACTACTGTGACCACCTTGGTTAACATGTCGCGGGATTCTCATTCGTGTGCACCTTCATGAGAGAAATATCACCTCCCTCTATGACATCCCGCACAAAATGATACGACATCAATATGCTTGAATGCGAGCATGATGAACTGATTCTTCGCCAAGTGAATTGCACTCATTTGTCACACCACAAGTTCACGTTTTTACGCTCAATCCCCAAATCGTCTAGAAGACCCCACAACCACAATGCTTCCTTCACTCCCTCGCCATGGCCATGTACTTTCGGCCTTTGTAGTAGAAAGTGTCCTTTGTAGCTGCAACATCGATCGCCAACTAGCAGGAGCCCCATGTATCTTGAATACATAACCGGTAGTAGATCGTCGTCTATCTAGATCGCCCGCATAATCGAGTCCACAAACCCGTCAATCGACATGTTTCTCCACCAAAACCTGACCATTATCAAGCTGTACCCTTTAAGTACACGAGGACCCACTTCGCTTCCCGGTCGCCTTTCCGGATTAGCCATGAATCTCACGACCACAACGACCGCTGTGAAATATGCGGTGTACACACCATTGCATACATTAAAGCGCCAAGCGCACTAGCATAGGGAACCGCTCCATGTCGCCTTCTCTTTATTTGTAGTGGGAGATTGATTACGAGAAAGCCTAAAGTGTGGAGCCAATGGAGTCACCACCGACTTAGCACTTTGCATCCCGAACCTCGCGATCACCCGCTCTATGTAGCCGCCGACTCAAGAACAATCGTCGATTAGCGCTCTCTTCTAATCTCCATACCCGGTATTTTCCTAGCGGCACCCATGTCCTTCATCTCGAACTCTTCACCAAGTTGAGATTTCAACCTATCTATCTCCACCACGCTCTTAGAAGCAATAAGCATGTCATCCACATATAAAAGAAGATAGATAAAATTACCTCATGAAGCTTCAGATGTAAACACAACAATCATGATCGCCGGAAAACCCATGCCTCGGCATGAAGGAGTCAAATCTTGTACCGCTGGGAGATTGCTTTAATCCATACAGTGACTTCCTCAAACGACACACATGATTCTCCTTATCCTCAACCTTGTAGCCCTCGGGTTGATGCATGTAGATCTCTTCATCCAAGTCTCCGTGCAAGAAGGCTGTTTTAACATCGAGTTGATCCACTCAAAATCACCATGAGCAACAATACTCAATAGCACCGAATAGAAGTATGTTTCACCACGGAGAAAATATCTCATTGTAATCCACACCCTCTTTACGTGCAAAACCCTTAGCCACTAGCCTCGCCTTGTATCTTACACCACCGAGCTCACGAAGATCTTCCTTTCTTTTAAACACCCACTTACAACCAATAGCTTTTCTTCCTACGGGCAATGGGACCACCTCCCATGTTTGGTTCTTAGAAGAGATTCCATCTCTTCCTCCATCATGACCAACTCTCACTATCATTGTCGAATAGCTTCCTTGAAGGAGACCGGCTCGTCCTCCTCCACCAGAGTCGTATTCAACCATATTAGCCCGCCCATAGTGCTTTAGGGGTTGATCACCCCGATTCACCTTGTATGCTGCGCTTTGGCCTAGTGGAAGCCAAATTATCCACGTGCTGTTGTTGTAGTGCTGTGTATTTTCTGTGAACCTCCTCTGCTCAAGCTCATCATCTACGACTTCCCACTTGAGCACGATTAGAACCTAGTTGGTCTTTAGGTTCTATTTCAATAACTGAGACTTAGAAGTCTCACGGTCATAACACCATCATCCTTGGGCCCTAGCAATCATGGATTTCTCATCAAAGGTAACATCCTGGCGATCACGAACTTTGAATCTTCCGTACACCAAGGCGATAGCCCTTCGCCCTTTGCATATCCCAAGAATATTGCCTTCTTGGCCCTCGCGTCAAGCTTTCCCTGGTTGGCGTGATGAGTTTGTCAAAATTGAGCCTATCATAATGCATGCTCCTGACCACACCACATAGGGTGTATCACCATCCAATGTCGAATGTGGTGAGCGGTTCACAATGTAACAAGGCTGTAGCCAGCGGCTTACGCCCACCATTCGTTGCCCAATCACGCATAAGATCGCATACTCACGCCTTTTCCCGGTGTTGGTTCGATCTCTCGCGACCCCCATTACTGGCGTGGTGTAGACGCGGTATCGATGTCGAACAATTCCCTCACGATCACGAGAACTCCTTGAAAGCACCATCGTATACTGCATGCGGTTATCGGATCTCGGCGTCTTCAATTTCTTTCTGTCGTTCTCAACCATTGTTCTCCACTTCTTGAATGTCTCGAACACCTCATTCTTGTGCTTGAGAAAGTAAATCCAAGCATACCTAGAATAATCATCTATAAGCGAGACATAATACACGGAACCACCCTTGGAAGTTGTGCGAGGGACCCCAAACATCCGTGTGCACATAATCTAGTATCCCTCGCTCTTAGACTTGCTGTTCGAGAACTTGACCACATGTGACTTTCCATACACACAATCCTCGCAAAAATCCATGCTAGGTTCCTTGATTCTTCAGCGGACCCTCTTTACCAAGCGAACTAGACCCTTCTCGACATATGCCCAAGCCGCCTATGCCATAACCGCGTGTGCTCACATGGGTCTCCACCACTTCCCAGTTCCAATTTGCATCTCCTGTGCCGTCGTGCACGAGAGTATATAGATTACCGTGGCGAACACCCTTCATCACTACTAAGGAACCACGAACAACCTTCTTCACTCCGTTTTCCGTCACAATCCACGCAACCACCGGAGTCCAAAGCACCAAGCGAGATAAGATTCTTCCGCAAGTCGGGAACATGCCTCACATCCGTCAAGGTTGAACCACTCCATCATGCATCTTGATTTTGATATTACCTAGCCCCTTGTTTTACAAGCATGGTTATTCCCCATCAATACAGTTCCACCATCAATGCCTCGTAGGTAGTAAACCACTTCCTATTTGGACACATATGGTAGAGCAACGAATCAAGTATCCACTTCAGGAGATCTCCTCATGCGGTGGCGACATAGCATTCCTTATCGCTCCCTTCCTCACGAAGCGTAGCTCGCTTCTTCCTTGCCCTCTCTCCTCTCGGTCTTGTTGTTGTTCTTCTTTCCACCTACTCTCTTATTTGGACGGTCGACTTTGAAATGTCGACTTCACCATACCAAAACATCCTCCAAAGGGTCTTGATTTAGATCTAGACTTTCCTCCCTTGCCTTTTCCTCGCTCATTGCTCCTTCCTCTTGCAAACAATCCCTGCTTGTTCCACTGATTACAGCCGATGGCCATGTCACTAGTTGCGGTCTTAGAAGATCGTCGCTAGAAGTGCCGTTCTAGTCTCATCCATCTTGATTTTCTCCCACAAGCCTCGGTGTTTGCACGGTTCTCATAAGACTTGAGAGTAGTGAGCGCGATCCTCGTCTCCTACTTTAACATCTATGTCTTTCAAATCTGATATGATCCTATCAAACTTGTTGATGTGTTCCCGGATTGATGAGCCCTCCTCCATCTTGCAAGTATACAATTTGGATTTTAAGTAGATCCGGTTAGTTAGACTCTTAGTCATGAAGGTACCCTCTAACTTCTTCCACACGCCCGCCGTAGTTTCCTCCCATCTACCAAGCTACATCCCTCTCGAGGCATAGGATAATCGGCCTGGAGTGCTTCCGGATCAACTCCTCCCAATCCTCATGGACATATCCTTGTTGTTGTTCTTCTTTCCACCTACTCTCTTATTTGGACGATCGACTTTGAAATGTCCGGCTTCACCGACTTGAAACATCCTTTTCCCAAGAGGTCTTGATTTAGATCTAGACTTTCCTCCCTTGCCTTTTCCTCGCTCATTGCTCCTTCCTCTTGCAAACAATCCTCTTGTTCCTCATCAGCTTTGGCCATGTCACTAGTTGGTCTTAGAAGATCGTCGCTAGAAGTGCCGTTCTAGTCTCATCCATCTTCGATTTTCTCCCACAAGCCTCGGTGTTTGCACGAGGTTCTCATAAGACTTCTGCGAGAGTAGAAGCGCCGATCCTCGTCTCCTACTTTAACATCTATGTCTTTCAAATCTGATATGATCCTATCAAACTTGTTGATGTGTTCCGGATTGATGAGCCCTCCTCCATCTTGCAAGTATACAATTTGGATTTTAAGTAGATCCGGTTAGTTAGACTCTTCGTCATGAAGGTACCCTCTAACTTCTTCCACACACTGCTTTCCTCCCCATCTACCAAGAAAGCTACATCCCTCTCGAGGCATAGGATAATCGGACGCCGTGCTTCCAGATCCAACTCCTCCCAATCCTCATCGGACATATCCTTGTTCTTCTTCTCCTTTCCATCCAAAGTCTTGTGCAATTTTTGCGAAATTAGAAAGTTTTTCATCGCATCCTCCAATAAGAAAAATCGTTCTTCCCATTGAACTTTTCAATCTCGAATTTTCCCACTTTGGTGATTCTTGGTTGGCGCCATCCTCTGTTTGTCTTCGTGAATCCGCTTCTCTCGGGAATCACCGAACACCCCTCAAATTAGAAATTACACCACTTCAATCGAACAATAGCTCGATACCAATTGTTGGTAGCGGACCATGGAACCGTGAGAGAAACCACCACAAACAATAGCAAAAACACAATAAAAGAGTAAAGACACGAGATTTCACGTGGTTCGACAAGTTGCCTCGTCCACGGGGTAAGGAGGATTTTCACTAATAGAAAGAGAATACAAATTAGGATTACAAGTTCTCACAAAGAAACCCTAAAACAAACCTCTCAATCTCTCAAAGATCTCCTCTCCAAAGATGCACAAAACCCTCACGAAAAGCGCTCCCAAAGCGTGCTTGATTACTTCCAAATAATCGGGTTTAGGGTTATTTATAAACTCTAAGCGAAGGGTTTAAAACCAAAATCCGTTTTGAATGCGCTTGATTAGTCGACTACTACTTCAGATTAGTCGACTACTACTTCAGATTAGTCGACTACTACCAGTTAGTCGACTACCACTTCAACGCGAAACACACCTTTAGCGTCTGGAGATTAGTCGACTACTACCAGTTAGTCGACTACTCGTTCCGACCGAAAACATTTTCACGTCATTGCGATTAGTCGACTACAATACCTAGTAGTCATGCGAATTTAGCTGTCTTGTGCATGTTTTTGTGCATGTTCTACACTTAGAGTTACCAATAATCTTTGGTTTATGGTTTTTAAGTCTATCAATAATTACGAACAAAATATAGTGAATCCTTTTTCAATAAACTGTCAATGTCATGCTTTTTCTTCTATGTTATTTAAGCCCATTTCTAGATTAATCATCTTATTATACATCATAGATTGCTTTTAAATTTGTATCTCTTGCTATTTGGTGGCAAAGCGAGCTTATACAAACCAACTTACTATTTATTATTTTTAGGTCGAGCTCTCTTTATAGAAATTTATTTATATCTTTTTTAAACACGTTAATAATAGATTATTGTATTTTTTCTTCAAATTTAACATTATATTTAATGACTAAGATAAACAATTTGGAGATCGATGATCCAGATAAACAAGTATGCCACACAAAGTTTGATATGTACAAACTGAAAAGTGATAGTATGCAACTATATAAAAATATAGTGATCCCCATTTAACACACAAATTTGTTTCATCAAAATTTTTAAAATGTTTAAATAAAAATTATGGCAATTGCAATAATCAAGGTTTAGAGATTTCAACTCAAATTGAATCTTCTTGAATTATACTAAGAAAAAACTAAAAATAAAATAACTATGATTTTTAACCACGTGCATTGCTGCGTTATAAAACTAGTAAATAAAAATTACCGGTTTTCTTTTTAACTTTCTAAATTTGCCTTTTATGATGAGCATAATTTTCTAAAGGTTAAACTGAGCAATATATTGACTTTATCAACCATATTAGATATTACCCTTTTTTTTTTCATTCAGCAAGATAGAAAGCTATAACTATATCAAACATGTCATTAAATTCAAATAATTTTTAATCTCAATACGTAATATGGTAATAGTTTAAACTATTTAATAAAGTTAATTAAAAGAACTACATCTTAATTACGCTATGATAATTTGAGTTACACACACAAGAAATCCTCATATGCTTGTATAATAACACGCATAAAGTGTTTTAAAAGCGTAAGTTACATCATGACTTACTTTTGATTAAATTCAATAACATTCGAGATTAAATAATTCCATAAGTTACTTTTGACATTGAAGTGAATATATAGTCATATTGAACATTTTTTCCCACGTCTAGCATAATATGTATTGCTCTTTTTTCATGCTATCGAGTTTTTAGGACCGAGTGATAGGATCCACCACGCATCTCCGTCGAGCCGCATTGAGAGGAAAGTACTGCTCTCATATTTGTGTTGAATACGACGTGTCAATACAATATCGGATTGCGCGTGCCGTGCACCCGTGCACGCGAATCCGATCCATTTGAATTCGGGTTTTCAACATAAATCAAACCCAGAATTGTACCGGGTACGGATCCGAATTCGTTGTACGTAGATCCATGACTTAATCTTATAGCAAATTTTGAATTAAGCTCCCTTATCTTATCCTATTCCTTCTACTACTACTAGTCTTCTCCAAGGTGTCATTTCGGTAGTTACAACACCCTCCCATATCTCAACCTACAACCCCCAAACTTAAAACAACGCCACATGCTCCATTCAATAATAATACATAGTATTCCAATATTTCTACCTCATTCCAAATTGCAAGCAAAATCCCTGTGCATGATGTCAGTTGCACAATAAAACGAAATTTTTTTTTTCCCTTCTTCGCAATATATGAGAATTTTTTCTTCGGTGGGGTCGGTGACCCAACTCCAAACGGCTCACACCCAAATGGCCCTCCCCAAAACTGTTGGCCAATTTTCATCTATATCTCTTCTCTATTGAAGTATTCATTTTCATCTCTCTCTCTAAACTTTTAAATGCAACCCCTCCCTTTATTTTCTTTCACTTCCACAACAATCCCATTTACCCTCCTCATTCAATGCTAGCCTTTAAGGAGCCCTACCCCTCATCTCAGCAGTTAGGCCCTCCCCTTGACAAGTTTTAGCAAGCTCCACGTGTCACCCTCCCATTGGCGGAGTTCATTGTGCACATAGCACTAAATTAAAATTGCACCCTCAACTAACCCTGACAACATTAATTGCCTTGAGTTTTTATGCACCATGAGCAACTACAACACAACCAGTCTGGCCTCTTAAATGCTCTCCTCCCCTCCTTTCTCACCTCCCCTCTATAAACTCTCATCACTTCTCCAGCTCCATCACCCAATTACACTTTACCCCACTCTCACAACTTTTTCCATTTCACTTTACCCCCCACCCCCTCCCCCTCACCATGGACTTGGCAATGTTACTAGTTGCACTAGCCTTTGTAGCAACATATTTCCTATGGTACTCCCGTCTAGTCCCGGCATTACGGGCCGGCCCACGAGTCTGGCCCATGGTCGGCAGCCTGCCGGGCCTGGTCCACAACGCCGAGCGAATGCACGACTGGATCGCCGACAACCTGCGTGCGGCCGGCGGGACTTACCAAACCTGCATCTGCGCAATCCCGTTCCTCGCACGCAAGCAAGGCCTCGTCACCGTCACGTGCGACCCGAGAAATTTGGAGCACATCCTCAAGACAAAATTTGAAAATTACCCCAAAGGACCTACTTGGCACGCCGTATTCCACGAGCTCCTCGGCGACGGCATCTTCAACTCCGACGGCGAGACTTGGCTGCTTCAGCGCAAGACCGCAGCGCTCGAGTTCACGACGAGGACGCTGCGCGTCGCGATGTCTCGGTGGGTGTCCAGGTCTATCGAGAATAGATTTATACCTATTCTTCAAAGTGCTTGTGAGAAAAAATCCAGTGTGGATCTTCAGGATCTTTTGCTCAGGCTGACATTTGATAACATTTGCGGTCTCGCTTTCGGGAAGGATCCGGAGACATTGTCGCCGGACTTGCCCGAAAACGCGTTCGCGATGGCGTTCGACCGGGCGACGGAGGCGAGCTTGAACAGGTTCATCTTCCCGGAGGTTGTTTGGAGGTTCAAGAAGTATATGAGGCTCGGTATGGAGACTACGCTGTCGGATTCGGTCTCGCACGTTGACCAGTACTTGTCTGCGGTCATCAAGTCACGCAAGCTCGAGCTGGACTCGAACCCGAACCCGAACCAGGATCATGACAACTTGTTGTCCAGGTTCATGCGCAAGGGGACTTACTCGGACACTTTTTTGCAAAATGTTGCGCTCAATTTCATTCTTGCCGGTCGGGACACTTCGTCCGTGGCTCTCTCGTGGTTCTTCTGGCTCGTGTCGAACAATCCGGCCGTGGAGCGGAAAATCCTCGCCGAGATCTGCTCTGTGCTGAAAATCACTAGAGGCGAAAACAATCAGAATGCTTGGCTCTCCTCGCCGCTGGAGTTCGAAGAGGTCGACCAGTTGATCTACTTGAAGGCGGCATTGTCAGAGACTTTAAGGCTGTATCCGTCGGTCCCTGAGGACTCGAAGCACGTTGTGGCCAACGACGTGTTGCCCGATGGCACGTTCGTGCCAGCGGGATCGGCGGTCACGTACTCGATATATTCGGCGGGTCGACTGCCGTCGACTTGGGGAGAGGATTGCATGGAGTTCAAGCCAGAGCGCTGGCTGAGCCCGGACGGGACTAAGTTCAAGCCGCAGGACCCGTTCAAGTTCGTCGCTTTCAACGGCGGGCCGAGGATTTGCCTCGGCAAGGACTTGGCCTATTTACAGATGAAGTCGATCGCCGCCGCGGTTTTGCTCAGGTTTAAACTCTCCGTCGCCGACGGGCACAAAGTCGTGCAGAAAATGTCGCTTACTTTGTTCATGAAGTATGGACTCAAGGTTAATGTGAAGGAGAGAGATCTGTCGAAGATTGTTGCTGAGGTCCGGCACTGATGAAAATGGTTAAAAAAATGGTGAATGTAGATAGATAGTAAAAAAAAAAATATTTAAGTTGGTGTGTGTCGGAATGAAGTTTAATTATTATTATTATTATTTTGGAAAATTTTATATAAAGGGAGAGGGGGATTTTCTCTCTACTCCTAATGTTGTTGTTAAGTATGGGATTGAATAAGAGATTAATTTGTGGTTGATTGTGGTTTGTTGAAAGATAGGTGAAATTTGTTTTTGGGAGAAGTGTAACAAGAGTAGCTCTCAATAAAGGAAACAATAAATTTTGATATTGGGTTAGCTGAGCGCTTTTGTGACCATTTGGTGTTTTTCATGATTATGATGTTGATAGCTATCACAAGGGTTGTTTTCTTGTGGCAATTATATGTTTTATTGTTTGGGGTCATTAATAAATCATTTTAGATGTTGCTATTTGGGGACGGGTTTTGGAGTTAATGTGTGTATATTCGGTTGGGAGCTGTTGTGAGTGAAGTAAATGCAGCAACACATATTCTTATGTCTATAGGCATCCGAAGGAAAAGAAAAGAGTAGACAATGAAAAAGAAATGAAAGCAAGCACATGACAATTTTTTTAAAGTAAAAACCCCTCTTCAAATAGGATCTGTCATTTATTTACTTATTTATTTATTTATTTTTGAAAAGAAAAGGATGGGACGTTAAGAAGATCAAGTGTATGAGTCTACTACCATTACTCAACTTGGTTGTACATATACAGTTTATACTCCTAGCTCCAAAAGTATTCCCTTACATGTTGTTCAGATTTGCTCAACACCCCCATATTTACATCAAAAGATACTACCATGATCTTCAAATAGGAAAATGTTAACTATATCATAGGAGTTGTACTATTAGGCATAAAAAAAAGATCCATAAAAACTCATAATTTCTCTTTATAGTTTAGCATATTGAGCACCGCTTTTTTGTATACTAGATGGGATGCGTGCATTGCACATGGTTAAATATCATTATTTTTTGGTTCTATTTTCTTACTTAACTTCGGTTGTGAAATATTTCTTCTATTTCCATGTGAAGAAGTAAAATAATTTATTGTCTATATACCTATTAAAATTATCATGACCAAAGTCAAAATTACATGGTCAATTCACATTAAGTACCATTTACAATAAATAGTACATGAAGGTTAATATCCTTTTATGAAAAAATATAACTTTTATGCAAATAATTTTGTTCTCACCGCAATCCTATGTTGTCATCTTATCATTTGCACAAATTCACGGTAGAATATTCTAATTTTATACCCTACACAATTTAATAATATAATAATTTTTCCTTTTATGTGATGTCCCATGACGCTAATAGACTCTTAAAGAAAGATAACATACCAATAATCATGAATCTTAATTATGAGAATTTTTCGGATAATATATTTATATTCTATCTTTTATGTTCTTGATTATCAAAGTTAGCAAGCTATGAAATGACTAATTGATATATTTCATGCTAGTATGTATGAGTGACTTTTGAGACATAAAATTATTTTATAGCTAACTTTGACTATTTCATGTAATTGGATATATGCTCATGTCTTTAAATTATTTTTTATTTTTTTAATGAGGGTCAAATTCCTCTTTATATAAGTGTCCTTCTTCCTCCCATTTGATTACTCTTGCAATTCAGAACTATTTTAGCTTAACTGCCTCAGCTACACCTTCTATCAGGACTCATCTCTATTTCTTAGTACCTGGTAGCTAGTGTTATGTTGATGGGATGTGGTTATTCTAATTCAAGTCCGTCAAAATAATTACAAGTGGTCAAGACCTAGATCTTTTGAAATGATATATATTGAACATCTCATAATCAAAATATTAGCAAAACTTAAACAATACCTTTGAGTAATTTTACTCACATAATTGTTCGCGGTAAAAGTCGGGATGATTGTCATTGATTTGAATTTTGCTTACAGCTTCTTTGGCCTACAACGAAATTCAAAAAGAAATGCCTTTTATTTTAAGGCGTACAATGAAAATCAAAAAAGATTACAACTTTTATCCTTAGTGAACAAACACGAGGATCTGTTATATCGGATCACCGGCTTGCGTGGGTTCTTTGCTGTCTTGGGGACTTTTTGTGTCCGTGGACCACAGCGCAATTCAATCCAAGTAGAGCCGGGTTGCGGAACTCTGAGATGTAAAGGGGCTCGTTTCCTGAAAGAAGCGGCGCTGAGGGATCACACTCCGCGAAGGAGAGGATGCTGGCGGGTGAGATCTACTAGGAGAAATCCTGGCTATCCACGAGATTAAGGCGAAGCTTAATCTAGAGGGTATCTGTAGTTCGACCGAATTCGGTTACCTTTAAACTTGTAGATGCGTCGTCGCTTTTGTACTGTTGTTGCTTTCGGGACCGTCGCCGATTACTCGTAGATCTCGCAAGAATTTTTGAAGTCAGAGCTCTTCCAAATCCCCAGAATCCAAGCCTCGCGTCCAAGACCCTCTCGAAGATGACACCCCTATTTATACAACTCGGGGGTGTTGGTGGCTCGGCCACTTGGTAGAGCCACCTCGACCACTTGGTAGGAGTCACCTCGACCAAATTGGCGAGGTGGCTCGACCACTTGGTAGGAGTCACCTCGACCAAATTGGCGAGGTGGCTCGACAAAGTGGTAGAGCTACCTCGACCACTTGGCCGAGGTTCCTCGACAAGTGGGCGGTGGCTCGACAAAGTGGTAGAGCCACCTCGACCACTTGGCGAGTACCTCGACAAGTTGAAGGCGGGGTCGCCATCTCGCCGTTTGGCGTCGTTTTTCGTCGTTTTCAGGCATTTTTGGTCTTCGGGCTTAGTTTTGCTCGGTGATGTCGCCGTTGTGTTTGAATCCGTGCCCGATCAACTTTGAGCTTAAGCGGCCCGTTTTCATTGGCGGACTAAGTGCGGTTGATTCCATCTCGTCAGCGTTTGAGTTTAGTCAACTTCGACGCGTCGTTTCATTGGCTCAAATGCGCCTTGCCGATTCACTTTATCTTTCGTCGATTTGCTTTTGTGGCGTGATGCGTTTTGTGGCGTCGGTTTGTCGAATGGATTGTTAGTTGCCAACCACCGTCCACGAGTTTCGTTCGAGATGCGATAAGCAATTTTTATGCCTACGGATACCCCTCCAAAGCGTTTGATCTCGATTCTTGATGAGTGCGAGATGCTTTGGACATGATGGTTCCGGCCTTCGGTCGGTGAGGGTCCCGAGATAGCCTCAAGTCTTGATTCTTCGGATCATCCAGTTCTTTGTAGGATTCACGATAAGATCACGGTCTTTGCATTTATTAATGCGACCGCTTGTTATCTTGATTTGAAGGCGATGGGTGAGTTTTGTTTGTAACTTCGTGTCGGTTGGTTGTTGTTTAACTAACCATCGGACTTTTGGGACTTTAGGTATGTGGCGAACTCCTTGTTGGCGACACATTGGGTATTATCGGTACATGGGTTGCGGAACTCTGAGATGTAAAGGGGCTCGTTTCCTGAAAAGAAGCAGGCGCTGAGGATCACACGAAGAGGAGAGGATCGCTGGCGGGTGAGATCTACTAGGAGAAATCCTGGCTATCCACGAGATTAAGGCGAAGCTTAATCTAGAGGGTATCTGTAGTTCGACCGAATTGGTTACCTTTAAGCTTGTAGATCGGCGTCGTCCTTTTGTACCATTGCTGGGGCCGTGCGCCGATTACTCGTAGATCTCGCAAGAATTTTTGAAGTCAGAGCTCTTCCAAATCCCCAGAATCCAAGCCTCGCGTCCAAGACCCTCTCGAAGATGACACCCCTATTTATACAACTCGGGGGTGTTGGTGGCTCGGCCACTTGGTAGAGCCACCTCGACCACTTGGTAGGAGTCACCTCGACCAAATTGGCGAGGTGGCTCGACCACTTGGTAGGAGTCACCTCGACCAAATTGGCGAGGTGGCTCGACAAAGTGGTAGAGCCACCTCGACCACTTGGCAGGGTTCCTCGACAAGTGGGCGGTGGCTCGACAAAGTGGCGAGCCGCCACTTCCTGGCGGAATTCGACTTGAAGTTGGTAGATCTTGCCCTTCGCCGTTTGGCGTCGTTTTTCGTCGTTTTCAGGCATTTTTGGTCTTCGGGCTTAGTTTTGCTCGGTGATGTCGCCGTTGTGTTTGAATCCGTGCGATCAACTTTGAGCTTAAGCGGCCCGTTTTCATTGGCGGACTAAGTGCGGTTGATTCCATCTCGTCAGCGTTTGAGTTTAGTCAACTTCGGCGCGTCGTTTCATTGGCTCGTGCGCCTTGCGATTCACTTTATCGCTCGTCGATTTGCTTTTGTGGCGTGATCGTTTTGTGGCGTCGGTTTGTCGAATGGATTGTTAGTTGCCAACCCACCGTCCACGAGTTTCGTTCGAGATGCGATAAGCAATTTTTATGCCTACGGATACCCCTCCAAAGCGTTTGATCTCGATTCTTGATGAGTCGAGATGCTTTGGACATGATGGTTCCGGCCTTCGGTCGGTGAGGGTCCCGAGATAGCCTCAAGTCTTGATTCTTCGGATCATCCAGTTCTTTGTAGGATTCGATAAGATCACGGTCTTTGCATTTATTGTCGACCGCTTGTTATCTTGATTTGAAGCTGATGGGTGAGTTTTGTTTGTAACTCGTGTCGGTTGGTTGTTGTTTAACTAACCATCAGACTTTTGGGACTTTTCCGTATGTCGGCGAACTCCTTGTTGGCGACACATTGGCTGTGTCGAGTACATGGAGTTTCGTAACCCCCAATCGGCTAATTCTTACGTCATCCGTGTCTTTGTTAGTTTAACCACGGCGGGAGGGCGATCTTTCATGGAGATATACTCTGAGGATTCCTTGTCGAAACAGGAGACCATTTGGGTTTCAACCCTCGTCCTAGCTTTCGGTCGGCGAGTGCGACGCTTTGACCGGTGTGGATTCGAGCCGTTGATCAGTAAATTTTTGGCGACGACGCGTTGGTTGGCGTCGCTACTGCATTACTCCTTCTGGAGTACTATTATCCATAGTGGGGAATTTATTCCGTTCCAAATTGTTGACCGATAGGCCTTCCACAGCCATGACGGCATTGATGCGATGGGAGGAGTCTTTTCGAGGTAGAGCGCGTTGTCCGGCGTCAATATAAGCCTCGTCAGAATTCGTCAATTTATCCCTCTTTAAGGTTCCACAATAGGAGAAAATTGAGGGTTATTGAGTTATCCCTAAGAATATTTCTTGTGAGAATATTCTTACGGGACTTCTCAATTAGGAAACGGTTTATACTCGTAATCGACGATTAGGTAGGATTAGGCGTTGATCGGCGTCGATGCAATCCATACGATCGAGTTATCCTAAGAATATTTCTTGTGAGAATATTCTTCCGGAACTTCTCGACAAATTAGGAAGCAGTTTATACTGTAATCCCGTTGGGTAGGTTAGGCTGACGCGTTGATTGGCGTCGATGCAATCCATACGATCGAGTTATCCTAAGAATATTTCTTGTGAGAATATTCTTAGGAACTTCTGACAAATTAGGAAGCAGTTTATACTCGTAATCCCGGTTAGAGTAGGATTAGGCGGCGTTGATTTCGTCGGTGGAATCATACGATCGAGTTATCCTCGAGAATATTTCTTGTGAGAATATTCTTAGAACTTCTCGACAAATTAGGAAGCTTGATTTATACCGTAATCCTAGTTGGGTAGGATTAGGCGACAGCGTTGATTTCGCGGTGCAATCCACATACGATCGTTATCCTCGAATATTTCTTGTGAGAATATTCTTAGAACTTCTCGACAAATTAGGAAGCGGTTTATACTGTAATCCTTGTTGGAGTAGGATTAGCGTAGCGTTGATTTGCGTCGGTGCAATCCATACGATCGAGTTATCCCTAAGAATATTTCTTGTGAGAATATTCTTAGAACTTCGACAAATTAGGAAGCAGTTTATACTCGTAATCCTAGTTGGAGTAGGATTGGTGACAGCGTTGATCGAGAGAATTCAGGTGTTATCTGCCGAATAAACCTTCAGAATCTTTCCCAATATAGCGGAGGAATTAGGAGCCAATTAACGGACTGATTTGGCGTTATCTTCACATCCAAACGAGATTCCAATTAGGACTCCTAATTAGGGCTGATTAGAGTCCCACTAGAATTGATTTGGACTCCAATTAGAATTCCTACTTCTTGCCAAATAGGAGTCCTCGCTCAAAGAGGATTGGGTGCATATGGGGTTGTTATAAATACCCACCAACCCTCCTTTTCTCTGACCTAGGCCGGCCCTCCCCTTGGCTCTTTTTTGTTTTGTTTTCGTCTCGTCTCTCGCCGTCTTGTCTCCTTCGATCAACGAGGTATGTGCACGAGGGTTTTGTAAATTCTTCTCTTTTTCTTGTGTATGCAGTGATGAAAACCACAAGGGGAAGGACAAGCGCGATCAGCGTATGGGCGGCGGCTGCCGGGTACGGGCGGTTTCGCTGGCCGGTCGGCGGCACCAGGCGTCTGGCTTGCCACGCTCGCCGCGTTTGCTTGAAGCTACCACTGCTTGCTGCCGGCACCAGGCGGCACCGCGGCATGTTCCGGTCGCCAGCCAGCCGGCGGCGCCAGTTCCAACGGCGGCCGCGTTCAGCCCGGGCGTTCGGTTTTCGTGCTCTGCTGGCCGGATTTTGTAGCTTTTGACACTTTATTTGCTGATCTTCAACCGTATCCGACTCTATTTGTCTTCTTTGCGTTTTCAATGTCGCCGCTGAAGATCCCATGTTCCGCTGGAGTCGATCAACTCGCGACGCAGACGCGGAATGCACACCTCCTTCTTTTGGTGGTGCGCCAGTAGTATTATCTTCTTCTCGTGCATACATATGCCGATCCCCGCCGCCTCCTTTGTGAGGCGATTGGGAAGAGCCGAAATCCTCCTTTGTGAGGACCGACGCTTCAGATTGTGTACACTCGTTATGACCCCGCTTCGTTCTCCTTTGTGAGGCGATTGGGAAGAGCCGAGATTCTCCTTCGTGAGGATTGAGGCTTCAAAGATCACCCGCCTCGATGTTTTAACGGAGCGATTTCACACCGCATTCTCGCCTCAGAACGGAATATATTGCCGCTAGATTACGCTGCTATATTTATCGCTCTCCTGCAGTACACGATGAAATCGCCATACCCGCTATAAGGTCGTGACTCAATCTATGTAAGATGAATTCAACGCCATTTACTAACCGAGTATTTTCGATTTCAGCTGATTATTCCTCGAGCTTTTCTAGCCTACGCGGTCGATGGACGCCATAGTGACTATTATTCCATGTGTGATGATCCCGCGATTTTCATCTCGCGATTTGTTTCTACAGACATCAGCCGAGACGATCCAGTCAGATTTGAGGGGAGTTCCCCGCTATCCGACGATTGGTCACCGATGCCAGAAGGGACAAATTTCATCAACCTTTGCGAAAAGACGATTATCTATTCGGCGACTCGCTAAGGATCCTGATACGCCTCTTATCGAGTGAGAGGTGGTTGAACAAAGACGACGGAGGCCCTTTGTATATTCCCTGATACCTCGCCAACTCTCATTGACCGACCTTAGACACCATGTCAGACACGCCGATGTCATGGCGCCCGACCGAGGAGCATGATCATATTCATTGTGGGTTTATTACCCAGCCAGCCGGTTCCGGGTTCCAACAGAATCGCCATCGGCCTTCACCGGGTTGTAGGGCCGACACTCCGCCTGCGGATGAGCTTTTGTTCCCGCCGACTTTGAAGAATCGCTTTGCTAAATTAGCGAGATGCCGCCGCCCAGCCATAGATTCTTCTACCGGGTACACTCGCCAAGTAAGCACCGTGGGGTCGCCTCGACCGCTACGCCCTCACCGATGGGATGGTGAACTCGTGCTTAAGGCTCAGATTCACGATTCGTGCCACCATGTATGGCCTTCCAATCAGTGCCAACCATTTCTTCACCTTATTCGAGCTTTATAATCCATTTGAATACGCTTTTCACTAAACATGGCGAAGTGGGGTTGGCTTTGCATGAGATGTACCGATTTCGTGTCTACCCATGGGGAAGATGCTATATCGAGTACTTTCCTCCCAGAACCGAGCCGGCAGGAACGATCACCATCGCTATAAGACTTTATGGGATCTCACTTGTCATTACCATATAGCTCGCCCAATCAACCTTGCGCTTAAGAGGAAATCGCAGTGAGTCCGGCAGTCACATTACTTGTTCCAAAGATTTGGAGGACAAATCGGCGAGGAAATATGTGAACTATCACCGCCACTCTTCGGTTAATGAACTGATCGAGAAGTCCGAGGCCAACTCTTATACACTCGCCTACGCCAAAGAAGGCTTTCCTTCGTGGACCAAGTTTGCGACCTTTACGTGGCATGCGGTGAAGCCTATCCAAATTGACAACTCTTCTAGCGTGCTATCTTGCACCGCTCAAGAAGTGTGTGATTCCATATCAACTGATGATGCTTTATCTTTGAGGTCCTTTATCCCGCAGCTCAACTTGCCCACAAGAAGGAACTCTCCTTCCTGATGGTGGCCAGATTCACCGTGGATTGCGATATAGTTCGAAGCGCTACCCGTGAAAGGACGAGCCTTCATCACGCATCCCTTCCGTCCGAGTAGAGCTCCCATATACCTATTTGATGACTGGTTGGTCCTTCATCGCCCGACATGATGTCGCACCGGTTCCACAGATTCGCCTACTCCTTTCTTACAGCTTGGTAGAGGATTGCGATGGAAGGCGTGGTTTTGCAGAGATCAAGAAACGATGCGCATTCATAAAGGGTGGATCTTTTCCAGATGTTTTCCTCGATTCTCGGGTCAATATGGTGAGTCCTTGGTCGACGAGGAGGTGCCAAGACACGCCAGACTTCACTTAACATTGGCTATTTCAACCGCTAGTGAATATCGTGCCGTGGTATCTTACCTTCCGGTAAGTGAGGAATGCTTCATTGAGCCTTATTTTCCCTCGCCGCTTTGCTCGCCAGCTCGTTACGACCAACTTTATGTTAGAACCCGAACCGACACTCCGCACTGGTGGACTTGTGGATGGCCTTCGAGCATGGTTGTGGAGCCGCCATGGGGTGTACCGGTGCTAGGTTCGGCCTCCCGAGCTCGCACCGCCACCGAGTCGACATTCCTTCATTGTAGTTGGCTATTAGTAGCCAACGAACCCGATCCTGTGAGGGCCATCTCAGATTCGTAGCCGGGCATCGCTATGAAGCCGCAGACTCAAACGCCGCAGATACGCCAAGCTCGAGGAAGCCGCCAATCTTATCGATCGAAAGTGAGGCCGAGGAGGAATTCCACAACTCGACGCCGCTACTTTAGGAGAGGACCGCTAAGGTCAGAGCTCATGAGAAGGACCTCGGTACCTTCTCCTTTTCCTTTCGCTTCTCATCCTTTCCATTAGATTTCTCATCCAATTGAATTTTCGTGAAAATCACGAAGAGGAAGAATTTCGACCTTCTCAAGAGGTTAAACGAAGAGGTTAGCTCATAAGAATCACGGAATCCTCGGTCCTTTGATATAGACTTGACCAGTAATGCTCCAGTCGGTGACGGAGGTAATGATTCACCGTGATGAAATCTGAAATTTCAACTTTTGCAGACTGACATTTCTCCGTTCGCATGCAGGGGGTTCTAGGGATTATGATCCTGGCTTTGATTTTGTTCACCACCATTTTGCTGAGCTCAGTTCTGCTCATACTGAGCCAAGTTTTACTCAATAAATGTATGGAGCTATGGCGGAGGAGGCCGACGTAGGACCTGATCCGGTGGACCCAGGTACATCTATCGATAATTCCTCTTCTGGGTGGTGAATGCGAGAATGGAATGACTCGGGATTTGTACCCTCACTAATTGCCTCTTTGCTTTTTGTTCTTTTAGAGAGATTGCAGGAGACAAATGCACAAGCCGAGACTAGGCAAGCTAACTCCACTATAGGAGGTATGTAGCTTTACCTATTGTTTGCCTTAATTGCATTCGCCTTCCTAATGCCTTCTTTTTTTTTAGAACTCTCCATGGAAGATTTCGTGGGATCTGGTTTATATGGCAACACTTCCATGGATGACTTGCTACGCGCTTGGTCACAAGATGGAGATACCCTTGGTGAGGATTTACCCGAAGCTACTATCCCCGAAGAAGGTATGAATTTTCTCTTAATTATAGGACCAGCCGTTTGGCCAATACCACTATAATTAAAAGAGGCTGAGACGCTCCCCTTGTGTAGTGGCAGGGACTCCTCTTCACGCTTCTAATCAGCCCACGACAAATAATCGCTGAGATAGATGAGCACATTGAGGGCTCACCACGGCTGACAAAGATCCCAGCCATAGATACCGTAGACTCTGGCCTCTCAAACTACAATCAAGGAAACGTAAGGGTCTTTTAGCCAAATAAGCTTCCATTTTTATCGAAAATTCTAAAGTCCTTTTCTTCTCGCGGCAGAGCCTACATCTCGACTCCATGATCCGGTGAGAGCGTTGATGCCGGATGAAGATCCATCCCATCTTATTATCCGCTTGGAAATACGCCATTCTTTTCTTTGGTGAACACCGTGGATCGAAAAGGTCCTTCATGGCGGCTTTCTTCATCGGGCCAAAGCACCGCTGATCCCCTGATGGCTTTGATACGGGATATGGGTTACCCCGAGCCGCTCAGCCATTGTTGATGATCTCGCCATCCGAGGGACAGCCCAGATCGCAAGAGCCGCGGGCGGCCGGGCTTTCATACATAGCCGCCGACCGACGCGACGCTTAGAGGCATGGCGCGATGCTCGTTTTACCGGGCTCGAGGTCCGATGAGAGACCGCTACCGATCGCCTCGAGCGTTGTTGCCGAAACATATTCTTCCCTAAGCCACATCCGCATCGATATCGCGGGCGAAAAGCGGAGAGAATAATATCGCCGTGGGAGAGCTCCATGCCGAGGAAGATAGGATGAGCAGCTTTGAGTCGCCAAGGCCAACAAGGAAGAAGCCCTCACCGCTGGCCTAGGGAGCTTGATCCGCCGGGCGTAAACCGGCCGAGCTCAAGAGGCAACCACGAAGACACCGAACACCGATGAGGAGTCCTTCAGAGCCGAAGTTGCGTGAAGAACTCCACCAGCTTACAATGGTGAAGTGTCTCACCAACAACAAATCCTTTGTCATAGACTTGATGTTTAAACAGCTTGTAGCTCCTTCTATATTTGCTTCAAATGAATAAGATCCATCCTTTCATTGTTTATTATGATTCTTTTACTTCGTCCAAATAATTAACCATAATACTTATAGGATTTTGGCAAACCCTCACCATCAACGGGTTTGATTAGCCTTTACCAACTACCGCTTGAGTTGGGCTAGCGCGGATTATCCGATCCGCTCCGCACGCGACGCTGTGCTAAAAGAATAAAACTCTCTTAGACTTAATGCTACGATGTTGAATACGTAGGCTTCATACTCTTTACGGGCAAGAGACCACCCGCAACGCTGCTACACGTAGACTCATCCCTTCTTAGGCTTCGATGAAATACCCTAATCGAACTCGTGTCTTCTTCAATCGGAGAAAGACTAAACCGCAACGCTGCGTGTGGCGTTGGCTTTATCCCTTCTTAGGCTTCGGATAAAATACCCCGAATCGAACTCGTGTCTTCTTCAATCGAGAAAGACTAAACCGCAACGCTGCAGGAGGCGCTGGCTTTATCCCTTCTTAGGCTTCGGATGAAATACCCTTAATCGAACTCGGTGTCTTCTTCAATCGGAGAAAGACTAAACCGCAACGCTGCGGTGAGGCGCTGGCTTTAGGATTATTGGCCAACCCCACCCTCAACGGGTTTGATGAGCCTTTACCAACTACCGTTTGAGTTGGGCTAGCGTGCGGATTATCTGGATCCGTTCCGCACATGACGTTGTGCTAAAAGAATGAGACTCTCTTAGACTTAATGCTACGATGTTGAATACGTAGGCTTCGTCTTTTTCACGGGAAGACTAACCCGGCGACGCGTGTTAGGCGTTGGCTTTATCCCTTCTTAGGCTTCAGGATAAAATGCCCCAGAATCGAACTCTGGTGTCTTCTTCAATCGGAGAAAGACTAAACCGCAACGCTGTGAGGCGCTGGCTTTATCCCTTCTTAGGCTTCAGGATAAAATGCCCTTAATCGAACTCGTGTCTTCTTCAATCGGAGAAAGACTAAACCGCAACGCTGTGAGGCGCTGGCTTTATCCCTTCTTAGGCTTCAGATAAAATGCCCCGTAATCAACTCGTGTCTTCTTCAATCGGAGAAAGACTAAACCGCAACGCCAGATGAGGCGCTGGCTTTATCCCTTCTTAGGCTTCGGATAAAATGCCCTTAATCAACTCGTGTCTTCTTCAATCGGAGAAAGACTAAACCGCAACGCCAGATGAGGCGTTGGCTTTATCCCTTCTTAGGCTTCGATAAAATACCCTTAATCAACTCGTGTCTTCTTCAATCGGAGAAAGACTAAACCGCAACGCCAGATGAGGCGCTGGCTTTATCCCTTCTTAGGCTTCGATAAAATGCCCCAAGATGAATCTTGGTGCCTTCTTTGACCGAGAATGACCGAACCGATTAAAATTGATTGAGGTGGGAAAAGAAGAATGTGTTCTATTTCCTGATGAGGCTAGCGCAGATTCCTGTCAGGAATCGAAAAGACTCGTGTGACCTTCACGGACAACCCGGTCCGAAAATCCCGACGATACCTTCACCGGCTACCTAAGAGGAAGATGGAACTAAGAGTGGGATCTCCACCGAGAACCGAAAGACTCAGTGACCTTCACGGACAACCTGGTCCGAAAATCCCTACAAGATACCTTCACCGGCGCTACCTAAGATGAAGATGGAACTAAGAGTGGATCTCCACCGAGAACCGAAGAGACTCGTGACCTTCACCGGACAACCTGGTCCGAAAATCCCTACAAGATACCTTCACCGGCGCTACCTAAGATGAAGATGGAACTAAGAGGGATCTCCACCGAGAACCGAAAGACTCGTGTGACCTTCACGGACAACCTGGTCCGAAAATCCCGCGATACCTTCATCGGCGCTACCTAAGATGAAGATGGAACTAAGAGTGGGATCTCCACCGAGAACCTAAAAGACTCGTGACCTTCACCGACAACCCGGTTCGAAAATCCCTACAAGATACCTTCACGGCGCTACCTAAGATGAAAGATGGAAAGAACCCTTCCGCTTATCATGAAAGGATCTTACGCTTGGAGAGGAAGAATTTTATATTCTATCTCCCACAGAAAGGGATTTTGATTGGGGCCTCTTGTTCATAGACGAATCAAGAGGATTTTGGTAATGTACCGTAAAATTTGTAGGCCCACCGCCAAGGAATTTGATCGGTGGGGAAATTATGATGGAGGATAATTTTAGGGTTATCCTCAAGGAAAGTGGGTAACACATCCCACGAGGAACTTCCCGCTGAATGGATTATCCGAAGATACTAAGGGTAGTATTTCTTGAACTTCCCATTTATCTAAGATTAATTGCCGCCATTTTGGGTAATTAGGCGGTATGCACCATTAGAGTAGACCGCTTCTATTACAAACGGACCCTCCCATTTAGGTTCGAATTTACCTTTCTTCTTGAAGTGAGGATTATCGGTCGCCGAGCAAATGAGGACCAAATCTCCTTCTCTAAAGGTTCTCTCTACAAACTTTCTTGTTGAAAGCCCTCGACATCCTAGCTTGGTAAAACTCAATGCATTGTTGAGCCTCCGCACTTCTCATCTAACATCTCGAGCTCTTCGAGACGCCGATGTTGTTCTTCTGGTCGCCATCTCGCTGGAAAGGGCGGCGGCGACTAATCAATTTCCAACGGAGAACCGCCGCACTGAAACCGTGGAATACCGGTCGCCCAAATTGGCGCGATCGCAGCGATATGCCAGTGCTTCTCCCGAAGCATCCTAGTCTCGCTTACTCTTCACAAGCTTCGATGTAATTTTGATAATCGCCTTGTTGAACGCCTAATCCATTTGCCGCCGGATTATAAGTTTGACGAGACATCTTGTATCTTGAATTCTCGCAAAACCCGATGAAGGAATTGCCGATAAATTGGGGACCGTTGTCATGCACGATCCGTCTCGGGACACCATGTCGATAAATGACATGGTGTTTGATAAACTTGATGACTACAGCGCTTGACTTCTTTTAGCGGGATTGCTTCCACTTGGAGAAGTAATCGGTGATCGCTAGAATAAACCGACGCCTTTGACCGATGGAGGAAAAATGGGACCCACGACGCCCATTCCCCATGTCTCAATGGCCGTGATGGTCGGGATGCAACCGCCAGAGGTCGATGCATATAATTGCGGAATTTGACACGCGGCATTTCCGAGGCATTTCGACCGCCATTGATCATCGGGCCAGTAGCCCATTCTCTTGATTCGATCAGAGCTTGGGACGTGCCGGTGCGCGACCACATTCACCTTCGTGTGCTTCCGGCGGACCTCTTTTCTTTGTTTGAGAGGCACGGAGCAAAGACCATCGTACCTCGGCGATATAACGCCGGGTTTGAGTGTCATAAAGAATCTTGAGCTCTCGGATTGACTCTTCTCTCACGCCTTCCCAAGCATGCCATGTAAGACGAATGATAGGAAAGCGCCAATCTCTGGCTCCAACTTGGTTTGGGTTGCATGTACTTCTTTGGTAACTACCCCTTATCTTCTTGTGTCTCATCGTGATAATGGTACGAAGAGTTGGTGAGTCCCGACCGTAACTAGTTGCTGGCTCTAAGGTTGTGCTAACGACACGCCTAACGCCGCCAGCTGCATCCGCATAAGCGCTTGAGGCGCTGGATATATTCGATGAAAACTCTTCAATGAGTCCGCTATTTCAACAACTATCCGATGATAGGGATTAGATCCGATTCTCGACCAGAGTCACCACGAACCCGCTTAACTATCAATCGCGAATCGCCGACGCCGAGATATTCGACCCCTCCTTGGCTAAACTAAGTCCGATAAGTAGCGCTGTATTCGCCACGCTATTGGAACAGGTTCGGTGAGTGAATTGTGCATCAAAATTGCCAAGAACCTCAAATATGACTAAATCATGAGAAGATCGGGACAACGTCCGTCGAAATCTCAAGAAGTCAACACATGGAGATATTATGTCTCGCTACGCGCGAGACACTTGGTTGTGTCTCGCCACGAGCGAAACATTTGTTTGTGTCTCTCACCAAGCAGAGACTTGTGTGTGCCTCGACGAAGCGAGACACTTGATGTGTCTCATTGCTACAGACATTTTGTGCCTACCACGAAGCGACACCTTGATGTGTCTCGCCATAAAGTAGGTGACTTTTCTGTGTTCTGCCGCGAGACACCCGTACCCAAACGAGCTCAAGGGTCTAAATCAATGCTAATGGGGCCCACTTGACTTTATCAGCGCGAGAGACGTTGAGATATTTTAATGGGCGGTTACATCGAAAATCGCCCACTAGGCGTGATTTTAGGGCATTGTCGTGCCTTAAAGCGTGAAAACGTTACAACAGTGAAGGGGCGACAGCGCCTCGCCCGTCGGCGAAGCGACCATCTTGCCTGCGCGGCCCGAAGCGCTCTTACTCGCCCGGTGGCGAGGCGGCATAATGGCATTTCAGTGCCGTATGCTTGCAAATGTGGAGCACTTATGACTTGTGTTTCTTCAAAGGGCACGTTCCCAGGACTATAAATACCCCCTACATCCACTTGGGCGGGGGATCGGCATTTTGGCAATCGATCAAAGAAATCGAGCTTTTGCAAGGAGAGAATCCAGCTTCCAAAGTTCAAGAACACGATCCACACGGAGATTCCTCGAGTTTAAGCTTTGACTTATTCTTGAGAAGAGTAGATATCTTACTTTGCTAAGATATTTGCTTAAGTTCTTGTTTCCTTTGCGAAGCATCAACTAAACCGTCGATTCGGCGATCATTGCTTCGGTGGTCCACGTGCAGCGTCCCGACCGAGGAAAAGTCCCACAAAAGCGAGGAGATCTACACTTGTAGTATCTTTTGTTCGAGTTTGTGAGAGTTCTTGAAATTTCTTTGTAACTAAAAATTAAGGTGTAATTTTCTTAAGTTTTGTAATGGAAAGCAAAGAAATCAACTTCGACCCAAACATGAATAAGCAGGGCATGACATGATTCCGGGGAAACCAAGACAACTCCGACTCAGTGATTTTAGAACGTCGGGGCACTTGCCATATGGTGGCCGAGAGCTCGTCAAAATACAATCGCCATATTTGTTGGTGCGATGTAGTGTTGACTTCTTGAACTTCATCCGGAAGATCATCATATAGCTCAACTGCATCCGTTGTCGGTGACGAGATCACAAATCGCTTGTCCTTTGGTGACTTACGTTGTTTGAAATATAAGTCATATTGGGACAAGAGCAAGGCCCATTTCGCTAAACGCCAACTCATCGAGGCCGGGCAGGTCATAAATATCCGGACCGGATTCGTTAGAGATAACATAAATCGTCTGTCCAGACCAAATAGTGTCGCATTTTACGAATTGCGAACACTAATGCAAACCTTGCTTCACCGACCATTGGATATCGAGACTCGGCCGAGCTAATGTTAAACTCGGGTAATACAGCACTGTTCGTGACCATTTGTCGTCGTCTGCGAGTAGCGCTTAACGGTGATCCGTCGCCTTGGCGTAGATCAAAAGCGGTTTTCCGACCGGTGCAAGAAACGGGAGGTTTAGCGAGATCGACTTGATCTCTTGAATGCCTTGGCGGCGTCGTCCCAAATATATGACCGCCCTTCTTGTTCAACTTGGAGAACGGTGGCACTTCGGATAGGTTCGATATGAACCGTCGGATGTCACGCCAATCGTCTGGTAACCCCGAGTTCTCTCAGATTTCGGAGGTTGCAACTCTTGAATTGCCTTCACTTTGTCGGGATCGGCGTGGATTCCTTTGTCGGTGGCGGCGAAGCGAGGAACTTGCCCTTGGACATCCCAAGGAAGGATTTGGCGGGGTTCATCTTTAGTCGATGAGTCCGCATGAGTTCAATACCGCTCTAAGATCTTTGATGTGATCTCCTTTGTCACGGCTTTTCACGACCAAATCATCGACGTAGCATTCGACCGTTTTCCAAGATGATCCCGAAAATCTCCGCCATTGCTCGGTATGTTGCCGCATTTTGAGGCCGAACGGCATGACCGTGTAGCAATATATGCCGATGGGCGCTTCTAAACGTGGTGTTTGGCGCCATCGGTGCATCTTGATTTGATTATACCCGAAAAGCCATCCATAAAGGACATTCTTTCAAATCCACACGTGTTGTCAACTATGACATCGGTGATTGGAAGAGGAAAGTCATCTTCGCAAGCCGCTTGAGGTCTCGTAGTCGCATACGCATCCTAATCGACCCATTCTTCTTCATGACCGGGACTATATTCGCCACCCAATCCGGATGTTGAATTTCCTCGATGAATCCGATTCTATGAGTTTCTTCACTTCACAACAATTGCCTCCAATATTTGTGGATCTAAACCGCCTTTTGCCGTTGCTTGACAGTTTGACATCCGCCTTGATGTTGAGGCGATGTGTTGCCACATTAGGTCGAGTCCCGGCATGTCCTCGTAACTCCGTGCTAATACATCGATATATTCCCGATTAGGGCGATCAACTCTTCCTTTTCTTCCGAGGGAAGAGTATTACGATGTTTATGAGCTTAGGATGCTCCTCATCACCCATATTAACCTCGACTACCTCATCCTTAGTGGGGGTTCTCTTTGTTCAACTCGCCCCCAAACCGTTTTGAGTTGATGGATCCATGGGTCTTCCCATGTTGGCATGTCTTCATCACTCTCAACAAGCGGGCAGATCAACTGAAGCCATATTTGTCATCAAAGCCTTGAAAGCTTCTCCAGGTCGGTGTCGAATCCCAAGCCAAGAGTCGACGAATGTCCGCTCTCACCGGTGGATTATTATCAATCGCCCACGAGCATTCATCTTCGAGGAGGATTCGTATCCCAATCCCTTCTAAATGCATAGTAATTATCCGGCTTCCCTTTTGGGACATATGCCGCCTCGAGGGACTCGAGGACCTCGCCCAAAACATAGACCTTCCCCTCGTGTCAAGTCATACCCCCATCTCTTCATGATACCCAGTGTTTCTGGACTATATCTGAATGTGTGGAGGATAGGCCCATTGTCATCTTCATCTTCTTCAAAGAAATGATTCGCTGAACCGTGATCTCCTTTTCCGTAAACCAAGTCTTTCTCACTACTCGATCTTCGATGACGAAAAGCCGCCCCAAAGGAGTCTCTGAACTGCTTTTGTGTAAAGTAATATGACCGAAGTTGGCGGTGTGCAACTCTGGATCGTTGTATAAACCTGTCATCACATCATTCAAAAACAGAGGATACTCTAAATCGTCATTTATTGATTCATCGGCAATTTGCCAATTACAATGTTCATCTGACGATTCTTCATCGTCAAGATTGATTACAAGGGGTACAATGTCATTTAAAACAAAACCTCCACTATAACCAAGCCTGCTTCGTATCGCCTTCTTCACACCGCATTCCTGGCCGATGATTCGCGGACTCATTACCGTAGAGGAGAGAATCGTGAAATAATTCTCCATCCCCTTAAACGGTTGTTTGTCCACACCACCGCCTTGACCTCATTATACGTGTCTACATATTTGAGACATCGATGAAGAGTAGACGACTATAACGCTATTGTGGATCCAAGGTCGACCCAACAATAAGTTATAGGAAGTCTCACAATCACATAGCAAGTGACTTCGACTTTAAGTCCCCATTTGGCACTTAATCCGATTTTACCAAGTGGGCGGACCCACGGTGTTAAATCCGTAGATCATTGTGCCGCTTGATGCTAGCTTGTCAAGTGGGATTCCAAGGTGATACATGAGGCGCAGGGCATGATGCTCACAATGAACCCGGATCGACTTGGATCCGGTTAACCGCTAGAACCAATATACCCGTGAAGTATAGCGCCTATCGTGCTTGGAATTTCGCCCGTGATATCTTCCTTTGTATAAGTGATGCAAGGGAAGTGTTTAGTCGCGAGTTGCATTCTTTGGGCCGACTCTTGGACTCGGCCTAATCGGGTGAGGAAGACTTCAATCGGGCGAGGGCTTCTTGAAGAGCTTCTCGTCTCTTTTGATAAGCGCAAAGAACTCATAGAGAGTGATCCTTGCGGGGATATTGGCTAATTGGGCCATGGCGTCGGGCGGTATGGAGAGTTCGAAGTTCGGTTTATCTCTTCAATCGGAGTCGAGGCGCCGGGAGTTGAACTTCATGCGGCGCTTTCTTTGTAGCTTCTTTGGCGACCACACTAACATTGCGCTTTCTGTGCGGTGAGGGGATTTGTTGGTACCCCAGCTCGAGGCGTCTTGGCATTAGGGTCGAGGATTTACGGGTACTTGTATTTGTACTGTGTCCACTCACGGTGGCGTGGGCTTGAGTTCCCCGCCGGACGGTGGAATGTTACCACTGCTCATCGCTTCCGTAATTGCGGAAGTAGCATGGCATGCCTTTCCCTTCGCCGGTTTTCTTCAACGAAGAAGAGGCTACCCATTGCTCATCTTCAAGTAGATGCGGGTGGACCCACAAGACTTCGCCATTCGGGTTGTATACGATACAAGCCCTTTACGCGTTGCGTGTGTTAGATCATTCGGTCTTTCTTTGCGACTTTGACCATCGGTTCAGTTCAAACCATGTCAGCGGCACCGACCGAAGCTTATGGACCTTTGCATTAGCTCAGACCTTCTTTTCTTTGGGCGGCTTCATAGTGATGACCCTACGTCAATTAAAGCACGGATTTTGTCCTTAAGGTCAAACAGATTTAGTGGGGTGATGAACCGCCTATGGTATGCACGTATCTTGGGTCATTCGTCTTCATTGCCTCCTCTTGATTACGAATCGGAGGGAGCTTGATCTTGTTATTTTCCACAAGATATTTGAAGAGACCGGAATCTCGCCGCCCCTAAAGGAATAGGACTTGAGCGGCTCTGGGAGCCTACGTTTACATGGCGGGTTGCCACGTTGATTGTGGGCATTCGGCCCGTATTCTTCTTCTTCTTCTTTGTTGGGGTTGGAGTTGAAATGTTTGGTTAGCAACGGCTGTCTTAAGGCTGCTCTTTCCCTTTGCGCGTGGGACAAAGTTGCGGCGAAGACTTCGTTGTCGGCTGACCTCTCTCGCCTTTTTCCTTTTGAGGAACCTCTCGGCTTGCTCTCCACGAACCTTCAGGTCCTTCCGTTATCGATGGTGCTGTACCCATTGCTTCAAGCACATCTATCGATAAGTTCTTCATGGCGAGTTTGGAGGATGAACTCCTCCGTTATTGGATCCGACAGTTCATTGCCTTGTTAGAATCGTTTGACAAAGATATCCACGGTTTCTCCGTCTTTACGCTTCGTCGAGCAATGTCGATCGATACCTCGGTATCGTCATCAAAATTGGTAAGGAAGCTAGACTCCATGTCGTCCATTTGTGAATGCTCCGGCAGGGCGGTACCGTGAAGGCGACGAAAGGTGCCAGCGAATGACCGAACCATCGGGGTTCGTTGCGAAATAACAGGAGGTGTGACTTGAAATAAATCAAGTCTTTGCGTGGGGAACCCTTCGTCAAATGGTGTGAAGTTTATTAAGTTAAACCGACGGTACGGATTGATTCCCATTCCCTGGTATGGGCAAGGAATACCGTCTTCTTTACTTCTTGGCGAGAAATCAATGAATTGATTTTGCTCTCCAGTCTTTGATCTTCGCTTTCGAGCAACAACATCTATGTTTTGCCCGGCGTTCTTGAGGGTTCGGAGGTTATCATCTTCTTGTGCTTCCTCGATGCGAATCGCTATCATCTTCATCGGCGTTGTGACTTGATTCTCCTTGATGCTTTGTTAAAGCTTGGATCCGTTGGTCGTGCATTTCTCTCATCGATGCATGGCCAACTCCATTTCTAACTTGAAGTTTTCCGTTGTTTATTCAACGCCGTCTAGCATTTTGGCCACTTGATGCATGCGATCATGGCGTTTCTTAGGGGCTCCCTTCGCTAGATACAAGATGATCGATGCGATTGCGGAGCCGATATCGGCGCATCATCCTCGGGTATCCCTTGAAGTTTATCATTATCGGACCGTCGGATAGTCCGGACCGCAAGCGAGTTAGCGTTGCGATCGGCTGGGAATAGCCCGTGGCGATGGTTCTTTGCTGGTCATATTATTAGTGACCTCGGCAACTCACCTCTCGGAGATCATCCTTTATGCGGAATCACCTTGACCTAGGTCTCGGCATCTCCGTGGTGAGTCTCTAGAAGACTGACACCCTTTCTGGAGCTTCTTGATGGCAATTGCACTCCGAGAGCATCGTCTTAATGAACTTGGAGCACAAGCATGACTGCGTCAATTTGGGGGAATCCCTTCGAGATTTTCTCGTACCTCTTGCACGGTAGTACAGCTCATCGGTGTGTGTACCGGAGCAACCTGCCGTATGTCGGCGTGATCTTTCGGGTATAACGTCCTCATCGTCAGATGAAAACGTCTCCTTCCGAGGACGGGTCAATCCATCGAAACTTCCGAAAGTGACTCGCCTAGACTTTCGCCGATGTGGTACTCGAGACTCTCGGACTTCGATTTTCAATCCGATAGGAGAGGCTGCAGAATCTTCTTGTCCTTGTTGGAGCAGGTGCGACCTCCCGCATGAGGAGTGACGTGATTCTCTTCGAGGACGAGGCGATCCTTGATAGTCGGTTTGGTGGTGGTGGCGGGGTTGGCTTCACCTGATTGAATCTGAGCGCCTTTGACTTTGAGGTGTCGTCAATCTTGGACCTTGGCGTTGGATGCCTGCGCTGTATCCTTCGGTTTAGGTGCCGAGATAGGAGTGTGGGCAAGCGAGGTTGGGGCACCATTAGACTTGGGCCTCTAGACACGGCGATGCGTTGGTGGCTTCTTTGCCACTTTCTTCTTTAACTCACGAGCCTGTTGCACCAAAGCTCGTGCTTGCATAGCGGTCTTGGCGCTTCGGATGCGCTCTGAAGTGTGGGCGGTTCCGTTTGACACGGACCCACTCGTCGGTTGGCGGCTTGGATAGGCCGTCGATCACTTGAAGCCTGCGTAAGTGCGGATCTTAGATCCGCCGTAGCGGACCCCATCCATGGATTGCATGGCCTTGGCAAGTTTGCGCCATGCTTTGTCGTCGCCTTTGGCGGCTCGCTTAAGGCCCGGCATCATCGGCGTTCATCGCCATCACGGACTTCCAGGCGCCGGCGGATTTCGCTACTGCGGCGAGTTGGACTTCGCCGTCACGGGGCTCTACATCGGAGGCCCATCGGGTTCTCCTGCAGCGGAGACCTTCTTGGGCGGGAACTGGATCGGAGGAGGGTGAGGATAGGTACTCCTCGAACTTCTCCGGTCGAACTCGAACTTCGACCTCTTCCTCCACCGGGATAGGAATCATGGTGGCCACAGCGACCTCGATCGAGGCGGTGGCTCCCATGATGCCGCCACTTGGCGGTAAAAGTCGGGATGATTGTCATTGATTTGAATTTTGCTTACGCTTCTTTGGCCTACAACGAAATTCAAAAGAAATGCCTTTATTTTAAAGTACAATGAAAATCAAAAAGATTACAACTTTTATCCTTAGTGAACAAACACGAGGATCTCTTATATCGGATCCTCGCTTGCGTGGGTTCTTTGCACGTGGGGACTTTTGTGTCCGTGGACCACCGCAATTCAATCCAAGTAGAGACCGGGTTGGAACTACAGATGTAAAGGGCTCGTTTCACGAAGAAGCGAAGCGCTGAGGGATCACACTCACGAAGGAGAGGATCGCTGGCGGGTGAGATCTACTAGGAGAAATCACTGGCTATCCACGAGATTAAGGCGAAGCTTAATCTAGAGGGTATCTCAGAGTTCGACCAATTCGGTTACCTTTAAGCTTGTAGATCGCGTCGTCCTTTTGTACTCGCTGTTGCTTTCGGGACCGTCGCCGATTACTCGTAGATCTCGCAAGAATTTTTCGAAGTCGAGCTCTTCCAAATCCCCAAGAATCCAAGCCTCGCGTCCAAGACCCTCTCGAAGATGACACCCCCTATTTATACAACTTCGAGTGTTTGGTGGCTCGACCCTTGGCCGACCACCTCGGCCATGGTAGAGTCACCTCGACCAAATTGGTAGAGGTGGCTCGGCAAGTGGGCTGACCGGCAAAGTGGCCGAAACCACTTCGACCTGGTAGAAGTACCTCGACAAGTTGGTAGAGCTTGCCGCTCGCCGTTTAGCGTCGTTTTCCGTCGTTCAGGCATTTTTCGGTCTTAGGGCTTAGTTTTGCTCGGTGATGTCGCCGTTGTGTTTGAATCCGTGCCGATCAACTTTCGAGCTTAAGCGGCCCGTTTGCATTGACGGACTAAGTACGGTTGATTCCGTCTCGTCAACGTTTGAGTTTAGTCAACTTGGCACGTCGTTTCATTGGCTCGTCGCCTTGCCGACTCACTTTATCGCTTCGTCGATTTACTTTTGTGGCGTGATGCGTTTTGTGGCGTCGGTTTGTCGAATGGATTGTTAGTTGCCAACCCACCGCCACGAAGTTTCGTTGAGTCTTGATAAGCAATTTTTTATGCCTACAATAATTATTTTTAATTAACATACCTATTGAACATCTCAAAGGCTCGTAATTGGTGAAGACACTAAATATTTTGAAATAATACATATTGAACACCTCATAATCAAATCATTAGAAAACTTAAATGTGTGGCTAAAACTAATTTATACCTCTTTTAGTATGTTTCTACAAAGTATAATATTGGAAAGATAAAATGTTAAAAAGAATGCATTTAATTAGAATTTAGTTGTAAATTAAGAGTCTTTATCGAGTAATTTTACACACATAATTCTTTTAATCAACACACTTATTCAACATTTCAAAAGCCTAAGAATCCATGTTTTCACTTTTCAAACTACCCTTTTCCAGTCATTAAAATAAAAATAAAAATCTTTTCCAGAGTTGGTTGCTTATAGTAAAATGTTACACCTTTCCTATTTGATAGAGTAAATCATTAAGCAAATGATATATCTCATGTTAATGCAGATAAGTATTCGAACAAAGTATAATATTTTAAAAGTTAAATATCGAGAAAACTCCCTCAACTTTGGATGATAATCGGATAACCCAACATAACTTTGAAAATATCGAAAATCTATTTAAGTTTAGGGTTATCGAAAACCCCTTTAACTTTGAGATTTTATCAGGAAACTCAGCTAAAGCGATAAATTTAGGGGGCTTTTTTGATAAAATCTCAAAGTTGAGGGCATTTTCTGATAAAATCTAAAAGTTAAAGGTGGTTTCTGATAATCACCACTTTAAGGGGATTTTTTGATATTATATCTCAAAAATCATAGTTTAATTTTAGAAAAACCCCCTCTACTATTTCAATACGAGAAAAGCCCCTCAAGTTTAAGCATATTGTCGATAAGCCTCTTCAACTATAAAATTTTGAGATAACCCTTTAAACTTTCCTCACTTAAACCCCCCCCCACGCCTCCCCACCACCAAATATAGGGTGTGTCTAAAGGCTTGTTTGGAATTGCACCTAGTGAAGTAAAGTTAAGGGAACATAGGATAAGTTAAGTTAAGAGAAGGTAATGGAACATGCAAAACTTATTTGGAAAATTAGTAAGGGGAATCAATGGGAACTTATTTCACCCCATTTGGAAAGTTATATAAAGTGAATGGAAGGAAAGAGAATATATGTAAACTTACATAAATAACCTTGCATGTTATTTAATCTCTTTGAATCTCATCTTGATATGGGGATAAAATTGTCTTTGTGTAATATTATTTTTAAGAGTTAACTTACCTCACCTTCCCCTCCATTACACCCCAAATTTTGTTGGTGGGGCAAAATCTAAACCTTTTTCCCTTCCATTACTTTAACTTCCCCCTCGTTAACTAGCCCAAATGTATTCCCGAACAATGTGAATGTGTCCCCTACCTTCCCTTTACTCACATTACATTACCCCCAATCCAAACAAGCCTTAAGAAAACCCCCATCAACTATTTTAACCTGAGAAAATCCCTCATGTTTGGTTTTATTATAGATAACCCACCTCAAGTTTGAAATTTTAAGAAATCCTTATGAACACTTCCCACTTTATACCCTAAAAGCTAACATTGTTACCATGATAACTCAATGAGTTTTATGTTTTCTGACTTAATCCCCAATACTTTTGGCAAAACCCCAAATCTTGAATATTTATAACTTTGAGATTTTTTAGAGGTTTGTTTATAATTATTAAAATTTTCAAGAGGTTGACTGCAATTTTTAGATTTTAAGGGGATGTGATTCTAATTTTAGAATTTTCGGGGGGTTTTTTTATACTTTTGATGTTTTGGGATTTTTCTTGTAATTTTCTTGAGGTTTCTTTGTAATTTTCTAAGTTAAAGGGTATGTTTATGATTTTAAAGATTTTAGGGGCTATTTGCAATTTAAAATTTTTACAATACTATTTGTCATATTTAATTTTTATAAGATTTTTATTTTTCATGTGTTTGTTTGCAATTTTGAATTTTTAGGGGTTGTTTGTAATTTTATATTTTAAAGGGGTTATTTGTACTTTTTCGATTTTGAATAAGTTAGTTGTAATTTGTAAATTTTTTGTGCGCCATTTATAATTTTAGAATGGTAAGAGTCTTTTTCAATTTTAGATTTTCCAAAGGTTTTTGCAATTTCTTGAAACCCTCAAAATTAACATATGGGTAAATTTCACCCAACCCCCAATAAGTTCACTATTTATCTCAAATGTCTTTAAAATTCTCACTAAACTCCCAATAACTTTTGGCTAAAACCCTCAAAATTAACATCCTTAGTTCATTTATAGTCAAATGACCAAAATACATCCCACTAACCCCATAAGTTTTATGTTTTTCACTTAATCCCCATTACCTTTTGGCAAAAAACCAAAAATAATAGATGTTTATAATTTTTAGATTTTTCAGAGGTTTGTTTGTAATTATTAAAATTTTCAAGAGGTTGATTATAATTTTTATTTTTAAAGGGGTTTGTTTCTAAGTTTTAAGTTTTCTACAGGTTCTTTATATTTTCAATATTTTTGGTTTTATGTAATTTTCTCTGGATTTCTTTGTAGTTTTCTAATTAAAGGGTCTGTTTGTAATTTTAATATTTTAGGGGGCTATTTGTAATTTAAAATTTTCAAGATGCTATTTTTCATATTTTACTTTTTATGGGATTTTTTATATTTTTCATATTTTTTGTGTGTTTTTGAATTTTTAAATTTTTAGGAGTTGTTTGTAAGTTTCAAATTTTAAAGGGGTTTATTTGTATTTTTGGATTTTTAAGTGGTTCTTTGTAATTTATGAATTTTTGTGGTCCATTCATAATTTTAGAATTTTAAGAGTAATTTTTTTCAATTTTAAGATTTTCAAGGGTTTTTGCAATTTCATATTTTTAGGAGGCTATATGTTTTATTCAAGGGTTTATCCAGATTAGTCGATGGGTCTTCTGTAATATTTAGGAATTTAATTGGGGTGGTTGTAACTTTTGAAATTTTTTACGTGTTGTTTGTAATTTTAGAATTTTTAGGTCGCTATTTATAATTTTTCATATTTTTAGGGTTGTTTGTAAATTTATTGGTTAACTTGCAAATAAGAATGATTTGAGGGGCATATACTGTCCTTGAGGGTTAAGTTTCAGAGATGTAAAATTTTGGGGTAAAGCCATTTTGGTGGTTAAGTGCAAAAATTAAAATATTTTGGGTGTTTTCTCAAGTCATCAAATTTCTTGAGGATTTAGTGAGAATTGTAAATATTTTGGGAGTTTAATGCTCAATTCAAAGTTATGAGAGATTTATTGAAATTAAGCTTTTAAAATAATTAAGGAGGAACACATGACAATTTTTAGAATTTTTAATTGTGGATAGATACAATTTGTTTAGAGAAATTTGATTATTAGAAATTTTACTTTTTATGGATAGAATTTTCTAATTGTGGATATGGATAGTTTTAATTTAATGAGAATTATTGGGAAGATAGAGTTAGTTGGACATGTGTCATATTCTAATAGGATAGAGAATTAGTTTCACTGTTTGATCCCTTTTCTTGTCCAATTTCATGCCAAATTTTGGTTAAAGATTTTACCTTTAAATTATTTGAATATATATTATTAATTAGGATAATATTAGAATATAAAATCTAAAAGGTTTAAGAGTAATATTGACTATGAAAAGTTTTTTCTCAAACTCGCACTTTTATAAAGAGTATGATATGATATGATATGTTAATGATACATTATCTCACCCAAAGATTGGACCCGGTTCATCTCAACATCGACCGTCGCATCCTCAGTTGTTGTCAACCCATTGTAGCATGCGTCTTTGGATCTTGCCATGTTGGAGACTCCGGATCCAAGCGGTAATTCCCTTTCTTGTTGTTAAAAAATATAGGATAGCATCGCTACTCCTTCAAATAGGGAGGAAAAACAGGGAGACCTAACTTAACCAATATTAGTCCACTATAACGACAGTAGAATTTAATGTTTATAACTTCTTATCTAGCCATCCTAAAGAATCGCATACAAAAAATTTCATCTAAAATGGTGACTTACATTATGAATAAAAAATTCACCAGTACAAACTGATCGAGACAGTTCATCACCAATCCAAAATAGTAGGAAAGATTAGGAAATTCAATGAACTTAAAAATCGCAATAATTATTTAACATGTTAAATTTTTGGATTAATTTGATTCTCAATCTTTATCTAAACCTCATTTATTTTCGAAAGGTTTAAGTACTCTACGAGTAGCATAATAGTTCAAATTGTGAATAAAGGAGGAGTGAAGTTTAGTCCGCATATGACTGAAACTTTGGTTCTTAAACTCTTAAAACTCAATTAATTTTATTTAATTCTTTTTTTTCCAAATTAGTTAGAAATTATCCCAGCAATTAAGTGAGATATGCCATATGAATGGGTAGCATAAAGTTTAACTCATTTATGCACATGCATGCATGCGGCAAGGCAAAGTCATATCCAAAGTACCGCAGATTTTTATAGCTTAAGTTTGAAATCTGAGAGAAGATTGTTCAAAGAGACCAAGGAAGTTGATTTTTTTTTATAACTTTTCTAGTGAAAGATCAATATCATACTAAAATGCTAAGCATTTACCACACAGGAGACTATAGGCGGAATAAAATAATGGAACTATAAATTTGGCCATATATAGCAACAATGTGAGCTCGCTCCAAGGACTACAATGAACAGACGAGATAAATGTGTCTAGTAAAGAAGGAAAAAAGAAGAAAAGGAAAGTTCATCAAAATAGATAGGGCATTTATTTGCAAGGCAAGAAAAAGTTTTATATTCCTTTGCATTAGAAAATACTTGTTGCGTGTGTGAGTTGAATTTTATAATTTGAGTTCTTTCATCTTTATATCTTCAATTTAATAATTTCAGTGAAGTTATGCTCTTCCTTTACTCGTGAATATAAGTTGACCGATTCGAGTTACATGTACGTATCATTCCTTTTAGTAATTAAACTTTTTTTTTAATTTCAAAAACTCCAAAAAAAAAAGTTTGCTCTATCGTGAAATGAACGTCAAAAAGTTTTAATATGTCATTTAACCCTTAAATCTTTTTAAAGAACGGCCAAAAAGTTGGGGCTATTTGAAAATAGTTTCGAAAAATTGCAAAATTTTTTAGGATTAAGTGATTGTCAAACTTGTTGGGAGTTATCTCAAAATAGACAAAACTTGTCGGGATTCTTCGGAAATTTACCCTCAGAAGATGTTCTAAAGAATTTATGCGATGAAGTAAACTCTAACATAGAAATCATGAGAAGGGGTTAAGTGACATTTTCAAGTTTGTTTTAAATTATCTCAAAATAGGTCAAACTTGCCGGAGATTTGCAAAATTTACACTTTTATATGCAACTAGTATTGTACACTTTATGTTTACATATAGTTAATTAGCTTTTAGTTCCAAATTAACCCTTCCTCCTCTCTTCTCCCCATATTCTCTTGTCGTTATGCAACTCTCTATTGAAAATCTATATACTTTTCTGCATTATATTTGTCTCATAAGTTGTTTTTTATATTTTTTTCTATGCCGTGCGCTCATTATACTCCAACCACACTTTAAAAAAAAAAGGTTAATTGCAAACTATCCCCCCTTAGGATCACCCAGTTGCGAAGGGAACCCATGTAGTCCTATTTGTTGCGAATTAACACCCTGTAGTTCTACTTGTTTGAGAATAGACCCCCTGAGTGAATTATTTTGACTCTTAAAATCGTTAAAAATGTTTTGAGGAGGTGCATACACCCCCTATAGTTCTATTAGTGAGGATAGATATTAAACACCCACTTGCTATTTTTTTTACTTTTAAAAAAGTCGAAAAAGTTTATTAAGTGATGTATCCGCACTTGAGGCAATACTACAAGGGGTCTATTTGCAACAAGTTGAACTACAAGGGATCTATTTGCAACAATAGAACTATATAGGGTCCCTTTGCAATTGGCTGATACCAACCGGGTCTTACACAATTAACCCTAAAAATTATTCGATTTTCCCTTTTAGCTAATTTTAGTAACCACTCCATAGGTATTAAAAGACCAATTTCTTTGTTGTTCTCCTTCTTCTTCTTTTTTTTTTTTTTAAAAAAAAGTTTTCTTTTTCTTTTTCTTAAAAAAAAAAAGCCTCAGGAAATATTTTGGGCTTCGGCGCGTGCATTTATCTATACCCGACCCCTTATATTAAAATAATTTTTTAAAGAAAAAATTCCCCAGCTCACTTTACCAAATCTGAGACATCTTAAGATCGTCATCGCTGTCCCTCTCTCTCGTCTTCGACCATCAAATCTGAGCTTTTTCAGATCTCTGGGTCTCATTCTCTCTCTTGACTACGTACGTCGAACCCTTTTCCAAACCCTAACACTCTGAGGATCGAGGGCGAGAGTTTGGGAATCGTTGGCAGTTGAAACCTCGTCATTGATGAAGGAGTTCTCAAAGTGGTAAGCATTTCTTCTCTGTTTCAGGATTCATTTCTTCTTCTTTTTTCAAGTATTTATCGATTTGCTCAGTTGTTTCCTGTTCGTAAAATGAGCTTCTTTGGATTACCCTTGAAAAGACTCTAATTTGGATATTACCCCCAGATAATGCACAAATTACTGTTAATACTTTAACGGCGTCTAATTTTTCATGTTTTTGATGTTATATCGTGTCAATGTGTTATTTTTCGATCTCAAATAAGGATTAAAGTAGATGTACAAACAGAATAAGTCGATTTTTGTGCATTCCAGATTTATTTTAGAGCCATTTATAGTCATTTTAACTAATAAAATATGTGGATCGACGCAGTGAGGCACGTGAGAGTGTATAATTTGAACTGTTTTGGATGGTTAAAGTATGGAAGCTTTAAAAATATCATTGGAGTGCATAATGTGAGTAGATTTTAGAATGTAGCTGGAGAAGCTAATCACTGAATGGGATGGATCTACATGAATATTTGGTCATAAAAAAAATATTAATGTCAAGCTCGTACTTTGTAGTTTGGAAGGATTTTGACTTTGCAACATTAATGTCGGAGGTTGCAATGTAATTCCCTTCCGCATTTGGCATAATCATGACCCATATTCTCTAGAAGATGGAATTCTTGTCAGCATTGCGTGGAATGTAATCCCCCTCATTATAGGCAGGTCTCTTACATTACCACCTGCCACCTGGTGAGGATTGAGATTCAACAAAAAACATCATTTTCAAATTAACCCTCTTCATACCCATCTTTTCATTCCTCTTCCCCGCAGTCATCCAGTAATCAATGATGCCACCAATATCGGCATCAATGAATTTTTTGGGAAATTGATATTGGTTTCTGTTGGAACATTCGACATTGTACCTATTGTCATTGCCATCATCCCTCTTTGCCTTCAGCATGGACACATTTGACTTTTCATTCTGCACCATACTTGGGTTAATTTAGGAGATTTATGTTAAGGAGTGTCACATCCTTTAGGACACTTTGTCTTTAGAGATGATATGCTGGAATATTACACCGAGCAGGCAATACTGGATGGCACCTCATTTAACAAAATGATCTATCAATAGATGGAAATAGTGAGGTCCACCGGCTATGATGTCACTAGCAGCGTGGAGCTAATTTAACACAATGAAGTTTCACCTCATGCCCTAATCAGATTCTAGTGAATGTGACGTCCGATGTGAATGTTATATTTCTTATACCAAAAGACGACCCAATTTCAGGTAAAGCATTACAATAATTTGGTGTATCATGTCTAGTGACTTGGGTATTTTGTAGGCAAAACAATTCACAGATTTTATAGGGACTATATCCAAATTAGAATTTTTGGGGCCTTGTATGAAAACTTTGTTCCCTAGGTGTTTCTATCATGAAGTCGTACCTGTAATTGACACGTACTGTACCCATATCAGACAATGACTATTCCTTGGACATTTCTTGAATATATGTATACATTTATTCAGATGTGTACTTCATTGTATAATATATGTTCTAATTTATTACACTTGTCGTACACATCTTGGACATCTACTTTCTGAAACTTGTTGCACACAGGTCAACTTGTTTTCAGTTTCCACCCCATACCTAGTCTAAAACTATGATTTTAAAGGGTCATATTGATATCTATGCATTTATAAGTCTAGATTTAGGATATGCAGTTATATACTTCAGCTTGGTGTTTACATACATTTACATGTTACAAATATTAGGGTGAGCATAAATCAATGCAAACCGATTAAACCGACCGAATTTCGGCGATTCAGTTCGGTTTTAGAAAAATGTCGCTTTGGTTTGGTTTTCGAATATTTGAAACTGAAATAACCGAACCGACCACTCTCAACATAAATGTCTAAAAGTCACAGTTTTTCTAGGTGAAAAGAAATTGTATACTAATATTTTTATGCATCTTAGTTAATAAAATTTCAATTTTAGTTTATAAAGTAGTTGTTTGACGAGGTTTCTCTTAAACTTGGGATATTAAATGAGTGAGAGGTTTGAAGGAGTAAGAGTGTTGTTTCTTAGCTAACAATTCTCTAACTTTGACATGTTTAGGCATAAACCAAACAAACCGAACCGAACCGCACTAAACCAATTTGATTCGGTTCGGTTCGGTTTTGGATCTAAATCGGTTTTGTTCAGTTTGACAAAAAGTAGTCAAAACGTCACCAACTGAATTGACTGTTTGCTCACCCCTAAGAAATATTCAAAATGGGGGCATCTTTTGATATATTTTAGAAAGTGTCACATTTGTTGTTTTGGACATAGATGTACACGCGTGTCATGTTGGTCACTGAAGATATGCTTAGTTTTATCGCAAGCAACTTTCTGTGTATTCATTGTATGGTAGTCTAACAATAATGTTTTAAAAAGTGGGTGCCTAGCCTGCCTACACGCCTGCCTAGGCCTAGGCAGTACCTAGGCTGCTCGCCTAGGTCTTGGGAGCTCCTAGGGGAGTGTGGGCGGTTGTGATTTCCTTCGTTGCAGCATCTACGTTCTCCAACCGCCTCCAAACTTCTCTAGCCTCCACTAACTATGAACACGTCTTGCATCTCCCCCTACTTTCAGAAAACCTCCTCCACCACAAGAATGTTTTAAAAAGCGTTCGCCTAGTTACCCGCCTAGGCGGTACCTAGGCTGCCCACCTAGCGCCTAGCGCCTAGGTGGTACCTAGGCTATCCACTTAGGTTTCGGGAGGGCCTAGGAGAGTGTGGACTGTTTACGTAGACTGCACCCTTTGGGGCTTGATCGTGATTTCCTCCGTTGCAGCCTACACGTCATCTGACCTCCTTCAAACTCCTCTAGGCTTCAACTATGAACACCTCTTCAACCTCCGCCGACCTTTAGTAAAACATCTTCCACCACTACTTAAACGAAGAAATAAATCCTTTTAGGCGCCAGTCTGGCACCTAACCTTTCTATAACATTGGCATTTACTATCAATTATTGTAATTAAAAAATAAAAAATAGAAAACCATCTAGGCCCCGCCTAGAGCTAGGCCGGTCAAACGCCTAGGCCGCCTAGCGCTTTCTGTAACATTGACCACCACATAACAAAGAGAAATCCGCCTAGGCACCAGTTCGACACTTGCGGTGCCTAGCACTTTCTATAACATTGGCATTTATTATCAATTTTAACTAAAAAAGAAAAAACGAAAAAAAAGAAAAAACGCCTAGCGTCGCCTAGGCTCCCGCCCAGGTGCTAGGCGCCTAGCGCCGGAGGTGGCGCCTAGGCCGCCTAACGCTTTCTGTAACCTTGTCTAACAAAGTAGGTGCAAAGTTGATGTGAGCCTTTTCCCCACTAAAATGGAGTTATTTATAGGCCACAAATCATAATAAGAGAAGCTCCACAAAGTATTTGGTGAATCTATATGACAACCTACCAACCTTATAGAAAAGGCAGAACTATGAGCTAATAATAATCTAGATTTTGCCTTTTCTTGTATCTGTTAGTTTTGATGCTCACACAAGTGGTTTGTTACCAAGCAATCAATAGAACATGACATTGTTTATTTGAGAGGATACACATATGGATCTCATTATCTAGTTCTTATTCTTGACTATGCCTCCCTCCTCAGGATAGTATCTGTACTTTTGATTCACTTGTAGCATTTATAATCACCTTGGGTAGTTGGTTGTTTGAACCATGATAGCCTATACTTCTCGTGCCCTTTTGTGTCTAGCATTGTTTTTCTGAAAAATATAAAGTAGATATAGTGATTTATGGGACATTCTTTTTGATTATTTTGGTAGAAATCTCTAAGCCCCTACACACGTCTATGTTTTGTTACATCATTATAAGAATGCCAATGACATTGATTTTCAATCTAGGTGGTGTCCATATCTGGAAAATATTTTAGAATAGTAGGTTGTAGTAGCTCATATGTGTTAAACTTTAAAGGGTGATTTGTTTCTGGAGTTCCAGTAGAATGTCTTAAGTTTCTGTTCTGCTGATCTGACACCTGCAGGAGGAGTATTGGATCCACATCTTTAGCTCGTAATTTATTCTACTATTTGAGATTTTGTAGATTTATGCATGTTGAATCTATCAAGAATCTATTCTGCATGAACATTGATATCCTACCAGTTGCTTTTTATTTACAGCTATCATTACCAAATGTTTTTTTCTGGATGATGGGTACTTTAAGGTTGACTCTAGAATCCAGAGCAAATAAAATAACCGTACTGCTGCTTTATTCAGGTGTCTGAAAGCAATTACAACAGTCCTAAGATTTTCTTGTTGATGATTATCGTTCGTCAAGCTCCATTGTTTGTGAGTGCGGCTTGCACTTCATATCATTATCACGAGTAGAAATTTCTTGGACAGAACATTGTGTACTTAAAAGCATTCTTTTGAGTGCTTTCTGGTTGGCATCAAGGACTATGGGTTTTGTTTAATATTCTGATTCATAGTGCATCAGAGTAGTAGAAACTCCAGATAACTGTTCCTTCTAACATATAATATGCCTTCATGGTGGAGCAAATCTTCCTCAAAAGATGTGAAGAAGAAGACCACGAAAGAAAATCTTATTGATACTTTGCAGCGGTTCATAAGTCCAACTGAACAGAGGGATCATGTCAAGCCAGGAGGGACCCGGAGGCATACCCGTGATACAACTTCAGAGAAAGGATCCCGATCAAGAGCAGAATCTCGATCTACATCACCTTCGACTCAAGTATCACGTTGTCAAAGTTTTGATTGGCCACATGCTCAGCCGCTTCCACTTCCAGGGCTACACTCAGGCGTAACACGCCCTCTGGAGTCAGTGTTTCAAAGCCAGTGCTGGAAAAACGTGGTAAACCTCCTCTGTTTTTGCCACTTCCAACACCAGATAGGGTTCCAAGAAGACCAGTCTCTCATGATACTGAAGCAGATTTGACTACTGCATCTGTTTCTAGTGATTGCTCTGTTGATAGTGATGATCCTGCAGAGTCGCGACTTTACAGCCCTGTAAGTTATGGGCCTGACGATGGCGGCAGGGTAGTGGCAAAAAACAATTCGTGGTATGTCATTAACATGTCACTATTACTCATGATGTAGTTATTCATCATTTTGTTTCTTAACGTTTTCTTTTCTGTGTTTGAAGTCCGGCACATAAACATCAAACTGTTGGTTCTGTTCAAAAGAATGCAAAAGAAATGGTGAAGCCTGTTAATTTGCTCAACAGCCAAAGTTTATCAACATCACCCAAACGTGGAGTTTCACGCAATCAGCAAGGCAATATGCAGGCTACTCGTCATGGCGCTGTTGGAAGTGCTCCGGATAGTTCGATGTCAAGCCCTTCAAGGAGTCCAATGAGAGCCATCTGCCCTGAACAGATTCCCACTTCTGCCTTTTTGGCATCAAAGCCTTACTCAGACGTAACTTTCCTTGGGTCTGGTCAATGTTCTAGTCCTGGTTCAGGGCAGACTTCTGGTCATAATTCACTGGGAGGAGATATGCTGGGGCATTTATTTGGGCTGCAAAGTCGGGGTAGTCAAGAATGTTCTCCTATACCTAGCCCTCGAATGACTAGTCCAGGTCCAGGTTCTAGGATACACAGTGGAGCTGTATCTCCATTACACCCGCGTGCTGGAGGAACTGCACCAGGATCACCTACAAGTAGGCATGATGAGGGAAAAAAGCAAAGCCACCGTCTCCCACTTCCTCCTATAGATGTTTCTAATATGTCTCCTTTTTCTCCAAATAACTTGCAATCATGTACGTCTCCCCCAATACCACGAAGTCCTGGAAAGACAGAGAATCTACCGAGTCCTGGTTCACGGTGGAAGAAGGGAAAGATGATTGGTCGGGGCACATTTGGCCATGTTTATGTAGGCTTTAACAGGTGCACTATCTTCTCCTAATAATTCAAAGTATTTTTACTTTGGCTGAATTTATGCCAGATGGTCTTGTTGCTTTTTTAGTTTTCAGTTAGCAAAATGATACTTTATTACAGACTTTGTATGCCTGGCAATATTTATCAATATTATATTGACATTATTTCATGGAGATTTATCTAGTCTGTCAATGTAGCGTCTATGGTATATTACTTAATTAATTTCAATAATGAAGTAAACAAAGAGATACTGTCATATATTAATCATGAAATCAAAGAGACAAATACTTTGTTCAGGAAAACAATATTTAAATGGAAAAGAAAAAGTAAAAGTAACATCTATTTACATAGTATAGATTTTAAAGTAGCAGTATTGTTTTAAATATGTGTATGTTCACAAATAAACCAAGGTTGCAAAAGTTTTTCTTTTACCTTGAATGATCAGGTGCAAGATTGCCTTCCCTATCATATTAGCGAAATAGTTGTTTCTTACATTTAACTAGTTTGACCTAGTGACTTGATTTGTGATGATGATATATTCAAATTTGCTTCAGATAACGAGAATTGTTTTACTCTTGGTTCATGGACAAGGTTAAGGCTCTATATTGTAGCAAATGGAGGCATAACCCCAAATGGGTGAACTACATAATGGAGCTTTTTTATATATTGGTGAAATTTTGTTATTGGTATTAAGTTTCCGGAGTCATTAAATTGTTTCTCTATTTTACAATCACAGCAAGAAGACATGTTCTAATTATTCAAGTTTGTGTTGCATATGCATACATCTAATTATTTGTTTCTCTATTCACTACATAGTGAAAGTGGTGAAATGTGCGCCATGAAGGAAGTTACCCTATTCGATGATGCTAAGTCAAAAGAAAGTGCAAAACAGTTGGGGCAAGTAAGTAACTTTTATTTGTCTATATTTGGGCAAATATTAATTTGGAGGATAAATACTCTTTATAATTGAAGGCTGTCAATCTGCAGCATATTTATGAATCTTGATTGCTCCTTTTTATGACAGGAAATATCCCTGTTGAGTAGGTTGCGGCATCAGAATATAGTGCAATATTACGGAAGTGAGATGGTATGTAGTACTTTTAATCCGCATTGCTTGGTTTCGTTTTTGAAATGAGCTGATTATTAATATATGTGTCAGTTATCAAATTTTCTGATTATTTTTTGAATTCTCCTTTTTCACCAACTTTTATAGTAACTATCTTGTCATCATCTATGACTGTAATTTTCCACCTTAAGAATCTTTGACGTTCTTTGAATCCTTAAAAATTCGATAATCTTGAAGCTAGCAAAAAGCCTTATAATTATGTATCGTATCTTGTTCATTCAGGAAAATATTTGCTGCTTACTTGCCTTAAATAGTTATGGAAGGTATTAATGCTTCATGCTTGTGTTTCTGGATGCATTAGATATTTATAGTAAGTGAAGCAAGGGTGCTATTGGTTTCTGTTGTTCATTTCTCTTCTTTTCTTCTTTCTGTATTTCTTTTCTTGTTTCTTTCCTGTACTTATTTGTTATAAGCTTTTTGGAGAATTTCTCTTCGAATATGGAACTGTGGCATATTGTTGGTCTTAACTTTTGGAGTTGGAGCCGATATTTTTTCATGGTATGAATCAGCCTATATTTTGTTAAGTGTTATTTTCTTTTGCGATCAAGATTAAGTATCATTGACTTTATTATATCCTGAATCTTTCTGTGGATCAAGAGGAGATCCATGCATGAATATACTATAGCCATGTTAAATAATCAAAATTTCCCTAGTGTTTCTGCCACTTGTCCTATGTATCTTCTGATGCATCATAAGGATCATGGTGCAGGCTAGCATTGTGATCTTTGTTAAACTAAAAGATTGAGCTTGAACCATTTAATATAGATTTTGCTCATGTTCTTTACTTCCACACACGTTAATGTTTCTATAGTCTTTGCTGTATTTAACTTGTAAGATGGCGTGCCATATATTTATCTTCATTCTAGAGATTACCTAATAATGTGTTAATGTTTCTTTTAACAGATAGATGATAGACTATATATCTACCTGGAGTATGTATCCGGTGGCTCCATACACAAGCTTCTGCAAGATTATGGGCAGTTTGGTGAGCCAGCAATCAGGAGCTATACCCAACAAATCCTTTCCGGCCTAGCATATTTGCATGCCAAGAATACTGTCCATAGGTATGACATAGTTTCAATATCTCTTCTCTCGAGTTCTACTTTTATTAGTTTGGGCACGTAAAACATCCTAAGTGAATTCATAATCTTATCACTGTGATTTTCTGTCTTATTTAAATACCTCTCTGCTACCTATTCAGGGACATTAAAGGTGCAAACATACTTGTAGACCCAAATGGACGAGTTAAGCTGGCAGATTTCGGGATGGCAAAACATGTAATATTTAAGAGTTCTATTTTCTTTTTTCCTTCTGCCAATATCCGGAAGTGATACATTATTGAGGAAGATGCTTTTCCTGTTACTAGATTCCGTGGAAGATAGATGTTCATGCTTGTACACTTCATTTGTCCGTTATGCTTATGCTTCAGAGCACTTGTTACTTCTTTACTCATTAATACCCTTTTTTTTTGGGGAGAATGAATTTGAAGGGAAGAAGTTCAGTTGACTTGGTTAGCAAGGTTAAGGGAAGAAGTTCAGTTGACCCATTTAGCAGGGTCACTTACAGGCAATTAGCAAGGAAAAATTATTATGAGTAGCGCCTCTTCATCGAACGAGAAAACTAAAGCAGAAATCTAGTAGTGTCTCTTTAGGATAGGTTTGAGGTAGTGGGTTCTCCTTTGTTAAGTTTCGCTTAAAGAGTTAATTTATTTAAATTACATTCACTGTTTTTCACTGAACGAGAAAACTAAAGCAAAACTCTAGTGACGTGTCTTTTGGATAGGTCTGAATTAGTGGATTCTTCTTCGTTAAGTCACACTTAAGAGTCAATTTAGTTATATTACATTCACTTATTACTTAGTTACTACTTTCTTAAGTTTCTTATGTCTGACAACTTGGCTAAACATACTAACAATGTTTACAAGGTTGCTTTTAGACTCAGAGTCCAGTTTGGCAAAGGGGGTATAGAAGTGAGTTTCATGTCAGGTATTCTTATATTTTAGGAATTTGTTGTACCACATTACTCCTCCACTTTAACCTGTAAAATGCAAAGACAGTGCACTGTGATGATATCCTGTTACCTTATATAGGTTGAGTCCTGAATCACTTAATTTCGATCATTTCCATATCAAACTTGTTTGAACTGATTGTTTTTGTGGAAACTGGATTAGGCTTTGCCAGTCAGAGCATTCATTACCAAGTAAACGTTTCTTACTGTTACTTGAATTAACAATGGACGGTGTTGATTTCAATTTATATCATGCATCTACTTGAGATATCCTTCCAAAGAGATACAATACATCATCATAAGTTATTTTGAAGAACTTTTCATGTTCAATTTATGCCAAACTTTCTTTAAGTAGATGCTTTCTATGAAAATGTTTTTAATCATGGAAACCTTTTCAGTTCTTATTTTAGATTCTTTAGTGGTAGAACTGAATGCTTATTGTTTAATCCTACGTTTTGGCTCTCCCTGATGAATTGGGATTAAGATGCATATAATTTGTTAGGCACTTAGGACTCGAACTGTTCTCTCTACTATTTTCTAAGCCTATTTCTGAAGATAATTGAAACCCGGGTGACCAAAAACGGATCAAGGCTTTGTTTTCGTTGGTGTTGGTGGTCTGGATTGTGTTTTGATACTTTAACTAAAATTAAGGGGGACTCATCACATAGTCATTCCTAATATTTCATTGATGCTCGATAGCGTTGAGATCAATTATGTTCATGCACGAGATATTGTTCTTACTCTCAGCCCTAACATTATTTTTTCCAACATAACTTTGTATGTCATACTTGTTATTTTCAGATAGCTGGACAGTCATGTCCCTTATCATTCAAGGGAAGTCCTTACTGGATGGCACCTGAAGTGAGTTCATTTGAACTTTTGTCTATCTTAGCAGGAATTCCTTTTGTACGTTTCCCTACTTTTCTGCATAATATTCTTAACTAATATTTCTTTCATTCCTTATTCAGGTTATAAAAAACACAAATGGGTGTAATCTTGCTGTCGACATATGGAGCCTTGGATGCACTGTTTTGGAGATGGCTACATCAAAACCACCTTGGAGCCAGTATGAAGGGGTTGGTATTTTGGATTTGGCAGCTGTATCATTGAATTTTCCATCAGTTCTTCACAAATGCACATGTATTTGCTCACATGCGCGCTCACATAAGACATGTACTCCAAGAAAAGCATGTAGATGAACTCAGGGAGACACAACCCTAAAAGAATGGAGGGGAATCACAATATTTGTGCAAGAAAGGCATGGTGGTGCCTTTGGTATGATTGTCATACAACAGTTACAATAGCGTCAAACTGATGATAAGCAAATTTTAGATCCTTATCGGTTCAAATTAAAGGTGCATCTGTCACATTCAAAAAGAGATTTGGTACTTTTGACTGCAATGCCTCTCTTATAGTTGGGCCAAAAATGATGATGAGCTATGAAAATGTTTTTAATCATGGAAACCTTTTCAGTTCTTATTTTAGATTCTTTAGTGGTAGAACTGAATGCTTATTGTTTAATCCTACGTTTTGGCTCTCCCTGATGAATTGGGATTAAGATGCATATTATTTGTTTGGCACTTTGGACTCGAACTGTTCTCTCTACTATTTTCTAAGCCTATTTCTGAAGATAATTGAAACCCGGGTGACCAAAAACGGATCAAGGCTTTGTTTTCGTTGGTGTTGGTGGTCTGGATTGTGTTTTGATACTTTAACTAAAATTAAGGGGGACTCATCACATAGTCATTCCTAATATTTCATTGATGCTCGATAGCGTTGAGATCAATTATGTTCATGCACGAGATATTGTTCTTACTCTCAGCCCTAACATTATATTTTCCAACATAACTTTGTATGTCATACTTGTTATTTTCAGATAGCTGGACAGTCATGTCCCTTATCATTCAAGGGAAGTCCTTACTGGATGGCACCTGAAGTGAGTTCATTTGAAGTTTTGTCTATCTTAGCAGGAATTCCTTTTGTACGTTTCCCTACTTTTCTGCATAATATTCTTAACTAATATTTCTTTCATTCCTTATTCAGGTTATAAAAAACACAAATGGGTGTAATCTTGCTGTCGACATATGGAGCCTTGGATGCACTGTTTTGGAGATGGCTACATCAAAACCACCTTGGAGCCAGTATGAAGGGGTTGGTATTTTGGATTTGGCAGCTGTATCATTGAATTTTCCATCAGTTCTTCACAAATGCACACGTATTTGCTCACATGCCCGCTCACATAAGACATGTACTCCAAGAAAAGCATGTAGATGAACTCAGGGAGACACAACCCTAAAAGAATGGAGGGGAATCACAATATTTGTGCAAGAAAGGCATGGTGGTGCCTTTGGTATGATTGTCATACAACAGTTACAATAGCGTCAAACTGATGATAAGCAAATTTTAGATCCTTATCGGTTCAAATTAAAGGTGCATCTGTCACATTCAAAAAAGAGATTTGGTACTTTTTGACTGCAATGCCTCTCTTATAGTTGGGCCAAAAATGATGATGAGCTATGTAAATTTGAAATCAACGCTATTAATCATCACCTGGCTTGTAATGCAAGTGCGAGAAACAAGGTCATTTATTTTTCAATAGGATAATTGTACCAGGCAATTAATTGTGGCATGACAGGTCATTTAAACTTTTAACTCACATTTCAAGGTGTTAACCTTTGATCTGCATGACTAAGAAGTACATACTGAAAGGAACAAATTTCTATAAATGCCTCTAAAATTCGTATGTATTAATCAAACTATTATCTTGCCGTTTAGTGCCTTGTTCTTATGATGCCTGATAGCAGGGGCAAAAAGTCTCCAAAAGTTTAGATTTTGTTCTCATATATTTAATTGTGTATCGAGAGTGTCAGTTGGGAAGTCACCATACCCTCAGTAAACACCCAATGTTGTAAAAGTATCTTTTTGGAGTGTGCTTGGGCACTACATTGTTCTGGTGATACATGTGATTATTGCACAGAGACTATATATGCATGTCAAAGTGGAGTATCTGACTGAATAACCGTACATTTGAAAGCATAAATGGACCCACCAAAACTCTATAGTTTTAAGGTTGATCAGGTATAGTACTGGAGTAGGTGACCGTGTGTGAAGTCTTCATGTTGCACCCCTCCCTTTTTAGTATGAAGTAAAGATCATGACAGTGGGGTTTCAATCTAGGTATCCTGTAGTGAGCTTTGTCCATGTTGATTATGCTACTGCACCTATGTGAGCACAAACACCATTGACCTAGAATTTTGCGACTAGCCAACTAACCTGTGTAATTTCCTGATGCCCTTATAGTTTTAGCGAAAAATTTTAGTTGTTACTAAAAGCTATATTATCCAATAAAGAATTCTTGAAGAGGCAATTCATGCCACTTTTGGCCAGAAATTTTGTGGAGAACAGTTACCATATTGAGTCATGTTCATGTTTGATGTGATTATTTTCTTATTTTAATGTGTCATGTTTAACTTTGCACCCTGTTACTGTTGACATTTGTCATAATCTTCTCTGTAGATTGCCGCAATGTTCAAGATTGGGAATAGTAAGGACCTTCCACCAATCCCGGATTATCTATCAGATGAAGGGAAGAATTTTATAAGGCAGTGCCTACAACGCGAACCGTCAAGACGTCCTACTGCCGCTGATCTGTTACAGCATCCATTTGTTAGAAATGCAGCCCTCCTGGAGAAAGTTGCCCTTAGTTTTGACCCCTTAGAACAGCCGATAGCCATCTCAAATGAACTGAATTCCAAGGTAATAACAGTCTTAACATATCTATGAATATATACCTTCCAAATTAATAAATGTGTGCATGCCACACACACACACACACACACACACAAAATTGTTCTGTATCTCTTTTAAAAAATTACAAGTTGCTACAGAATTCCATGAAGCTATTTACCTGTTTTTGGCTATAAAATGTTAGCTATTTACTCCTTTGTCATTTTTAATCTCTTGAAATTCTAGCAGTGGGACATATTTTCTTTACATATCAGTAAGCTACATACATCATCCGTCTTGTAGTTCGAGTTCATGCCTAAAGGTATCACAAATTTTATTCTTATTTTTCCCTTGTACTTTTTTATAATTCGTCAGGAACCTTTTCAACAAAGATCAAATTGGGAATTGAGCCTGAAACTTGTTTTATATCGTCTTATTTCAATTCCTGTCTCTTCTGTCTTTGATTGCGCATCGCTAGTCTATCATTTTTAAGTTGTGTTTTCATGCCCTGTACTGGATCTTGTACTTGCAAGTATGTAGCTCATTGTAGGATTTGATTACCATCTTCAGCTGTTCTTGCTAGTTATTGCTGTGACAATGACAATATCTACAACTCTTCTATTTGAGACGAGTATTCAATTTTTAACTAAAATATGAGAAAAAGAATGGGTTTCAGTAGTTGTATGACTCTTTTACCTACAGACAGTTTATTGTGCTTCTAGTTTGTTTTCTGTTGTAGTCTGATGATATAATGGTCCCTGTGTTCAACTAGCAGGGTGTTGGGCATGTAAGAAACCTTTCTTCCGTAGACATGGAACGACCGACAATCTATCAGCGTAGATGTCCAAAATTCTCTGCAATGACCAGGTAAATCTCACTTCTACTTTCCCTTTTCTACTTTATCTGGTTCTTTGTCAATACATGAAGTGAAGGCCTCAGACAGAGCACAATCTCTGTTGATGCTCCACCTGTGGCAACATTGCAAACTTGATTTGCAGCTTAAAAAATCAGCAGGAGACTGAGGAGGAATAGCAGTAGCAACAAAGGGAAAAGGAAGTAGAGCAAGTTCCTTCTCTTTCTCCACACACGCGCACACACTCTTAGAGAAACTATGTATTAGGGAATTTAGAGAAGTTTCCTTTAGTTCAACATTAAGAAAAGATGTAATCATATCCTACTTGCTCTGTTATAAATAAACCTATTCCTCACTATCAACATCAAAACCTTAACTCTTGAGAATATCTTCTTCCAAAACCTCAGGGCGTTGAGGGGGGCCCATCATTGCAGCATCATCATGGCCAAAATTGAAATTTTCTCCTCTCAAGATTTGCCATAAAAAAAAAGATCAAATCAAATCATAAAAATCCCTTTCTAAGTTTTGCCAAAATCGAATTTTTCTTCCCAGATCCCATCCCTCTCCCTTCCCAACAAGGAAAAAGAAATAAAAACCAAGCCTTGCCTGCATTAATGTTGAGAGATTAGCTTGATGTATGGCAACTGACGAGGTGTTTAGGACACGTGAGAGCCTATGACAAGATGCCTTCGAGGGTAAATGGGTTTTTGAGTAAATGAATTGTCGGTTCTCCGTCTCCCGCCACTTTTGATTCCTTCACGTGTGCGGCACCAGCAAGGGTACATGAAGTCAACAAGAAGCTCGATATTTACTACTGATTAATTTCCTTCTTGTACGTGTTGCGATATTATGCAGGAAGAGATTTATAAGATTGGTGGCATGGGATCACTTAGCCTGAAAAAGAGAAGAAACAAAGTTTCTGAGGCTAACTTTTACAATCTTAGATCTTGTCTTTCCTTGAAGGATCATGTGAAATAGTTAGACAATTTTAAGGTGCTCCAATGTGCATTATTTTTATGATGAAATTAAAGTTTTTTGTTTTAAATGTTTGATATATATATTATAATTACAGTTTGACCTTGATGAACTTGTAGATGAGCTATGTGCTTCTAAGCAGCTACAAAGTATTTTATATTATTGGATGATTCTAAAATGTATTGGTATGGTATGTTAGATATATACGCAATCATAACACGAACCTTTGCACCAAGTCATATTTAATTGCAGTGAATGGTAGGAGGCTTTTCATCCTTTAATCAAGTTTAGGAAAGGATCTAATGTGGAATAAAGTTGGTCTCTATTTAAATGAAGTATATGCCCATACACTTTCCAGAATTCTGAAAAGATGTGTATTGGTTGATAAATGGGCATATAGTGATAAAGAATTATCATGATGGGTGAATAATTAATTTAGGTAATGTGAAGAAATAGTTCCGGAAAAGATGCATGGTACAACATATTTCCCCCAAGAATAAATTAAAACTTGACTGTGTTTTGTGTAAATAGTTTCCTACTATTAAATTGTAAAAATGTGCTTTAGGCTATTCTCAGTGCTTTACCTGTGAATAGTGTTGCGGATTCTTAGTACCCTATGGTTCATGTCATGGATGGGTCATTTTGACAATCTTGCACATATTATGTATTTGTTTGTCCGATTAGGTAATTCTGCCTGTGAACCTTGTTCTAACTGGAATGATTGCACCGTGATCCTTGAAGAAACATGTATCATGTAGTAATATTAATATACCTCTGTAGACTGGGAAGTCTATATTTTTAATGTCATCTTCACTGCTCAGATATGGTTCAGATAGGGACAGGTTGTGGAGGCTAACTGATAATTTTGCATTACGGGGTTACCATACTGTTGCCCTCTAGATAAACTTGATAAATTAAAGGCTTGTGTTGTCTCCTTATGACTTTAATCCTGTGAAACTGAAGAAGGGATTGGAATCATAAAAGGGAGTAATCACTATTTCCTTTTGGATCCTGTTACAATACGTTTTTAAGATGAAGGTTGCACTTTCCTTTTATTTGTTCTAGTCATTCGTTAGTTTCTTCAAACATATAATAAGTTATGCGGAGGTGAAAGTAAACCAAAGTGTTCTCATGCAGTGATATTCATATGAGGAATGTATCCTGTCCTGTCTCCCCTATTGGAAGCCCTTTACTAAATTCAAGATCACATCAACATTTCAGTGGAAGGATGTCCCCTTCTCCCATATCAAGCCCAAAGACCACTTCAGGCTCATCAACACCTCTGACAGGTGGCAATGGGGCTCTTCCATTCAATCAGCCAAATCAGTTGCCTTACCTCCATGAGGGTTTTGTGTGCATGCCAAGATGTGCAAGCGATCTGTATATTACTGGGTCCACTCATCATGACCCTAGGCTTGACTTTATCCAAGGCATACAGCAAGTTTCACCTGTATCTAAAGAGAAGTCATCAGAAACTGACATTCTCAGTCTTCAGTTTGGAAGGAGTGCACATAGGGATCATGTTAAAGTGAAACCATCTCTGGATCTTAGTCCTGGTTCTCCAAATCTTGGTCGAACAAAGGTCACCTGATTATGTAGCATCTGGTACTACACTGAAGGTTCAGTTATGGACTTCTGCATTATTTTATAGAGATTACAGAACTGTAAGATAAGGTGCCTAGTTTCGCTACAGAACAAATTTGCTGATGTTAAGGCTGAAATGATGGAGGCAAGCATCTTCAATACTCTTCATCGAATTTATACTGGTAAGCAAACCCCTTTTGTCACCCTGATATTTCCTGCTTGATATGACTAAGACATCTGTGTTTTATCTTGCTGAAACATTTGAACTGATTTTGTTTTCATTATTTTCTAAGTAGCCCATGAATTTTGAATAATTCTCTCTTAAATGTACTGATTGTAAATAATATTTCTTTTATGTAATACCTTTTCTGGAAGAATTGTATACAGCTATTACTTTAAACTATAGCCATGTTTAATCTGACTAGGGCTCAACTCTTAACTCTTAGGGCTTTGACATTATCCTGTTGCCAAGGTCAGGTTCGGTGTGGTTGTAGAACTGTTGATGAATTATAACAATGAAAAATTTCCTTTCTTTTTCGCCTAGTTTTCTGGGAAGCGAGCAACTTCCTGTAGTTTAAATGCTAGTAATCCAACATTAAAACTGGTCGGCTAATGATTGGAACTATTCCCTTTAAGGATTTCTATATATTTTTGTTTCTCTTGGTGATTATATGTGAATAACTCACTAAAGTTCTATGTATTAGTCATAAATATGAGGGAAATGTAGTGTTCAATTGTTTCACTATTGGGTTGTGATAATTTCATTTCCAGGAGCATGAAGCTTTATATTGATACGCTAAATTGCTAACTTTGATTTATCTATTTACCTTTCAGACGAGGATGAATTGGACATGATTTTAAAAGGAGCAGTTTTATGTCAGCAAAAACGTTTGAACAGTTCCAGGTTAAAAATGGAACTTTGTATTTTAAGATCCTCAGCAGAGAGGGGAAAAAGAGGGAGATTGTAAAATTTGCACTTTCTGTACTTTATTATTTTGGTCGAGGCCATTGTACAGAAGATGAGGAATGCGACGTGGCCCAAAATATTACGTCAGAGACTGGAAGGCCTCCCAGCAATTTGTCAATATATTTTGTCGTCTGAGCTTTCAACTCCCACTGTCAGCTCTGATTTTCAAACAATAACATTTTGCGGTTGTTGTATGTACATTATTTTTCTGAAGAAATTCTCAAAGAAAAGAAAGAAAGATGGTCTTGATATATATTTAACACGAATGCTTTCTTCCGTTGTGTGTGTTATTTCGCTGATCTGAAAATATTAGATTGCTGAAAAAGTAGTTTCATTTACATTCTGTAACTTGTTACCAAATACCAAGTGCAAAGCTACTCTCGTCTCCGTGTGCTTATTTTAATGGCACCTGAGTAACTTACAGAATAGTTGCTGGTCCAACATAAAAGTGAAAAAACGGAGAATGCAAGCTCACTCCTCAGGCTTCATTTCAATTAGTATCAACAAAAAAGAGAAGTAAGATTTGATGCCTTCTTAGTTCCAGGATTTGCAAAGCTTCTTGATTTTGAGAAAACCCTAAGATACATGGAAGCATGCGAGGACTTCGATGAAAATTTGCGTAACAGGAACCATCTTAACATATGTTAACTATTTTGTTATGCCATCCGATTTATTTTCTAGCAGAACACTTTGAGCTAGTGCTGATCACAGACAAGAGTAACAAATAATTCCAGGCGAATATTGGTTAGTTTCATTTAGGAAGAGAAAAGATCATAATACAAAAATAACTTGCTACATTTCATGTCGTAGGGGAAAACAAAAGAACCCTGGCATTGTATAAGTTTCTTCTTATCAAAACTCGGCAATTTCCAAGTTCACCATTTCATACAGCAGCAGATCTCAATGAAAAATCCCCATACAGCACCAAACATAATTATGCATTCACTGCAAGCCATTGAGAATTTCACTAAGCACAGACAGGTATGGTTTTCCTTTTATCTAGTTTTACTACAGTCCAACATTTCTTACAATTTTACAGATATAAAGGCAAGAGCCATAGTACATCAACTTTTGGAGATTGACAGATAAACTAACGTCAAGCTGAAACCATTTTCAAACTGAAATCCCATAAATTTTTTGCCAACTCTGTGTCAGTAGCTTGGGCATTTGGGGTGGACAAGTTGCTGTTGCTGAAGTACTTCCCGGTAACTCCTCTAACTTGAGGATTCAGTGCCACATAACAGGTTGTTGCTGCCCCCTGTACAAAATCCACATACATATATTAACGATAGGCTCTCTTCGATCCTGTCATGTTTTAATTTTGTGACGTGCAGATGCAAATACTTCTATAGGACAGGTATAAGACTCGAGATGCATGCCTTATGGATCATAATACTGTGCAATTAAGAAACAACATGCCAAGAAAATGAGTGCAACAAAAATGAGAATGTTATGATGGATGAGGGAGTACACACTGGGAGTACAAACTAATAGATAGGATTAGAAACAATATATTTTTAAGAATTTCAGAGGTTTTTACCATTGAGGATAAAGTGAGAAAGAATTGTTTAAGACGGTTGGACTTGTGCACCGGAGGCTATTTGATACAGTAATTAGGAGAAGAAATAAAATTATAATTAGGTGAAAGGAGACTTCAAATGTGATGGACCAAGGAGGGGTGCTCATTAGGGAATCAATATGTTTAATGATAAAATAACAAACAAGTACTGACATAACAAGTTAGAGGTCACTTCAACCTATGGACCAATAGGGGTGCTAAGTAGGACTGACATGATTGCATATTAAAGCTGGAAGAGCAAGTAGTTTTAAGGATAGATCTCAGTGAGCATCGGCAAAAAGTATATGCTACCTGTTGATTAGCTCATAATAGTGAGAATAAAGGTTTGATGTTAACATACAGATATGAAAAAAGGATTTGGTTTTGGAGTTTATAACGATGATGATGGATTTCATAATGACTAATGGAACGATAATCACCAGAAATCCTGTCTTAGATTGGAAGGTAGTGTCGGCAACTGCATAATAATTTATACCCTCAAAAAATTACATGAATAATTTTGATTATGGTGAGGCAAAGAGATGAACAGATCTATTTTCTAGACAAAGCCCATCAAGAAGGAAGAATAATGGACCCTATTCAAAGGGTCAGGACATGCCAAGATTATATATATAAGCGAGTATGGACAAGTATGCAGTTTGAAACGGATAGGGAAAGTGTGCACGAAAAGAAACATACAAGTATACATGCATTACATCCGTAAGCAATACATCCTGAGCAGTACAAAAAAAATAGAATATACCTGCTGAACATTTTTCATGACCAACTTGCCAATGGTACTCATGATGCCTGCAAGAGCTCCACGCAGAGAATATCATATTTGAATAGGCTTAGAGATGCTTGAGTTCAGGAGTTTTCCGTACTAAAGTATTTCATGGATAAAGTTCTACTTAAATTCACTATGAAACTTGAAATGATGATAAGTTATATAAGAGGATAGCTGACCCCATGTTTCATAGGGAGAAACCATTTCGATATTAATTAATATCATCTTCTCAATTTGTATCATGCCTTACCATTTATGATCCTATGATGGCGAAAAAGATTAGTGACAATAACTCCTGGGTGAACTGAATTAGCAGTTATGTTGACCTTCTCCTCCTGTTTAACAAGAAAGAATTGTTCATTAAAATCTGAAAGCAACAATGTAACACAAAAACTTTGCAACTATGGAAAAGAAAAGGGGGAAATCTATACAATTGTGGAAGCAAAAGTAACAACAATATGCAGAAGAATTACATATGAAAAGTCCAAAATATGCCCTCTTAACCAGAAGATGAGCATTCATGCTTGAAAGGTAAAATAGAAATAATCCTTTTTGCTCAACGTGTGTATCTGCGCGCTGTTTTTTATTTTACTTCTTGACCTTTCTTCATTTTTTCCCCTATTATTACTTAATTTTTCTATCTTCAATTTCTTTTATGCATAGATGGGCGGTTTTTATAGGTCGGGATCCAAGGTATAATGTGGCAGACTAGGTATTATTCATGTTTGTATGTGTGTACATGTGCAAATGAAAATTACAACATGCATCCAAAAACATAAAGTTCTTACTTTTTGTTTGAATCAATGGCTATATGATCTGTTGCTTATTGATCCAAGATCTAGTTTGGTGTCGGACTTCAGTGTTTTAGAATCTATTCACGCCAAATCCTGATTCCTGATTCTCTACTCAAATGGCAATTCTGCCAAGTTGCTGATGCATGGTTGTTTTTGTAGTTTTTTAGTTCATTTGGAGGTCATGATAGCTTTTCTAAATTATCTAGACCAGAACATTTTTCATTCTAAGTTTCAATGAAACACGACAACTGCTCCCATCTAAATTTTTACATAATCCACAAAGTTTACCCTATCTAAATTTGGCAACGTGTCCAACAGAAACCTTTATTAGTATCAAAAACTAATATTTTACGAATCATATTATGATTGTGCTGTTTTAGCTTTTGTAATATGCAAAAAAACCAAATAGTCATACTGATCCATGCTAAATCTACATATCTTAAAAAATATGCATGATAATGGTGATGAATTTTCACTTGGAAAATACTTGTCATATCTGATGACCATCTTCTTGCATACAAATTAACCGAGAAATGGGAGGTAATTTAAAATATGTGGTCAAATAAAAGAAAGAGAATACCTCAAGCCTCCTAGACAACTCACTTGCATGTAAAATATTTGCAACCTTGGACTGTCCATAAGCAAGATAATTGACATATCTGCAAAAAAGTTAATCGTTTAAGCATTACAACCGGTTCACCTATATAGCTCAAAACCAAAGGGGAAAGAAATAGACAATAGCAACATACTACTCAAAGATACTGAGCATAAAAGTATCAGTGCCAAATTCTAATATTACCCCTTCTCTTCATTGATTTTATCAAAACGAATCCCGGAGGGGTAGGTCATTCTGTGGCCCTCTGATGAAAGAATGACAATCCTTCCTTCATTATTACTTTTACGGGATGTATCCCTCATGTTCTCCAACAAAAGATTTGTTAGAAGAAAATGTCCTGAAAAACAAGGCAACAAAGTGAATGATGCACTAATAGGATAAATTAATCTCAGCTGCAAAACTAAAACTTCCATCCTCATATAGTTGAAAAAAAAAGGTGAAAAAGACAAAGTACTCGGGAACATGCAAATGACTCGAAGGAAACGATAATGACTAGTCCAATAGATGGTTTCAAAATGATTTTTGGACAAATATCCTAACAAATAAGGTTCACAGACTTACCTTCCAAAATCAGTTGCGTAGCAATAACACTTTAGAAGCAACTCAATATAGAGATAGACAGCCTGAGTAAATTTGTTCCCACTAACAAGAAGGAAAGAGTTGGTTTTTTTTTTCCCACTTTAGAATTTATGTTTTGAGGAGATAGTAACTCAAAAATTAAAATCTCATCTTTATGTGCTTTAGGAAAAATCTATTATTCTTTACGTCCATCAGTTCCTCTGGACAAGGTCACAATAATAGATGGCCGTATCTTCAAATGGTTCAGCCAATTCAACTCTTATGTTCTATGTAATGAGATTCAACTTTCTGTACCAAGGATGAGCCCTTTTAACCATGAACTACATACCAATATGATTTGTTGCAAACTGGAGCTCTATTCCATCATGCGAGAGTAAGTAGGGAGTAGCCATAATTCCTGCATTATTGCTTTAGAAAAAGAGGAAAACAATCATTTATCGTTCATAAAAGACAAATAACAGGAATTAATTTACAAAACACTAACTACAAGAGGTAAACATGAGCAAAAGGAGCAAAAGATCTGGGATTTATTACATCAGAATATTCAACGGGAGATTCAAGGAGCCAAAATCGGAAGCGAACTTCTTCACTGATGCCTGCGAGCTGAGGTCTAATTCGAGTACATCAACTTTAGCAGCAGGTATTTCCTTCGCAATTGCTTCTTTAACAGTATTACCAGCAGCCAAGTTTCTAACTCCCATAACAACATGGACACCACGCAGTGCAAGAACTCGAGCAGTCTCAGTACCTATGCCACTTGATGCTCCTGTATAGGTATTCAATTAGCCGAGGAAATAAATGCTACACCAAAGCCATACCAAAAGCAGCAAACTTTTTAGTTAAACTCCAACAAATTAAATTTTGTAAAACTAATGATCATACAAATCATTCTGGAATGACAAATTTTTACTACCCAGGCTCTCTTTCTTCCTTGTATATTTGGCATAGGGCATGTTCGAATATAAAATTATTATCACGGGGAAGGGTTCTTAATGATGACTCTTCGAGGTGTCATTTTCTGAAACTGATTTCTCATGTTAAATAAATTACTCAAGTATACTTGAGGCTAATTCTAGGGATATTGCAGCCCAATTTCTTGAGCTGGGTACTTCATATCTTTTCTATTTTCAGTGAAACAAGCTACAAAAAAACATTAATTAATTGATTTGGCTCCAAGATGCACTAGTTCTTTACTAAGGTTTGAAGGGAAATAACCCACAAATAAGTGTAATGATTCAAACAGCAGCTCAAAAACAAAAGTAAGTAATATGAAAGAATTACATGTACATGAAAGTATTTTTTTTTTATTTCTTTGAGGGAAAGGAATTGGATACCAGTGACAATGGCGGTGAGGCCAGTTCCATCAACTCCCTCTGTAACTTGCTCTGCTGTTGAAGATGATGAGAACCCAGATGGCCCTTTCCTGCTCAATGGCCACATTCTCTCTCTTCTCTCTCTCTAGTTTGTATTTACAGAAGCTAAGTGTGGCTACAGAATTATTACTATATATATAGAGGACATGTGGGGGGGTGCGTGGCTGGTATTATTCAATTAAAACGGGTGGAACACGAGGCTAATAATCAAATGGTCGACAATATGTTACTCAATCTAAAAGTCTTGGTCCCAAATTTTCGAGAAGAATCTCTCCTCTCATTTAAAAATAATAAATGATAAGTGCTAATTAGGTACTTAAAATGATAGTTCAGACAGTAAACAGAAACAATTTAAGTAAGAGACGAATTCAATGGTTTTGGGGGATGTAGGAGTAAAAAATAGTTCAGAGAGTAAGAAAGGACGCCGTTAATTGTTTAAAACGCAAGTAGGGTATGGAATCAAAACATGTTGAGCGCTACGACCGGAATGCCGGTAGAAACCACCACAAACGAGCAAGAAATACACAAAGAAAACAAGAAAGACACGAGATTTACGTGGTTCGGCAAGTTGCCTACGTCCACGGGGTAAGGAGGGGGGATTTTCACTAATAGAAAGTGTTGCTATTTGTTGGCCCATGAATTGACCGGCCCATTTGATGGAGAGGCCCAGTTGATTCTTTACTTACCCGACCCTCGGTTTCTTTCCTCTTTGAGTCCGCCTTGAAACCCTAGTTTCCTCTCCTCCCCTCTCGGCGGCGCTTTCGAAAACCTAGAAATCTCTCCCTCGTGTGGTGCCCTCTTCTATATATAGAAGGGTTGGTAGTAGCTCGAGGGTGAGGTGATTGAGAGGGACTTTGTCGATCTCTCCCGTTTCTCTGTGAAGCTTTTCTCGTCCATTGCTTTGTGCGATCCCCCTTTCTTTGTGAGGCGTGTGGCTTTGTCCCCTTGTATCCTTGGTGGTGCACTTGAGAAGGATCAATCGAGATCGATTGAAGCGTGCTTCGAGCCAAACGACGACACCGATCCTCAACGGTGGTATCGAGCCTCGTTGAGTCGTCGCCGTTCAAAACCGGCGGTCGCCATTTGGATCTCGGCGAGCCCCACGAGATCGCGAGCGGAAATCGCGCCCCGCCGTTCGACCATCGAACCGTCGCGCCGCCGTTCGACCATCGAGCCGCATGCCGGCCGTCGGCGTGGGTAAGGTCGAAACCCTATCCTAGGGTTTCGCCGTAAAAGAGACCTATCCTGCGTTTACTGGCGATATTTGGTCATTTGAAATTTCATTTGGTCGCTGAAATTAAAATTTCATTTGGTATTTGAAATTAAAATTTCATTTGGTCGTTTGTCTTATTCTTACATGTGAAGGATGTGCGCTACTAATCACTATGGTATGGTTCAATATGGTTTGGTTCCGTTCAACGGAAAATCGATTTTAGCATTTGGAAACAAAAATAAAATGTATTTTAATTGAGAAGTCATTAGGGCTATTGGTCGACTTATTTGGCTTCCGACAGAAGAAAAAATTTGAAATGAGCGAAAATGCATGTTCCACAATTTATTTGAACTTATCGACTCGTGCTTAGAAAAGTTGGAATTTTGGAATCTGCTAAAACCCTTTGGGATAAACTTGAAGAACTATATACGAAACCTCTTTACCCAAGAAATGTTTTTGCTTGAAAAATTTTTCAAATTTAGATTGGATATGTCTAAGGACATTGAGGAGAACCTAGATGTTTTCACAAAACTTATTTCGACATTAAGTTAACCTATGATAAACATATAGGCGAATATACTCTATTGCACTTCTAAATGCTATTCGACTCATATAGTGATGTAAAATCTGCTATTAAATATGGTAGAGATGAGGTTACCCTTGATATTGTGATCAATGGTCTTAAGAGTAAGGAATTAGATTTAAAACATTCGGGAAAATAAAAATTCGGTGAGGTTATGCATGTGAGGGTAGGCCTCGGAATAGGTCTAATAACCAAAAGAATGCAAGTAATGGGGAATCAAGTAAGAAAAATTTGAAAATGGAAGGGTAGATCTAAGTCCGTGTTTAAAGTTAAAAATGCTATAATTATCATGAAGCTGGTCACTTTATTAAAGATTGTCCTAAACCTAAGAAATATCAACAAAATGATCATGCTAATATGGTACATGCTGAGGGCAAAATGGGTGAAATTTTCATGATTAATAATCTTTGTGATTATGCATATTTGAACTCTGTGTTGTCGATTCTTTGTGTAAATCAGATTGGTTATTAGACTCGGTTGTACTTTTCATATGACTCCTTTTAAAACATGTTTTCAAACTACAAGAAAATAGAGAATGGCTTTGTGTCAATGGCAAATGAAAAGAAAAGCAATGTTTTAGGAGGCGGTGATGTATGCCTTAGGTTTTCTTCAGTTCGAGTTTACTTTGAAGAATGTTAGGCATGTTCCCGATTTAAGTTATAACTTGATTTCTTGTGCATCTCTAGAAAATGATGGTTTGGAGGAAAATGGGGTAAAGGGTTATGAAAATTCGAAGGGTCTCTTGTTATTTTTCTTGTGAAAAACAAAATAACTTGTATGTTTGTCATCTTGAACGTGTGCTGTTGGTTAACTTTCGATAGGTGATAAATCTGTTTTATGGCATAATAGATTAGGTCACATGAGTAATAAAGGATTAGAAATTTTGCATAAAGGAGGTCACTTTGGTAGTGATAAAATATCCACCATCCCTTTACGTGAATCTTGTGTGCTAGGAAAACAACATAGGGTTAGTTTTCCGTTTCTTCTTTCTAATCGGTCTAAGTGTCTTGATGTACTCGAATATTTGCATGCCGATGTGTGGGGTCCCTCTAGTGTTTCTACGCATGGAGGGAACCAATATTTTCTTTCCATAATTGATGACTACTCTAGGAAAGTTTGGGTTTTACTCATGAAACAAAAATCAAGTTTTGATAAATTTAAAAGCTGGAAAATTATGATTGAAAACCAAGCGGGAAAGAAAATTAAAACTCTTAGGACGGATAATGGTCTTGAGTTTTGTAACAAACAATTGAATGACTTGTGTGCTACTTGGGGTATTAAAGACATAAAGCTGTTCCTACACACGACAAAATGGGGTTCTTTGAAAGGATGAATAGAACTCTCTTAGAGAGGGTGAGGGCTATGTTGGCCACATCTGGGCTCTCAAGAAGTTAGGAGAAAACTTGTTTGTCTTTGCTTATTTGATTAATAGGTCTCCTTGTTCCCTTAGGAGGAAATGCCACGAATTTGTGTTCACGGGCAAACCTCTTGATTTAAATAACTTGAGAATTTTGAGTCTTGACTATGTGCATCAAAAGATTGATAAGTTAGAACCTAGATCTAAGAAATGTGTTTTCTTAGGATACCACGAAGGGGTAAAAGGTTATAGGCTTTGGAATAAGAGTGAGCAGGGGTTTAAGATAGTAATAAGTAGAGATGTTGTTTTTAATGAAAATGAATTTCCTTGTTTATCTTTACTGTTCCTATTTCGAAAATGATGCTCCAAATGAGGTGGAGCAAATGCCTATTATTAATCAATCAATTACCTCTAAGAGAAATTGAATGATATAATTATTGAAAATCAAGATGAGATTATTCCTAATGAGGTGGAGCATAATATGCGAAATAGATAACATGCATGATTTGAATGATTATCAACTCACTAGGGATAGAAATAAAAGAACCATTAGGAAACCCGATAGATATAGAGATTGCAATTTGGTGATTGTAATATGTCGAGTTTGCCTTTAATGTGTTTGAATCCCTTGAGTGCAATGAACCTAAGACTTATAGTGAAGCATTAAGGTCAAAATATTCTAAAGAATGGATTAGTGCTATGAAGAGTGAGATGGAATCCACGAGAATTAACCAAACATGGAAATTTGTTCCTAAACACGCTAGTTGTTACAGAGTGGAATTTGTAAGTGGCATTTAAGGTGAAACAAGAATCAAGGTGTTAGGTTTAAGGCTAGATTAGTAGCTAAGGGATTTACTCAAAAGGAGGGAATTGATTATCTTTGAAATTTTGCCCTGTTGTCAAATTCACTCTTGTTAGAATTATGCTTGCTTTAGTTGCTCATTTTAATTGGGAATTAAAACAAATGGATGTTACTGCTTTCTTACATGGTGACCTTGACAAAATATTTATATGCACCAACTTGAGGGCTTTGTGGACCCTAAATTGCACGATCATGTGTGTTTGTTAAAAAGGCTTTGTATGGTTTAAAACAATCACCTAGGCAATGGAATATAAGATTTGATAAATGCATGCAATCTTTAAAGTTTAAAAGGAGTTCTGCGATCATTGCACGTATTATAAGAATATAGACTACGTACTGTATTTCTTTTAATTTATGTGGATGACATGTTGATTGTTAGCCCTTGTTTGAAGTCCATTGAGCATGTTCAAAAATGTCTTTGTGAAAATTTTGACATGAAAGACTTAGGCGATGCAAAAAGAATTCTAGGCATGAATATTATTAGAGACAAAACAAATCTATGCTAGTTTTAAACCAAAGTCCATACGTCGAAAAACTTTTGAATAAATTTGCTATGTCGATGCCAAATCTGTGAATGTGCCTCTTGCTTCCCATTTTGTGTTAAGTAAGGATCAGTCCCCAAAGCCGACTTGAAATAAAAGATATGAAGAAGGTGCCATATTCGAATGCTATAGGATCAGTCATGTATCTCATGGTTAGCACTAGACCGACATTGCATATGCGTTAGTTGCTTGAGTAGATATATGTCAAATCTGGTATGCCTCATTGGAATGCCTTGAAATGGCTTTTAAGATATTTAAAATCCTCTGTGAATGTAGGATTAACCTTCTCTAAGTGTTGAAGGTGTTAAACTAGTTGGCTATGTAGATTCCAATTATGCAAATGATAGAGATAATAGAAAATCTACTACTTCCTATGTGTTCACTTTGTGTGGCTCTTGCATAAGTTGGAAATCTCAACTACAACCCATTGTTGCTTTATCTACTCTTGAATCTGAGTATGTTCTTGAAGCTTTTAAAGAAGCTATTTGGCTTAGGGGCCTTATATCCGAAATTGGTTTTCTTGATAAAAATGTGGTTGTATTTTCGATAGTCAATCGCTATTCAACTTTGCAAAAATCCTGTTTTCATGATAGAACTAAACATATTGATGTCGATTTCATTACATTCGGGATATAGTTGAAAAGGGTATTGTGAAGTTGGAGAAAATTCCCTCGAATTTAATCCGTGACATGGGTACTAAGTGTTTGATCTGAAAAATTTATCTCGTGTCAAAGAATTTTGAACTTTGACATTGGGTAATTTTTCCCCTTGCTTTGTGTGTTGCCTTTGTGGCCTATTAACTTACTTTGTGTTTGTTAATAGCTTTGTGATTTTCCTTGAACTTCGATGACCGTTTGGTAGAGTTCGGTCCTTTGTGGACTTGGCATGCTTGGTGATCTTGCCCGATCTTTGTGATCTGAGTTTACTTTGTGTATTCTCTTCCATTGCTTGTATCCTCTTTGTGATCATACGTAATGGTAATGTTATGGCGATGATGAGTCTGCGATTCAGTATTCCTTTCTTGATTGCACTACCTTGGGCCAAAGGTGGAGATTGTTGCTATTTGTTGGCCCATGAATTGACCGGCCCATTTGATGGAGAGGCCCAGTTGATTCTTTACTTACCCGACCCTCGGTTTCTTTCCTCTTTGAGTCCGGCCTTGAAACCCTAGTTTCCTCTCCTCCCTCTCGGCCGCTTTGAAAACCCTAGAAATCTCTCCCTTATGGTCGCCCTCTTCTATATATAGAAGGGTTGGTAGTAGCTCGAGGGTGAGGTGATTGAGAGGGACTTTGTGCGATCTCTCCCCGTTTCTCTGTGAAGCTTTTCTCTGTCCATTGCTTTGTGCGATCCCCCCCCTTTCTTTGTGAGAGACTGTGTGGCTTTGTCCCCTTGTATCCTTGGTGGTGCACTTGAGAAGGATCAATCGAGACGATGAAGGAGCTTCTACGAAAAGCGGCACCGATCCTCAACGAGAAGAGAATACAAATTAGGATTACAAGTTCTCACAAAGAAACCCTAAAACAAACCTCTCAATCTCTCAAAAGATCTCCTCTCCAAAGATGCACAAACCCTCTCAAAGGTGCTCCAAAACGTGCTTGAAACTTACCCTAACAATCGGGTTAGGAGTTATTTATAAACTCAAGACCGGGTTTAAAACAAAACCCGATTCACTGCCAGATTAGTCGACTACTACTTCAGAGTAGTCGACTAATGCATCAGATTAGTCGACTACTGAGTAGTTAGACTACTGCGTCCGGCCGAAAACACGCTTTACGTGCTTTCTGATTAGTGTCATACAATGCCTAGTAATTAAACTCAAAACTGGCGTGTTGTTCAACAATTCTCCACCTCGTACATCATTTGATTCACCTCAAATTTTGGACTAACACCAAGAACACCAAGAACACCAAGAACATCTAGAGAGATCTCCATCACCAATCAGGCCAATCGGTAGCCACTACACGCCTCACATTACCCTCCAGGGATCAAGCTCATCGTAGTTCACCTCAAATCATCTCCACCTTACCCATTACCGCCAGGGGTCCATGCCCTCTTGGGCAAATCAACACGGTTGATATGAAGCAAGTCCAAGCAATGCTTAAACTTACTACTGTGACCACCTTGGTTAACATGTCATTTGGATTCTCATTCGTGTGCACCTTCATGAGAGAAATATCACCTTCCTCTATGACATCCCGCACAAAATGATACCGACATCGATATGCTTGAATGCGAGCATGATGAACCTGATTCTTCGCCAAGTGAATTGCACTCATTTGTCACACCACAAGTTCACGTTTTCTGCTCAATCCCCAAATCGCCTAGAAGACCCCACAACCACAATGCTTCCTTCACTCCCTCAACTAAACATATTGATGTCGATTTCATTACATTCGGATATAGTTGAAAAGGGTATTGTGAAGTTGGAGAAAATTCCCTCGAATTTAATCCGGTGACATGGGTTACTAAGTGTTTGACTGTGAAAAATTTATCTCGTGTCAAAGAATTTTGAACTTTGACATTGGGTAATTTTTCCCTTGCTTTGTGTGTTGCCTTTGTGGCCTATTAACTTACTTTGTGTTTGTTAATAGCTTTGTGATTTTTTCCTTGAACTCGATGACCGCTTGGTAGAGTTCGGTCCTTTGTGGACTTGGCATGCTTGGTGATCTTGCCCGATCTTTGTGATCCGAGTTTACTTTGTGTATTCTCTTCCATTGCTTGTATCCTCTTTGTGATCATACGTAATGGTAATGTTATGGCGATGATGAGTCCTGCGATTCAGTATTCCTTTCTTGATTGCACTACCTTGGGCCAAAGGTGGAGATTGTTGCTATTTGTTGGCCCATGAATTGACCGCCCATTTGATGGAGAGGCCAGTTGATTCTTTACTTACCCGACCCTCGGTTTCTTTCCTCTTTGAGTCCGGCGCCTTGAAACCCTAGTTTCCTCTCCTCCCCTCTCGGCGGTGCTTCGAAAACCTAGAAATCTCTCCCTCGTGTGGTGCCCTCTTCTATATATAGAAGGGTTGGTAGTAGCTCGAGGGTGAGGTGATGAGAGGGACTTTGTGCGATCTCTCCCGTTTCTCTGTGAAGCTTTTCTCGTCCATTGCTTTGTGCGATCCCCTTTCTTTGTGAGAGACTCGTGGCTTTGTCCCCTTGTATCCTTGGTGGTGCACTTGAGAAGGATCAATCGAGACGATTGAAGGTGCTTCGAGCCAAACGACGACACCGATCCTCAACAAAGAGAGAATACAAATTAGGATTACAAGTTCTCACAAAGAAACCCTAAAACAAACCTCTCAATCTCTCAAAAGATCTCCTCTCCAAAGATGCACAAACCCTCTCAAAGGCTGCTCCAAAGCGTGCTTGAAACTTACCCTAACAATCGTTAGGAGTTATTTATAAACTCTAAGCGAACCGGTTTAAAACAAAACCCGTATTCGAATCTGCCAGATTAGTCGACTACTACTTGAGTAGTCGACTAATGCATCAGATTAGTCGACTACAATACGAGTAGTCGACTACTCATTCGGCCGAAAACACGCTGCATGCGCTTTCGGTGTAGTCGACTACAATGCCTAGTAGTCGACTCTTGTGAATCTTGTGCATGTTCTATACAATTCTCCACCTCGTACATCATTTGATTCACCTCAAATTTTGGACCGAACACCAAGAACACCAAGAACATCTAGAGATCTCCATCACCAATCGGGCCAATCCGGTACAGCCACTACACGGCGCACGCCTCACGTACCCTCCACCGGATCAAGCTCATCGTAGTTCACCTCAAATCATCTCCACCTTACCCATTACCGCCAAGGGCCATGCCCTCTTGGGCAAATCAACACGGTTGATATGAAGCAAGTCCAAGCAATGCTTAAACTTACTACCGTGACCACCTTGGTTAACATGTCATTTGGATTCTCATTCGTGTGCACCTTCATGAGAGAAATATCACCTTCCTCTATGACATCCGCACAAAATGATACGACATCGATATGCTTGGTACGAGCATGATGAACCCGATTCTTCGCCAAGTGAATTGCACTCATTTGTCACACCACAAGTTCACGTTTTCTGCTCAATCCCCAAATCGTCTAGAAGACCCCACAACCACAATGCTTCCTTCACTCCCTCGCCATGGCCATGTACTTTCGGCCTCGTAGTAGAAAGTGCCATCAGAGCTGTAACATCGATCGCCAACTAACAGGAGCTCCATGTATCTTAAATACATAACCAGTAGTAGATCGCCGATCTATCTAGATCGCCCGCATAATCGAGTCCACAAACCGTCAATCGACATGTTTCTCCACCAAAACACGGACCGTATCAGCGGTACCCTTTAAGTACACGAGGACCCACTTCACGCTTCCCGGTCGCCTTTCCCGGATTCGCCATGAATCTACGACCACAATAACGCTGTGAAATATCACGGCGTGTACACACCATTGCATACATTAAGCGCCAACTGCACTAGCATAGGAACACGCTCCATGTCGCCTTCTCTTCATTTGTAGTGGGAGATTGATTACCGAAGCCTAAAGTGTGAAGCCAATGGAGTCACCACCAACTTAGCACTTTGCATCCCGAACCTCGCGATCACCCGCTCTATGTAGCCCCGACTCAAGAACAATCGTCGATTCGCCGCTCTCTTCTAATCTCCATACCCAGTATTTTCCTAGCAACACCCATGTCCTTCATCTCGAACTCTTCACCAAGTTGAGATTTCAACCTATCTATCTCCACCATGCTCTTAGAAGCAATAAGCATGTCATCCACATACAAAAGAAGATAGATAAAATTACCTCCGAAGCTTCGAATGTAAACACAACAATCATGATCGCCGAAAACCCATGCTTCAAAGATGAAGGAGTCAAATCGCTTGTACCATCCGGGAGATTGCTTTAATCCATACGGTGACTTCCTCAAACGACACACATGATTCTCCTTATCCTCAACCTTGTAGCCTCGGGTTGATGCATGTAGATCTCTTCATCCAAGTCTCCGCAAGAAGGTTTTAACATCGAAGTTGATCCGACTCAAAATCACCATAAGCAACAATACTCAATAGCACCAATAGATGTGTGTTTCACCACCGGAGAAAATATCTCATTGTAATCCACACCCTCTTTACGTACAAAACCCTTAGCCACTAGCCTCGCTTGTATCTTACACCACCGAAGCTCAAAGATCTTCCTTTCTTTTATACACCCACTTACAACCAATAGCTTTTCTTCCTATGGGCAATGGGACCACCTCCCATGTATGATTCTTCCGAAGAGATTCCATCTCTTCCTCCATCGCAGCCAACCAACTCTCACTATCCTTGTCGAATAGCTTCCTTGAAGGAGACCGCTCGTCCTCCTCCACCAGAGTCGTATTCAACCATATTAGCTCGCCCATAGTGCTTGGGGTTGATCAGTGACTTGATTTTGCTTGTATGCTCGCTTTAGCCTAGTGGAAGCCAAATTATCCTCGGTAGCTTTGTTGTTGTAGTGCTGTGTATTCTCTGTGAACCTCCTCTGCTCAAGCTCATCATCTACGACTTCTCACTTGAGCACGATTAGAACCTAGTTGGTCTTTAGGTTCTATTTCAATAACTCGAGACTTAGAAGTCTCACCGGTCATAACACCATCATCCTTGGGCCCTAGCAATCATGAATTTCTCATCAAAGGTAACATCCTGTGACCACGAACTTTGAATCTTCCGTATACCAAAGGCTTTTACGCCCTTTGCATATCCCAAGAATATTGCCTTCTTGGCCCTCGCGTCAAGCTTTCCCTCGTTGGCGTGATAGTAGGCGGTACATCCGAAAATTCGAGCCTATCATAATCGTGATGTTCTCGACCACACCCTATAGGGTGTATCACCATCCAATGTCGAATGTGGTGAACGGTTCACAATGTAACAAGTCGTAGCAACCGCCGCCCACCATTCGTTGCCCAATCTGCATAAGATCGCATACTCACGCTTTCTCCGCGGTGTTGGTTCGATCTCTCCGCGACCCCATTCTGGCGTGGTGTAGACTGACTGTCGGTGTCGAACAATTCTCCTCGATCACGAACTCCTTGAAAGCACCATCGTATACTGCATGCCGTTATCGGATCTCGGCGTCTTCAATTTCTTTCTGTCTGTTCTCAACCATTGTTCTCCACTTCTTGAATGTCTTGAACACCTCATTCTTGTGCTTGAAAGTAAATCCAAACATACCTAGAATAATCATCTATAAACGAGACATAATACCTGAACCACCCTTTGAAGTTGTCCGAGCCGGACCCCAAACATCCGTGCACATAATCTAGTATCCCTCGCTCTTAGACTTGCTGTTCGAAACTTGACCACGTGTGACTTTCCATACACACAATCCTCGCAAAAATCCATGCTAGGTTTCTTGATTCTTCGTGAGACCCTCTTTACCAAGCGAACTAGACCCTTCTCGACATATGCCCAAGCCGCCTATGCCATAACCGTGTGTGCTCACATGGGTCTCCACCACTTCCTTCGGTTCAACCGCTGCATCTCTGTCACCGTCGTGCACGAGAGAGTATATAGATTACCGTGACGAACACCCTTCATCACTACTAAGGAACCACGAACAACCTTCTTCACTCGTTTTCGTCACAATCCGCAACCACCGGAGTCCAAAGCACCAACCGAGATAAGATTCTTCCACAAGTCGGGAACATGCCTCACATCCGCCAAGGTTCGAACCACTCCATCATGCATCTTGATTTTGATATTACCTAGCCCCACTGCTTTACAAGCATGGTTATTCCCCATCAATACAGTTCCACCATCAATGCCTCGAGGTAGTAAACCACTTCCTATTTGGACACATATGGTAAGAGCAACCGAATCAAGTATCCACTTCCTGAGATATCCTCGCCACCGCGGACGACATAGCACTCCTTATCGCTCCCTTCCTCAAACGTAGCTTGCTTCTTCCTTGCCCTCTCCTCTCGGCCTTGTTGTTGTTCTTCTTTCCACCTACTCTCTTATTTGGATACCAACTTTGAAATGCCCAGCTTCACCGCACTTGAAACATTTTTTTCCCGCAAGAGGTCTTGATTTAGATCTAGACTTTCCTCCCTTGCCTTTTCCTCGCTCATTGCTCCTTCCTCTTGCAAACAATCCCTGCTTGTTCCTTGTTACCACCGGTGGCCATGTCACTAGTTGCAATCTTCCAAGATCTTCCGCTAGAAGTGCCGTTCTAGTCTCATCCATCTTCAAATTTTCTCCCACAAGCATCGGTGTTTGCACCGTGTTCTCATAAGACTTGGCGAGAGCAGTAGTAGAAGCGCTGATCCTCGTCTCCTACTTTAACATCTATGTCTTTCAAATCTGATATGATCCTATCAAACTTGTTGATGTGTTCCTGATTGATGAGCCCTCCTCCATCTTGCAAGTATACAATTTGGATTTTAAGTAGATCCGTTAGTTAGACTCTTCGTCATGAAGGTACCCTCTAACTTCTTCCACACGCCCGTGGCCGTTTCCTCTTCATCTACCAAGAAAGCTACATCCCTCTCAAGGCATAGGATAATCGACTGCGGCTTCCGTGATCCAGCTCCTCCCAATCCTCACCGACATATCCTTGTTCTTCTTCTCCTTTCCATCCAAAGCCTTGTGCAATTTTTGCGAAATAAGAAAGTTTTTCATCTGCATCCTCCAATAGGAAAAGTCGTTCTTCCCATTGAACTTTTCAATCTCGAATTTTCCCACTTTGATGATTCTTGGTTGACGCCATCCTCCGTTTGTCTTTGTGAATCCGCTTCTCGGGAATCACCGAACACCCCTCAAATTAGAAATTACACCACTTCCAATCAACAATAGCTCGATACCAATTGTTGGTAGCCGGACCTGGAACCGCCGAGAGAAACCACCACAAACGATAGCAAATACATAGCAAAACAAGAAAGACACGAGATTTACGTGGTTCGCAAGTTGCCTACGCCCACGGGGTAAGGAGGGGATTTTCACTAATAGAAAGAGAGAATACAAATTAGGATTACAAGTTCTCACAAAGAAACCCTAAAAACAAACCTCTCAATCTCTCAAAAGATCTCCTCTCCAAAGATGCACAAAACCCTCTCAAAGGCTGCTCCAAAACGTGCTTGAAACTTACCCTAACAATCAGGTTAGGAGTTATTTATAAACTCTAAACGAACCGGGTTTAAAACAAAACCCGTGATTCGGACTGCCTGCATTAGTCGACTACTACTCGAGTAGTCGACTAATCGATCAGATTAGTCGACTACAATACGTAGTAGTCGATACTCGCTCCTGCACCAAAACCGTCATACAAGCAGTAGTCGACTACAATGCCTAGTAGTCGACTACTGAACCTGAAAACTGTCTTGTGCATGTTTTTGTGCATGTTTTATACAAAACAGTCCACGGACGTCGTCTCCAAATCATCATAATTTTAAAGAGTTTTTCCGATAATCCCTTAAATGTAGCATATTTTGAAATTAGCAATTCAATGGTTTGAGGGACCAATTTCATATTTTGAACTCGGTCCCTCAAGCCATTGAATTGCTATTATTTTATTATTGGGAAATCAATATTTTGCAACCCAACAGAAAAATCTACTTGTTTACTGAAGGAAGGAATATGTAGATATATATAATATAATTTGTTGTGTAACTAATTAGTGTTAAGACTTAATTGTACTTCTTTGGATATTGTGGCTTCCAGCAGCTTGTTTGAGAGAGAGAGAGGGGATTAAATTTAAGGGACTTATATAAGAAAAAAACCCTTTATTACCTCATTTTGATTTTTGTTGCGCAAAAAATATCCAGTAAAAGAGCATATGATCTGATCTAATGTGTACTTTATTACTTTTTAAATATTTTTGTTTTCTTTTCCTAATGAAACAAACAACTCAACAAACTACAAAAAATCAAGTGATTTGCCTCCAAGATGGGAGAGACAAGTTCTTTTCTTAAATTTGACGGGAAATTACCCGAAAAGTCAAACTCAATGCTTCAAGTGGCTACTTAAAAGCAAGGTTTTTTTTCCTAGAAATCATTTTTAAAATAAAATTATTCTGTAGAAATTATTTTTAATTGTCAATTTATATATAAACCATTTTTAAATGGTAATCAATCACATAGGCTAACTTTCCGCTTAAGTTTTTTCAAAAATTGACCCCACCTAATATCAATTAAAAATCATCTCTATAATATACTTGGTATTTAACAACTAATTATTATAGCAAAATTGGAAAAAACTTGACTTAAAAGTGAGTCTTGATAATTGATTATAACAAAAATTGTTTACAAAGGTTTACATATAAATTGATAAGTAAAGATGTTTTCTCAGAGAACGATCCTATTTTAGAAGTGGCTTCTAGGGGAGAACTCTAAAACCAACAGTACTACTAAGTAATTAGAAACAAAAATGAATACCCGAACAAGAAAAAATTTCATGAGGGAAAGTAACGAATACCAGTGGCAATGGCAGTGAGGCCAGTTCCATCAACTCCCTCTGTAACTTGCTCTGCTGTTGAATATGATGAGAACCCAGACTCTCTTTTCCTGCTAGATGGCCACATCTCTCTCTCTCTATCTCTCTCTGAGCTCTCTCTCTCTCTCTGAGATAAATGTGTTGATCCAAAATTAATTGAGAAAGAAGCCAAAGGAGATCCTTGAAAAAAAATTACCTGCCAGTTGACAGGAGGAATCTTTATATAAAAAGTATAGTCTGTTTTGTAACTATTAGTAGGTCTTGATTATATCTTCTCCAGTTTTGTTTAGTACTCCAGCAGCTGCTTGTTTTATAATATGATGATAAATGTCGGACGCGAAATTATTGCCGATCTTCGTGATTTGTAAAGTTGTAACGCTCCTACTAAAAGCCAAGTTCTATTACTACTATACCTGACAGCAAAAAGAATTATTTATTTGTATTCATATTGAAGGGGGAAAAAAAAAGGTTATTCTTGCCATCAGTTGAAATATATTGCCAAATTAATTAAATTTTTTTTTTAAAGAAGATAGGATGTGACCTCAAGGTTGTGATTTGTCCCGCCAATATCCATTACCCCAAAAATAAGATTCCTTACAGGTGCACACCCGGACACCCCCAACCTAAACATGTTTATAAAATAGAACGAAATTTCAGTCTCGTATTTTTTTTAAAGACTAAATCACACTTGAAATCAAATAGATGGGAGAGACAAGTTCTTTTCTTAAATTTGACGGAAATTACCCGAAAAGTCAAACTCAATGCTTCAAGTGGCTACTTAAAAGCAAGGTTTTTTTTCCTAGAAATCATTTTAAAATAAAATTATTCTGTAGAAATTATTTTTAATTGTCAATTTATATATAAACCATTTTTAAATGGTAATCAATCACATAGGCTAACTTTCCAGCTTAAGTTTTTTCAAAAATTGACCCCACCTAATATCAATTAAAAATCATCTCTATAATATACTTGGTATTTAACAACTAATTATTATAGCAAAATTGGAAAAAACTTGACTTAAAAGTGAGTCTTGATAATTGATTATAACAAAAATTGTTTACAGCGGTTTACATATAAATTGATAAGTAAAGATGTTTTCTGTAGAACGATCCTATTTTAGAAGTGGCTTCTAGGGGGGGAAAACTCTAAAACCAACAGTACTACTAAGTAATTAGAAACAAAAATGAATACCCGAACAAGAAAAAATTTCATGAGGGAAAGTAACGAATACCAGTGACAATGGCAGTGAGGCCAGTTCCATCAACTCCCTCTGTAACTTGCTCTGCTGTTGAATATGATGAGAACCCAGACTCTCTTTTCCTGCTAGATGGCCACATCTCTCTCTCTCTCTCTCTGAGACTCTCTCTCTCTCTGAGATAAATGTGTTGATCCAAAATTAATTGAGAAAGAAGCCAAAGGAGATCCTTGAAAAAAAATTACCTGCCAGTTGACAGGAGGAATCTTTATATAAAAAGTATAGTCTGTTTTGTAACTATTAGTAGGTCTTGATTATATCTGCTCCAGTTTTGTTTAGTACTCCAGCAGCTGCTTGTTTTATAACATGATGATAATTGTCGGACGCGAAATTATTGCCGATCTTCGTGATTTGTAAAGTTGTAACGCTCCTACTAAAAGCCAAGTTCTATTACTACTATACCTGACAGCAAAAAGAATTATTTATTTGTATTCATATTGAAGGGGAAAAAAAAGGTTATTCCTGCCATCAGTTGAAATATATTGCCAAATTAATTAATTTTTTTTTTTTAAAGAAGATAGGATGTGACCTCAAGGTTGTGATTTGTCCCGCCAATATCCATTACCCCAAAAATAAGATTCCTTACAGGTGCACACCCGGACACCCCCAACCTAAACATGTTTATAAAATAGAACGAAATTTCAGTCTCGTATTTTTTTTTTTAAAAGACTAAATCACACTTGAAATCAAATAGATGCGAGATATTCTTAATGTGTTGGAAATTATCATGAATATTATTTGTGCTTAATTACGTCTCGCTACTTATTCTTTGTGTCATGAGATCTAGCTCTACAAATAAAAAATGGTTTATTACAGAAAATCCCCATGAACTTTTGGGGAGATGTAGTAAATTCCCATCAATTTTTTCGATTGTATTAAACCTCTTTGAACTTTAGGAGTTGTTGCACATAACCTCCATGAACTATTTTATTTCATTAAATTTCACATGAAAATTTCTCATTTAATCTCTAAATTAGCATCATCGATTCTAACATCTAATGTGGCAAGTACGTGCAAAAATAAATAAATAAAAATTCCTAAGTCCTAAAAACTACTTAGTTTTCCTGTTTAATAAAGGGTATCTTTTGTGACTAAAATGAATTTTCGTCCCTTTTTTTCATATTGTGCGTACCAATAACATATTTCCTACATCTCCTCCAGCAAAAGATTTGTTAAAAGAACATCACCTGCTAAATTAGATTATCATCCAAAGGATTTGCATATGTGACAATTGAAGTCAAATTCAAGCATCATGCATCTCATTGTAAAAGAGTGACGAAAGGAATGATGCAAACTATACAAAATGCATGACTTAAACCAACATAATGTGTTAGAATGTTGTTCGTACAATATCTCTTGTTTGAGAAATAACAAACTCTCATTTATTACTGATTATTGTTTGAGATAATATATTTCAGGTGTAAACATATATACAAGAGATATGAGGCGAAACGATGCAAAAATCAACATGAATGTTGATTTTAGTCTTCACACCATCGATGGTCACGAGGCAACGATGATCACTAGTCATTCGATGGATTACAATGCACAATTCGAGAAAATAAAAACAGGATTCAGCACCATCGATGGACTACGGGGACCCATCGATGGTCATCTATACCAACGATGGACTACAGTGAACATTCGATCAATTTTAGAAACCAAATTTTAAACCATTGATGGACTACATGGTAACCATCGATGGTGAGCAGGGGACCATCTATGGTGATGATGTTGATTGGCAAATTTAGTGATTTAATCTCAACCGTTCGTCGACCCTTTTCATCTCTAACTTCTATTATGATTATTATATCTCTTTCCTTTATTATCAAATGCTATATAATATAGAAAGAGATCAAATTTTGGAGAGGTTCATACTTCTAGGGTTTTGATAGAAGTTGATTTCTGATTTCAATCTCCGAAGCCTTGTCAAACTCTTTTTCGTCGCGCTCAGCATCTAAGGATCATCTCAGTAAGGAGAGTTGCCCTTTGCTTTCAACATCATCACCGCTTCTTCATCGATCTTCACTTATATATTCTAAAAAAATATTTGCTTAAAAGGATTGTAAGATTTTTTAATTTGTGCTTAAACAGTTTGGTTAGTTTGTTCTTCTTTTTTTTTTTTACAACGTACTCAAGCTGGTGATAATTAAGGGTTGGGACTAGCTAGAGCTAGGTGATTTACTCATCTGTGAGGAGTTAGGTTAGACGACTGGTTTCGGGTATATTCTAGAATGTGGTCTTTATAAGCCTACTAAATCGGATTGTGATTCAGGTGAATTTTGGTTATAGTGAGGAAGGCCCTTCGTGAGAAGAAAAAGTTGACGTAGGTTTTCTATCTGAACCACTATAAAAATCTTGCGTGTTCTTTGATTTGAATATTCATTTTTATTTTGTGATTATTTCCGCTATATATTATGTGTTATAGCGAAAATCTGTGGCAAACCTATTCACCATCCCTCTAGGCTTGTATTCTAGATCCAACATAATGCAAGTGATACTGTTGAAAGAAAGAGAGAGAGAAAGTTCAATATTCTCATTGATTATGAAGAATAGGATAATACCCAATATTTATACACTTTGTACATTAATCCTTACAAAAGTAAAACTCAGATAAAAATATATATATAATAGAGGAAAGTCCTAAACAGAGAGATAAAGATTTTGTGTCTCGTTGGTATCTACCACAACCCTCTATATGATTTTATACTGAAGCACTTCTATGATTTTCTATATAATTTTGTGTATAGGGTCCTCTGTATGACATTTTCCCCAAAATTAACAGGCCAATGTACTATTTACCTTTTTAGAAGGCATACTAGAAAATAGCAATGCCAGATTGCGAGGCTGCCCAAAGAGAAGCAAACGATCAGGAACTCGAGCGATGACGTGAAGACGCTAATAGCTCATAGCCACACAAAATTATAAATCTCCATAAGCCCACCGTAGCCTGCACACCCTCATCATGGTCCATGCAAGTCCTTATCAAAACCAAACAAGTTCTTCATTTTCATATTTTGTTTATGATTAGTCGCAGCAATCAAACATCAACAATGAGTTGTTTTGTGCAAAAAAAGAAGATAATAAATAATATATTTTAAATTTGATATTGATGAATGCTCAATCAAGAACTTCCAACCCTGAAGTTCTGTTAGATCATGCTAATCACCTCTTTAAACTTGTATACGTTTGTGTGTTTACATAAAAACAATTATGCCGTTGAATTATATACTAATTGTTCGAAGTGCTTGTATAAAAACTTATGAGTCTGGTTTAACAAAAGAGCTGAGATGAGGTTAAACTCCATATCGAAAGACAATTAGATGAGAATTTGGTTAGGTATGTTCTTAAGATTCATGAACTAAATAGAATTAGCTTTTTTGGTTCAATTCGGCCCGAGTAGATATGCCTAGTTCTATCTATGTTCATGACCCGTTTCAACCCCAAATAGTCCAATATCATCAACCAAATACATTTAAGTCAATGTTAGTTCTTAAGGTGACCAACATAAAACTTAGGAATAATTAAGCACACCATTACATGTACAATCTGTTTGTACACTAAAATATTAATTGAAGATAAAGGATATTAAAACAGAAAAGAAGCATATCCATCTAACTTGAAGCATCAACAAACTTTGAATAATCAAGTACACATCATGACTCAATTTATTTGCACGCAAAAACATTAAACTTGAAGCACACCATATGGTCCCTCTCACTTGAAGCATCAGCAAACTTGGGAATAGGTACATCAACACATAATTTACACACTTGATAAGTATTATAAAAGTAGTTGATTACACCAGAGGAGCTAGTGGATAGAAAAGGATCCAGAATTAATAAAGAGCGACACATTAATAATACGATTAATTATTGGGTTGGAAATAATCATGGCCTGCTCTTGAATGGGATAGCCCTGATGACTATCTGGTGGTACATTGCAGCAAGGGCAGCTCCGATGAATGGTCCCACCCAGAAAATCCACTGCAATACGCAGAACCAAAAAAAATTAATTAGCGCTAATCTTGAGTTAATTAGGATAATTAGTTGATTTAATTGTGAGATAATTAATTACATGGTCATCCCAAGCATGGTCTTTGTTGTAGATGATGGCAGCTCCAAGACTTCTTGCAGGGTTGATGCCAGTGCCAGTGATGGGGATTGTTGCCAAGTGAACAAGGAAAACAGCAAACCCAATTGGCAAGGGAGCAAGGATCTGCACCAAATTACCAATAATAGTTCTTGATAATCTCAATCTCAAAAGGAAAGTAGCAATTGAGAAAAAATTATAGTGTCAATTACAGCCTATGAGAGCAATTACACATAGACCCAGTTATTTTGTAGGGTTAATTACGGATAGACCCCGGCAGAATCCTCGTTTTGAACTTACTAACTCCTTTGAGTTTATTTTTTTGGACTTTATTACCTTCTGGAAAAAAAATTGTTTTTTGATGAATAGATCCCCTGAGGGTAAAAGATTAAAAGAACTTCACTCGCGAGAGCTGCCTGCAAAAATAAAACTAGAGAGAGAGTAATTTGAAAACACCAATAATACGGAAGGTCTATCCGCAATTAACTCTATTTTGTAGCATATCAGAAACAGTCATATTAGATAACTCCTTGTTAGTAGTATTAAAAGTATCTTGTTCTATTAATTCTTTTGTAATATCCAAGTATATATATCAACCAACATTTGTTTGGAGGTTAGCTTTCAAAGTAAATGCTAACCGAAGCATAATCTGATGCAAACTAAACATTTCACTTATCATCATGAGATTTAACATGATAATATAGGAGAAGAAAGGGGAAAAAGTACTTACAGGGACATGGGAGTCTCTGGCACTTCTCTTGGCATCAGTAGCAGAGAAAACAGTGTACACAAGGACAAAGGTACCCACAATCTCGGCACCCAATCCATCACCCTTTGTGTAGCCGGGGGCCACAACGTTGGCCCCACCACCCTGGGACTCATAGAGACCCTTCTGGTATCCCTTAACCACACCAGCACCACAAATTGCACCCAAACACTGCATCACCATGTAGAAGATGGCCCTGGTTAGGGACAGTTTTCTTGCTAAGAAGAGACCAAAGGTCACTGCTGGGTTTATGTGACCACCTGCCCACCAAAAATAATAAAAATAATTAGAGAAGTTAGATTATTTCAAACTTTTAACATATTTGATGAATGTTTTACATAGTGATTCAAGAGTGAATAATAAAGTAAATTAGTATTTTGTAAACATAATTCTTAATTCTGCAACTTTAAGATGAAGTTGGCAACCCTCCATTAAACCATTTCTGACCTAAATCAGTTTAGTTCTAAATTAGAGAGAGTCAGAACAAAATAAAACCAATTTAACTAAGGTTAAAAATTTGTCTAACAAAACTAGTTTAAGTCCTGGTCCAATATTGGACCAGCTTTTTCTCTGCTAAAGAGGTTTAAGGGGAGTTGCCAAACATATATATACACCATTCATATACAATTGAGATGCTTCTCAAGAGGGATCTTCTAAACTCCTAGATTAAAATTAAAAAGAAAAAAAAAGAAAAAAAAACAGACAAACTAAGAAACTAACCAGAGATTCCAGCAGTGCAGTAGACAAGAGCAAAGATCATGCCTCCAAAGGCCCAAGCAATCCCTTGAATACCCACAGTAGAGCACTTTGAAGGGGCCTTAACAACCCCCATAACAGTCAATATGGAAATATAAAGAAACAAGAAGGTAGCAATGAACTCAGCAATCCCTGCTCTGTAAAAGGACCATGATTTGAGCTCAGCAGGCTCAAACAATGGAGCAGGGGGAGCCTCCTTGTAGTCTTTGTCAGTTTGAGCTGAGGTCCCTATAGGCTGCCTCTCTGAGAACTTGTTTGCTCCTAGCTTAACATCCTCCTCTTTGCCCTCCATTTTTTATTAAATTATTGGAATTGTAAGCTCTTGAAGGAGATTAGTAGTATGAAGTGGGGAGAAAGAGAGGAGTGTTAGGGTTTTATAGAGGTGTTGATGACAAAAGAAATTGGGGGTTTTGGTGGACTTAAACCTTTGTATAATGATAATGGTGAAGGGGTAGGATTAAGAATTTTGATTGAGGGTTTTTTGCAATTATACCCCACAGATGTTTTATATTAATTTATCTCTTTGCACATAGCCCAATCTCAAGAATTAATTTCTTTATATATGATCTTTTATTGTTGTAAACCAAGGTGAAGGAAACAGAGCTAGATCTATGGACAGAGCCCCGAAACATATTAGGGTTGAAGACGTAGGTTTTCTTGATCAATAAAGAAAGACGTTTCTTCTACAATATCCATGATCTTTTTTCTATCTTCTTTTGAGGAGTAAAATTCCAAACATCATTTAGTGCTAGAATCTAAATCTTTTAGCTAGTCTGACTCCAAAAATCTATATCTGCACGACACTAATAAAATAGTTGTCTTTGGTTACACATTTGGATACTTGATTAAAAAAACTAGAAATTTGATCCTTTTCTCTTCTCCTAGGAATTTATTTTTCTTCTCCATATTATCTCCATCTAAAATAACTATGAAACTTACAATTTTACTATCTTTGTCATTCACTTAAAATTGCTTTGGGAGTACAACAACATAGTAATACTTAATTTTGTGTATCGCACGGGTAATTAAAGACTCGTTTCATCATTATACTAAAGCCCTCTTCAAATATAAAAAATTTCAAAAATAACTCTATCAATGTGTTTTCCCATATTGTCCCCATCATTTGAACTATATATACTCCATAATATAATACATCTTTTTTTTCCCTTTAATTTTCAAATTGTCATCTATGTGCATGTGAAGATAATATATGGATACAAATATGTAAAATACACATTAAGCAGGGCCTGCGCGCAAAAACTAAAGTTTGGTATGAGAACAAATCAAAGTAATAAGTAACAAAAGAGGGAGTATGTGGATCTTTGACAGGTTGGTCGGTCGTTTTTATCTTTTAAAAAAATTCCGACCATATTGACATATTACTTTTACAAGCCCTTTCCCTTTCAAGGATTCCTTATGTCACGCAGTTTTAAGCTTTGCATAGAATAAGCCATTTATTATGCCTAATCTACCTACTTCTTGCATTTATAATTTTACATTATTAATTAGAGCTCTCTTTTTTTTCCCCCTTCTTTTTGATATTAGGGTTTGTTTGGTTGCTCTGAACGTGCAAGTGGAGCTCAGTCCAGCTTGGCCTATGGACCACTGAGCTGCGCTGGCAATGGGATCTTTACACCAAGTTATCAATGATGACCCTTGTCTGCAAAAGAATGGAAGTATTCAACATTCCTTATAAAGTGAGGGAGATAATCATCCACATGATTTAGTAGCCTTTATATCTTTAATATATTTTGGTTCTCATGAAAATCATGTAATTTTGCTGAGCGATTGCAGATGGATGCTTTTGAAATATGTAAATTATTTTTTCCCGTCACCTCCCTCTGAACGTACCCCCCTGGATTAATTGATTGATGGTGGGGATGTCTTTACATTCACTGGTGTGTGCCCTGCACCGAAGGAAATGAGCGTTACAAAAAACAATAATTCATAATCAAATTTGCATTTTTGGATAGAAGCCAGAAAATTTGTGAAATCCGCCTCCTTTTTTATCAATCATATATCGGCAGGAATTGGATACTTTCTTCTTTCAGAGTTTTTCCCGCGATCCCTCGGATGATGAGTTATCAAACTAGTCAATCTGAGCTAAGCTTCTTAACAGTTTAAACTACCTCTTGATATGAATCTCTATAGAATCAACTATTTGCAATAATATGATACTATAGGACTATAGCACTGTTTTAACGACTAATAAAGTCGTGAATTAAACAACTTATTAAACTAAACCCTGATGAATACTGCTTATGGTTATGGCTATTATTATATCATTTTCCCCTCAAATAAAAATGACTTGATGCCAATTTTGTAGCTTATCCTCGCATAAGGATAAGGAGGGTCCCCTAACCCTACCTCAGCATTAGAATTAGATTACTAGACTAATCTTAATGTATAAACCATGATAAAGACCCTCTAATGACCTATAACTGCCCATAGCATCTGTACTAGTCATAATCCCAATATATAGTACGAGTATCCGCTTAATAATTTTGCTTATTTACTGTAATTAAGGGTAAGACTCCAAGTTGATTAATTGGATTGGGATTAGGACATGATCCTGCAAATGTGCAGGGCTATATTTCCGATCAAGTCTATCTTGGATGGGATTTAGATTGAGTCATTATAATTGATAATTTATATTAATATCAAAATTTCTAATTATTTTTATTGGGATTATTCGATTTTCATTTGTTGAACTCATCTTACATAGTTGACATTACAGATTTAGGGTTTATCAATGTTGAATTAATGCTAATATAGATATGCTTTTGATGCAATCTAGTAAAATAAAAATATATTTTGCATATATAGCGAGACAAGAAGATTTTTTTTTTTTTTGGGAGTAACATTGGCTAGGTCAGTCGGATATCAGGAACAAGGTCCAAAATCAAGCACTCAGAAGAACGAAATTCGGGGTCAAATCTCTCCCAAAAACAAGAAAGCATATCTTACTATCGAAGGCCCACCGGTGCATATTCATGGTCACATATAGGGTTCCAACTCCATCCCATTAGTAAAGATTGTATTCAATTTTGTTAATCCAGGGTTTTTTGTTGGGTGACAACGATGATTGGAACAGGAAGACAGTATTAGGATGTGGGTCCCACTGGATCCTTTTTAAAACATGTGAGACAACTCATTTCTGCTACCCTAGCACCACCGGCCGCATAAGGAGTGGGGCCCACGCCAACTACTGTGGACGAGGACAACAACCAGACACGTCACCCTTAACCGTCCAGATACTCATCGTCCCTCCACGTGTCGGCACCTGATGTCACCTGCCTGGAATGGCAATTTTTATAAGCCGTCCTCCGTCATCATCCGAAATAATAAAAAAATAATGATAGGGGCACACTTCATCATCAATCATTACTCCCTTCTCTCTATAAGATATCTGACCCCATGAAATTGTAAAAATAATTTCATGTGGGTCCCAATGCACTATAGAGAGAGAGGTGGTTGAGTGCAGCCCTATTAAGACTCATAATAAAAATACTACTCCCCACTCTGCTACAGTGGTGAAAGTGGTAAGATATGAGGTTATTGACGTTATTGGATTATGAAAAGTGAGATGATGAAAATTATATATTTTAATAAGATCAATAGCTTAATAACTCCAGAGTCTGTAATTATATAGATGCACTCGAAAATGACATGCTGGATCATCAGCCACAAATAAATTGGAGGTGAAAGGAAAAATTTTCTTTTCTTTTTTAATTCTTTTGGAAACCAACTAAATATGTGATCAATGGTTAAATATTATAATCAAAAGTAAAAGAGTTTGAACTTCCATGAAGATTTACCTATCTATGTGCACAACACTCGCCGACCACTTTGTTTGTAAATGATGGTTTGATTTTCATTGAGGGTGTGTGTGGTATGCATGAAAAGATGGAACCCCAAAACATGAGGCTCCAGCCAACTTACTTACTTCAAAGAGGAAAGACAGGTTAACACACTATCAATCATTACACTCTCTCTATAGTACATTGGGACCCCATGAAATTGTAAAAAATAATTTCATGTGGGTCTCAATACACTATAGAGAGAGAGGTGGTTGAGTGCAGCCCTATTAAGACTCATAATAAAATACTACTCCCCACTCGCTACAAGTGGTGAAAGTGGTAAGATATGAGGTTATTGACGTTATTGGATTATGAAAAGTGAGATGATGATGAAAATTATATATTTTAATAAGATCAATAGCTTAATAACTCCAGAGTCTGTAATTATATAGATGCACTCGAAAATGACATGCTGGATCATCAGCCACAAATAAATTGGAGGTGAAAGGAAAAATTTTCTTTTCTTTTTTTTTTTTTAATTCTTTTTGGAAACCAACTAAATATGTGATCAATGGTTAAATATTATAATCAAAAGTAAAAGAGTTTGAACTTCCATGAAGATTTACCTATCTATGTGCACAACACACGCCGACCACTTTGTTTGTAAATGATGGTTTGATTTTCATTGAGGGTGTGTGTGGTATGCATGAAAAAGATGGAACCCCAAAACATGAGGCTCCAGCCAACTTACTTACTTCAAAAATGGGTCGGTATAAGTTCCAGGAGCATACCCCTAACCTTAGGGTATACTCCTATTACATTCTAAAATCCAAAAAACCACACACATCACACATATATTAACCCATAGTTAGAATGTTTGTTATAGTATACGACTAAAAAAGATCACTACTATATATACAAACATACAACTCATATCTAATCCAAAACTATGGTACAGTCAATCCCACTTCCAGCATCTCCATGACGAAGTGGATGCATTACTGGTGCTACAATATATATCCTTGCACCCTTGTTGATTTCAGTAGCACAGTGTCTAGTGGTTTTAAAATTTTTAAAATTTGAGGAAAGTAATCCTTAAAAATAGTGGCTGAACTACACAGTGTCCAGTGGTGTCACAGGACACTACTGGATTTTATACTTTTTAAGGAATTAACATTATCGCACGTGCATATGCACGTGTAATAGGCGCAAAACTATTTCAATAAATTCCTATATCTCTAAAATGCATCATTTGTTCGATTGTAATTATAATGTGATATCTTAAATCTTAGGAAACTATTTTTTTTATCCTATAGGGAAAGGTGGGGTTTTTAGCATCTACTAATATCATTTGTATATGTTTTTTTTGTTGCAGAATAAAATGCATGTGCCTAATGCACAAAACTTATAATTTTAAAAATATTTTATACTTTCTATTCTTTGCCTTTTTAGCTATACATATTATTGTTTTTGCTAACAGGAACTTATAATTTTAAAAATATTTTATACTTTATATTCTTTGCCTTTTTAGCTATACATATTATTGTTTTTGCTAACAGGAACTTATAATTTTAATTTATACATTTTAGAATCTAAAATATATATTAGATATGTATTTATGGGCCCATGTCCTATGGTCATGGAGTATTGTATGGAATATTCTAGAAAACCAAAAAGAGAGAAAAGAAAGACTAAATATTTGTGATATATGGAATACTCTAGAAAAGAAAAAAGAAAGAAAAGAAAAAGGTCTTTTATTAAATTATCTTTCGACCTTCCAAGTATGGTACAAGATGAGAATATGTCCACCACTCATCCAAATTTTGAATTACCCCCACTTATATATATATATATATATATATATATATATATATATATATATATATATATATATATATATATATATAAAAGGAATTTTATTTACTTCTACTTGTATTTAGTACTTAGGATACCACTAAAACTAGGATAGGACACTCTTGATATGGATACAATTGTAAAATTATCAATAGAGATCCCTAATACATCAATGATAAGTTATATGGAGACACCACTGAGATAAAGTTATGTCTCCGTTATTGCTACTCCCTCCACGTCACAAAAATAAGGAAACCCATTTCAAAGGTTTTAGCTCTAAAATAGGTTGGAAATCGACTAATTAACCTTAAAATAATGGGCTAATTAGGACGCGTTTTCTCCAAACCAAGCCAAAACACATTTTCCAATGATAGTTTCCAAACCTAATAAACACAAGAAACCGAGAAAATGTATTTCAACCATCCAAACTAAGGATTAAGGTGGAAACTCATTTCAACCATTGATTTAAGGGTGCACAAAAATAAAAAATAACCATTTTCCAAGTAAACGATGAAATCCACTGAAATTTGGTAAACCAACCAAACAACACCTCGTAGGAGCCTTAGGGGGTGTTATTCGTTCCGGATTGTTGACTTGGACTCGGATAATTGTTCATGAATCCGACATTCTTGGATTGGGACCTGAACTCGGAATTTATGGTTAGAGCTCCGGACTCTTGGATTGGATTTTGATTTTTGTGAGTAGAATTCTTAAACTTTTGGTTTGGATTCTCGAACTTTCGCTTTGGATTCATAGACTGAAGGTTGGATTCTCGGACTAAATTTTAGATTTGTGGATTATTTGCAGTAGGAGTTTCAAATTAAATTATTATGTTGAATAATAATCATTAACAAAAAATATTAATTTAAAAAACCACCCTCATTTCGATTAACGGATGACAACAACAAAATTAAATACATCTTGTAATTCATTTAAGCAGTTTAAACGAAATGTATGTAATATAGTATTAAATATTTAAAATATTCATATATTTAAGAAATGTTAAATGATGAACATATCTAAGTTAATATTAAATATTAAATATATTAAAAGTGATTAAGTAGTATTAAAAATATTTCATTTTAAATGAATTAAATAAATTTATAGAAGTTGATTAAAATATTTTAAAATTAAATACATTCAATGTTAGTATATAATAACTTAGAAATATGGAATAGTGTAATTAAATATATTTAATTTGAAATATATTAAATATTTAAATAAGTAAAGAGAAGAGGAGAGAGGAAATCCACATAGTAACATCACAATCCATCAATTTTAACTTGGACTTTCTATTAAAATTTTTCATTAGAAACTATAGAGTTGAAATGGAGTGTGGATTTTGAAATCCTAGTCCGATAACAATCCTAGACAACCAATAACACCTTAAATTCAAATCCAAATCCTAGTCCTAAACTAATAACACATTAAATTCAAATCCAAATCCTAGCCCTAAACCAATAACACATTAAATTTAAATTGAATCCTAGCCCTAAACCAATAACACCTTAAATTCAAATCCAAATCCTAGCCCTAAACCAATAACACCTTAAATTGAAATTCAATAAAAGTCAATCCAAATCAACAATCCACAACCAATAACCCCCCCTTAGAATCCTCTACAATATTGTTGTAGAAAGTGCCTACAATTCACCAATAACAACTCTTCACTTAGTAGACACCATAAATGATACCAATTAAATAAATTATATAAAAATTATTTTACTCACGGAGCCCATTAGATGAACCAATATTATTCATCCACTTAAGTAATTATAGGCACTCTCTACAATCAAAGATGTAGATGATCTCTTCTCCTCATAGGATCTCTCTCTCTCATGTGTATTTCTTTCATAAAGTTAGTTTGGAAATTAAAGGACTTACGAGGGATGAGAGCCGTCTGTAAGCTTTGGCAATTGCTAGTTGTTTGTTTGTTGTTACTAATTAATTCAATGGATGTATGAGTAATGTGATATAGTCAATATACTAGATACTTTCTCCATCTGTCAGATGATAAAATTTTAGGTTTTGCATGTGCAAATACACGTCCCACTGAAAAGAATTGTATATAGCATTTTAATTGTGTCACAAAATTTGATCGTGGAAAGATGAGTACCAAAAAGGAAAAGGATGTTCTTTGCTATATATCCTAGTTTAAGAAAGATCAAAGGGCTTTTCTTCATTTCATTAAATACAATACGGAGATGAGAAAGGAGAAAAGGCCAAATATATAAAGCATGTAAAAAGATAAGATCCTTACAACAGGTTCACTCGTAGGAGCCTTAGGATCCTCTACAATATTGTTGTAGAAAGTGCCTACAATTCACCAATAACAACTCTTCACTTAGTAGACACCATAAATGATACCAATTAAATAAATTATATAAAAATTATTTTACTCACGGAGCCCATTAGATGAACCAATATTATTCATCCACTTAAGTAATTATAGGCACTCTCTACAATCAAAGATGTAGATGATCTCTTCTCCTCATAGGATCCCCCTCTCTCATGTATATTTCTTTCATAAAGTTAGTTTGGAAAAGGACTTATGAGGGATGAGAGCCGTCTGTAAGCTTTGGCAATTGCTAGTTGTTTGTTTGTTGTTACTAATTAATTCAATGGATGTATGAGTAATGTGATATAGTCAATATACTAGATACTTTCTCCATCTGGCAGATGATAAAATTTTAGATTTTGCATGGCTGCTTCTATAACCGCTAAAGAATTTTCTCTGCTTTTTTTAATCTAGCTTCAGCTTTTTTGAGAATTCTACTAGCCTACTCGCCTCTCTCTTTGGTATTCCTACGTGCAAGTGTGCAAATACACGTCCCACTGAAAAGAATTGTATATAGCATTTTAATTGTGTAACAAAATTTGATCGTGGAAAGATGAGTACTAAAAAAGGAAATGGATGTTCTTTGCCATATATCCTAGTTTAAGAAAGATCAAAGGGCTTTTCTTCATTTCATCAAATACGATACGGAGATGAGAAATGAGAGAAGGCCAAATATATAAAGCATGTAAAAAAGATAAGATCCTTACAACAGGTTCACTCGTGGGTGCATCGAAAAAATACCTCAAAGAGAAGAAATTACATCACATTGAAACTTGGTTTTGACAAAGGGTTAGAAAAGAGGGATTAAGTAGAAAAATTAATGTAGTTAGTCCATTCAATAACTCGAAGGACTAAATTATTAACTCGTTAAATAAGTTTTATTTTAGCCAATGTGATTATTTTTAGTGTTTGGGAATAACGAGGATTTTGATTATTTTCTTTATAAATAGAGGAGTTAACTATTAATCCTTCTAAATAGAAGTATTAGTAAACCCATCATTGTGAGGGGTTAACTCATTTTAATCTTTCTAGAGGGATTAGTTTAACCATTGTGCATTTTTGTATTTGGTAAATTATGAAGATTTAACTCACTTTAACCATTGTATAACTTTTTTGTGTTTGACGGGTTAAGAAGGGGTTAAGTCTCTTTAACCCCTCACTTAATCCATTGCCAAATGGCACCGAAGATTTTCAGTATAACTTTGCTTCACGGTTTCTTAACTAATGATAACTAATGTATCGCTGTACACTCAGATTCAATAGAGTTACAGAGCACCTTTGATTTTTCAATTTTCTCTTCCTCATGGTAACAAGACACATGCGATCATAAGTATATTGTAACTTTAAAACAAGCTGAGACATTGGACGTTTACAAACAAACTCTCAACATTTTACTGCATTTTTTTAATTAGAGACCTCTTCAACTCTAATGGATCCTTAATGATGATTTAGTAGACTTGACGAGGCCCAACAAAATCCCAATATGAAAATCTTCAGGTCATAAAGAAGACTGAAGCCCAATTTAGGTCTCTCCACTCAGCCATAGTAATTTGTTAAATCAGATAAAGAGAGCTCATTACTGTATATTATTATGTCATACAACAAGTAAAAACAATTTTTACTGATAATTGCGAGTGGCTGTGTGACTCCTAGATATCTTAATTACAAATTGTTTTTGAGGATTTATGTAGTTTTCTACGATACCTCATAACAGTAATTTGTGTGTGGCAGTGGTACCTGTGAAATTGTTGTTGATGAGCTTGAAAAAAAATAATCATATGTTTTGTCTTTATACAACGGAAAATATCATTATGAAAAGGAGAGCTGGGTCGAATGTTTGGGGAAGAAAAAAACTGTATTGAATTTTCTTTTCTATTGTTCGTACAAAACTAAGAAACGTCACATTCGTAACAAAGTCTATCATTTTGGCACCGAACATGGAACACAACATTTTCCAAGTTATTTTTGCCCCCTGAGAATAAAACACGATCCTTTTGCCGAATTTATGATATTTCCAAGGAAAAATTTACAAATTGTATTATCGCATGCGAGTAATAGCAATATAAAAAAAAAGATTTCACATTTTAAAAAAAAGTAAATACTAGGAAATTAATTTTATAAAAGGTAAATAAAAATATGAGCAGCAATAATAACATATCAACAGTGTATGTTACCTCATCAAAAAAGAAAAAGGAACAAAATAAGTACATACTTGGAAACTAATTTTGAGGGTTGGTACGGAAATGCAAAAGCTGTTAAAGGTTCGATATGCAAAAAAAACCCAAAAAAACCTAATCCTCGTGAGATTCAGAGAATCGATTGCTCTCTCTCTCCCTCTCTCTCTCTCTCTCTCTCTCTCTCTCTCTCATCATTCCCCTTTACTTTCTCTCTCTTAAGCTTACACAGAGGCCCCTATCTCTCTCCGCCGCCGCCGCCGCCGCCGCAGTTCCTCCATCGTCGGGAGAATCCAAAGTCCCATCTTTTCCCTTTTCTATTTATCAAAGGTTAGATTTTTCTTTCAAAATTTAGTATCTTTTTGTAGCTCAGCGCGAAGATTAAGGTTCGAATACGCCATTGTATGTTGTGCTTTATTTTTTGGTTAGCACTGAGTTTTCATTACGGAATTCTAAAGATAAAGATCAATTGCGTGATTATTCATGGAAGCTGTATTTATTCGTTTAAATGGCAAATTAGGTTTTCTGGTTATGAAATTAGAGCAACAAATTAGAGATTGACCAGCAAAGGTTGCAAATTTAGTACCTACATTATCGGCAGAATCAGTGAAATTATTGATTGTACCTGGTACTGTGTGTCATGTTGAAACTGGCAATTTTTACCCATTGATGCTTTCTTTGTACTATTTTAGAATATGTTATTCATCGTTTTGTCACGTTCTATGATCATTTGAGAATCAAATGAGACCGAAAAAGTTTGTTGTGGTTGTGACCCATGATTGGATTTTTGGTGAGAATCATTGACTGAAGAAATCAAATAATTCTACTGATAGTTTCGCTTAATTAAAAGTTTTACATGTTTTAGACTAAACCAAAGTTTTCCCAGGTTCATAAAAAAACCAAACCATTTAACCATGATTGTGAAAGGACACTCGTTTCTCACTTAAAACCAAATCAGAATCATGTGTACTTTATAGCAACTTGTTGTATTGAGTTATATAATGTTTGCATTGTCGTGTCTTATTCAAGCTTTTTATGTTATGTCACGTTGCTCTATGTCCTTCTACACGTAGCTGTAGTTTTGTATACTAGTAAGTAAATTGTAAACATAAGAAAGTCTAGTAATTTGAACTTAAAGAAAAAGGGTTTGCATAAAAATTTTGTATTCAGGATGCCAGGTCTTTTAAAATTCTGTACTTAATGCATAATTGCATTGTTGTATTAGTACGATTGGTTATTTTTGGTATGTCTTTTAATCATAATTCTGGTTTTTTTCTTTTCTATTTTGGTAGGTCAAGCAAGTAATCTGAGACTCTGCGATTACAGCTTTCCCACTGAAGCCTTTTCTATGATAGGCTTACAGATGCTAAAGGCTTTCTCAAATAGGAATTATATATATGTCATTAGTGTATCTATGATTCACAGCTGTGTATGTAGGCAGTCAATATTCATTGTATAAGGACAAGGTGTCGTTGCCAGCTCACCTGCGGCTTGCTGATTTTAAATTTTTAGACGGAGAGAAGTCATAACTTTCTTTGTAATTGGTAATCCCATTTCATCGTATACTTAAGGGCCACATCAAAATGTCAGAAAGCGAAATGGCAATCATCAAACCAGAGGTGAGTTGGGAATCCGTAATACCACGCACACATATTCGAAATGGGAATCTTTCTTTCTTCTCGACTTTTTGTTTGTTCAATGTTCACTTTGTTTACTTCCCTTGTACTTCTTTCTGTGTTTCTCTAACTGCCAACGCTACAACAAGTTCTATTATTTTGAAGGGAATTGCAATGCCAGAGTTTTGCTAATTTTTCCATTTTATTAGAGACTCGTCCAACTTATACATCACTTATGACTTATGAGTTAATCTGCATCAATTTTACAATGACTACATGATGTGTCGAGATATATGAAGTCATATATTTGGGTATTCTCTAACAGGCTATGAGGTCATATATATGGCTCGAGTGTGCCGATGGTTCAATCCAACAAGTAGAGGAGGAGGTTGCTATGTTCTGCCCCATGATATGTCGAGAAATACTTCAAAAGGGCCTGGGTTCTTCCAAGAACTATGCTATTTCTCTTCCAGAAAGGGTCAACCCAGCTATTCTTAGCTTGATCCTCGATTACTGTCGATTTCATCAAATGCCAGGCCGTTCTAACAAGGTTGCTTCTCTTCTTTGAATGTAGTGCATTTCTAGTTTTTCAAAGTACTAAAGTTCACAACCGGTCCTTAAGATGCTTTAAGCATCAATTTGTCTAAGGGGCTAGCAATTTTTCTTATATGGTGAACATGTTTGAATGCTTAATCAACCAGTTGACTAGCCTGCTGCAGATCGTTACATGTTCGAAACTAGAGGACAGAGGGTTTACCAATATCATTGTTTAGTTCAACAGTTTTATATTTACTTTGTGTAGGAGCGGAAGTCCTTTGATGAAAAGTTTGTTAAGGCTGACACCAAAAGGTTATGTGAATTGGCTTCTGCTGCTGATAGTCTCCAATTAAAACCTTTGGTTGATCTCACTAGCAGGGCACTTGCTCGCATGATTGAAGGAAAAACACCTGAGGAGATACGCGAGACGTTCCATTTGCCTGATGACCTCACTGAGGTATTTGCTTTATTTCATTTTCTTTTCTGTTCTTCCATTATAGTGTGAATATTGTTCTTCTCTCACTGGTCACTTTTCAGGAAGAGAAATTGGAACCGTTGAAAAATACCACTGATGATCCACGAATTCGTCTGTTGAATCGACTTTATGCTAAAAAAAGAAAAGAACTAAAGGATAGACAAAAGCTAAAGGTAATAGCTACACCATCTTTGCAGACTATGTTGTGGTAATAGTAAGCTAAAGTTTCTGTATAACTTTTATCAGGTAGTTTATGGTTCTAATTATAAACGTACCAGCCTTTATATTTTGACTTCCTGTTTTAGGATGTTGAAGTTGAAGAAGATCGAGTAGATGAGCAAGTAGATAAGCGGTCTGTTGATGACCTTTTGTCTTTTATAAATGGAGATGGAGGTATGTCCTCTTTTTACGTACTTAATATATTTGCTGCCCATTATGTTAATTGTTTTTCTTTCTTTAGAGAGGCAATTTCTACTGTTAGTGCTTTTGTCTTTCTATGATCAGAGATGAAGGTGATCTACCTTGTTCTGTTTCCTTACCTTTGTTGGCCTGATACTTGTTTGTATCTCATGGTGATTTCTACAAAATTTCTAGAATACGTGAATCTTTTTTTTTTTTTTGATAGGTTTAGTTTATTTCTGGATTGCTTTCATCATGAAGTTTTCTCCTTCATGCTTATTTATAGCATACAATTGATATGAGTGTTAGATGTTAAATTTACCATCTTTTTCGTCAATCTCTGAAACTGAGTTTCATGATAATTGATGGTACTTCATGGATGTTAATTGTTGCATTCGGCTAACATTAAATCATGACATTTGGATCCATTCTTAACCTTGGATCCTAAAAGTTTTATGTTTATAGAATACTCTCTAACTGAGACGCATGCTCCATTATTTTCCAAAGAGTGAACACTAAGTTGCTCTTTATTTTGATTTGCACAGATTCTAAAGCTGTTAGAGGTGCAAAAAATAAAAAGAAGAATAGAAGGAAAAAGGATCAGTTGAAGGATCCATGTAGGAGCACAACAGGCAAAGAATCGTCCAAGAAGGTTTGATTTAATTTTAATTCTTCTGCACATACCAAGTTTGTTTTTCTAGATGAGTCATTTACTTGATGTGGATATTAAAGGTTCAGGAAGCTGTTAGTCTTACGATATGCCACAAAGCTGTTGGCAAGTGCTCTCCTACCCCAAGTAGGAGCTCAGCAAGACTTGAAAGCACAGAAAGCGACTTTGTGTCCAAAGTTGAATTTGATGATTTAGATATTGATGATGAGTTGGATCCTGCAATGAAGGAGGAACTTGACAGGTAAGTGTCCTTGTTTTAATTTGTTTACTGCCTAAGTTGCATGGAAACAGTACTGGTACGGGTGCGGGTACGGGACACGGCAAAATTGTAAAATGTAGGGTACGGGGACACGGCTACATATATATATTGAATTAATAATGTACATGAGATAATTTTTTTCCGCTTCATGTGTCATTAGAATTAAAATTCCGATCACATTTTAAAGTTTCTTTTATCATATTGATTATCATAAATTGAATCTATTCATTTTTTTTACTAGACATCCAAACGATCCAATAACTATATAGTTTTGAACTTGGGTATGGACTGAAACGAACCCGACCCATATCTAACTAGTTTCAAGAAACGGATGTGAAGTGTAAGCTATACGTTCAAGAAGTCTTTGACAAGTGTTTTAAATTAACACATATATCGTATAATTGAGTACATGTTGTAATAAATGCATGCATATATTCAAGAAGTGTCCATGAAGTTTGGGTACGAGAAAGTGTCGGGTACATGTCCGGTACGGGTACGGTTTCATTATAGAAGTACCTGGGTAACATAGGTTACTGCACACAAGTACCTTTACTGGTTTCCTTTTCCTTTTATTCCATTCTTTTTGTATTTTACTGGTTTTCATCATAAAAATTTGAATAACCATTTATAGTAGCGATATTATAACCATTTAAACTTATAATATTTAATTTTACATGTATATAAAAAATGATAATTCGTAAATCTCCTCAATTCTGACACGAAGGCTACAAATACTATAGTCCAGTAGCATGGCAATGTGCATAAATTAATCACAATAAAGGCAGCTGAAGACAGGGTGTGCCTAGCATACACCTATCATATGTTTCCTGGAGGCCACTTAAATTGCTAGACGGCCACATCACTTACTCGAAAGCCATTTATTCAGTGCACTCGATAATATAAGGTAGGCTTTAAACACTTCCCTTCACTAAACAGCGACCATCTTGTTATATATATCCGTGCGTGCGTGCGTGCGTGCAACAGAGATGTGCTTGCAAGATCAGAACCACCCCACATAGAATAGGGAAATCTGCCTTTCGCAGGTGGAGAAAGAGTTAGTTTGGAAACTTTTAGCTTTTATCTTTATGGTTAAAACCACCCCAGTCCTATTGAGATATGGTTCTGATAGGATACTTGTTCCGTGCGACGCTATACAAAGCTAACTGAAACTGAGGGTGAAACTATTAGAACCACAGGAACTAGGTAAAGCAATAAGTAAGATATACAAAAGCAGAAAGTAAGTTCTCAAACATTATAATCAAGATAATTGTCTTTTTTACTCTTTCTGCATCAAAGTTGAGGGGGAATAATCAAGGTGAAGTATTCAAGATCAAACTAACCAAATTGCCTCAACAAGTAAGACAAGCTTACGGCCCGAATCTCAGCAATCACTTGTTTAGATTCTACATATTGATCATTTTGAACTAAAATCAAACTTTTTGGTGGAATATTCAAACTATGTATAATATCCCAACTCTCAATAGTTACATACAAGTCTATAGAACATAGAAAATCAGGATGCCCACGACGAATATTTTTTGTTGCTGTCGGAATAAGCAAAAGTCCAAATCCTATTAACATAGTAACTGGAAGTGGAAGAAGAGGTATTATCCACGCATATTTATATGTATGTTCCATAAAAAAAACAAATTTCTATAACCAAGGTCAAACTATGAGCTTCTGCTTTCTTTTGTGTACATAAGGTGGCATAATTTAGTGAAGGCATGCAACAATCTGTTGTAAAAAATACAGGCTGCTATGGGCTAAACTAGCAAGAACATGGTTGTCACTGTAGGCTTGTATTTGTATTGGACCTATTGTGCTTGTGCAGCAAAAGACTTGTTATCCTTTCACCTTATTAAGGCGTTCTCTTATTTATTTCACTGCAGTTTGCTTTTCTCAAACATCAAGTTATATATATCTTTGTTTCCATCCCAGTTATGTCGGTTTGACAGCTGCTATGCAAATAAACTCCTGACATGCGAGTATAATGACCCGTTGCATCTTAATCTAGCTTGCCTCATCCATTTTATAAACTACTGCAGAGAAGTAGAAGATTTTGCACGGAGACTGAATTCTGATTGGCCTGAAAGAATGCAAGAAATCCTATCTCTAGGCCAGGATAGAAGACTTGTTCCAAATTTGCTGAATGGGAATAGTTCCCTTAGAAGATACGCAGGTTTGCATTCTCTGTCAATATTGTCTTCTCTGTATTTAATTGATGTAAGGTTTTTCCATATTCTATCATATAAACTTATGAACTAAATAATCACTGAGGTGCAGGCGTTGGCCATAGATGAGCATGCAGGCATATATAAGACCAATTGAAGCTGATCCATTCTTTTGAATGGTAGGTGAACCTTGTCTCTGTTGAGAGAGTGTAGACTGCCATTGACAAAATGTGGTGTACATGAAACTGCCATTGGCATGTATTTTCAGTTTTTTTAATTATTTATGCAATTTTATGTCAATATGTTTGTAATAGTGCAACTTTAGGGAGGACTTGCCAGTGTTTATGTAAAACTCTCCAGATGCACGAGCCCTCTGCATGCAATATTTGCCTGAGGGCCGGCTCTGTCTTCTAGACTCCAGCCGTTGCTGAAGTTAATGTCATGATGTTCGCAATTTAATTAATCAACAAAATAGAAATACTTGGGTATGGCAATGTGCATTACATTTCTCCCCAGAATAGCAACTGTTCAGCTGCTACAAGCGGCATGGACCTGGTTGCATGCTTGGATTCTTGTGCTTTATGGGATGGAGTCTTTATTCCACTTCTGCTTTTCTTTCATCCTCTTTGTGCTTCTGTGGAGGTTCTGGGTCTCGTATTCAAGTGATGAATTGAGCACTTCATTTTTGCTCAATTTTAAGAATATGATCATGGATCTTTTGAAAATTATTTGTTTTCGACAGTCAGATTTGTTTTCTATGAAATTCTGCTGAGATCAAGGGAGCTTTCACCCTTCAAATTGGTAAGCTAAAGCTGAATGCATTATATCTATTCACAGAAAATTTCTGATGAGTAATTTGGTGGTATTTTCGATTGTAAAGATTTGATTAGATTATTACTTTTGAGGGATGATAATTTCTGAAGCTGAATGCATTATATCTATTCACAGAAAATTTCTGATGAGTAATTTGGTGGTATTTTCGATTGTAAAGATTTGATTAGATTATTTCTGATGAGTAATTTGGTGGTATTTTCGATTGTAAAGATTTGATTAGATTATTACTTTTGAGGGATGATAATTTCTGGCGGCAGTTAGAGGTTCAGATGAGGGATGTCTTCATGGAAAAGTTTGATGTTACTGTTGTTTTATGGAAGGAGGTGGGAAAATATGAAGGGGGCAAAATAAAATCTCATTCAAACCTTTTTAAATTACATAATCTCAAATTTCTCATTTTTCTTTTTCAATTCAAAATATTGGGATGTGTGTGATAACAGAAACTCATGCTTTTAGGACCCGCAAGGCAACAAGAACAAAATCTAAACTCATGCTAAATTGTATACAAATATGGTACAATTTGCAGTTCTTTCCAGAGATGGAATAAGGGATGGATAATATTCTTTCATCATATGCTACTGAGAAAGTAGTGAACATGGCAGCAAGTCTGAACCATTGCAGTCACAAACTTCAATCTCAGGCACCAACATATTGAGGAAGCATCATGTTTCTTTGATGCTTTCACTTGACAAAATTTCGAGAAAGCTTTTCACTATGCGAATGGGATTACAAAAGAGTTTATCGTCTTCGGTTTCCATTTGCAGTAACTGATGCAATGTGTTCATTCCTTTAGCTCAGAATTTACAAGGTCTTAACAGCTTTAGTACTTTATACATACAACAAATAACTAATCCTTTAGTGTGGTGTACAAGAAGGGGGAAAAAAGACTGCAGGCCTATTCTTGGGTAAGCTTGACATGGGGCAAATTCTCTCGGGCTCTCCCTTCTCCCAAATATTTCTAAGTTCGCCTCTTTTTCTTCCCAGTGCCGATAGCGTGCCTGCACAAAGTTAGAAATGCATTAGCAAGGAATAATAAGAGCAAGAAAATTTATCACAGAAAAGAAAGATCATCTATCGGCAAAATGGAGCTCCAAAATGATAATACTAATTTAGAGATTAGATTTGCAATACTCATTGGATGAAACTCACCTAGGGTGAAGGGAACAATGTAAAGAAGAGCTGGTTGACCATGTCCATCCATCAAATTAAGAGCCACATATGTTATTAGTAGACCTGCAAAAATAAATATAAAGATGTATTATGATCCAACTTCTGAATTTCCTATAACTTGTATTGAAATGTAATGTCGCTGGAATCATCTAGGAAATATATTTGGTACAATTACGCATGGTGTGCAGGATTATGACACAATCTGTCTCGGTGAAAATCGGCTGGATCTGGGTAAGAAGTTGGCTTGACAAATCTTACAAGTGATTGGAAAAAAGAAGTTTAATAGAAAAGAACAAGCGACTACTATCTAGTAGCAGGATCAATCAGCCATCTTGGCTTTTGTTTCATTTATCCTGTGCTTCGTTGTGCTACAACTAAACATGGTTAGCATGTTAAGATATATTCATAAAGAGATTGTCGATCAACCTCACCAGATTGTTCACTACGTATCATGTCTTTTCTACTTGTACTATAATTGTCAACTATCAAGAACTTTATAAACTTACCAAAACCATAGGCCACCATAGTCCACAGGAAGTAACCTGCCCTCAAATTCTTATTTGCAGCCCAATCATACCTACAAACAGAAACAGAAACTCCATGCATTCAGAAAGACATGCACAAGAACGATCAGCAAAGATGTATGTATTTAACTGACAACAGATACCTTCATCTTCAGTACTTTGGAAATAAATACTAATAGAAAGCAGCCAGATAAAAAAAAGCACAATTTAACAGTAAGAATTGATGCAAAGGGGTATATCTGTAAACCACATAAACTGAGAAATAAATTTGATCCGGCACCTGGAATTAATTGGTAAATAAGATATTAATATCACTACCGAAGCATTGACAAAAGAAAAACAAAAAAGGGGAAAAGGGCAGGGTGAACTTAGTAACATGAAAACGTGCAGCAATCTCCATGCCAGATCAATCATGCAACAACCTAAGTATCTGGCTTTGGAATAAATAAATAGCTACAATCCAAAAGGATTTAACGGAAGGGAGAATTCTGTAAAAGGACAATATTAAGCCAAAGAATCCTTCCACTTTCACTCAAATTAAGCAAAAAAGCAATGAGGCAAAGCTTATTCTGCCTCACTTCATGGACTTTAAGCCACATTGAGGTTTGATTAGATTAAGTATTGGAATGCAGTAGTTGTTTGTAAAGCACTGTATACTGCATGAGATTTGGACTTTAACTATGATTGTTTTACTATCTAAACTTGAGGAGAGGGTGGATAATATATGTGATAGAATTTTTCTTCAAACAAAATTCCCCTTCTAAGATTATTGGAAGGTGTCAAAAGATAAGCTTTAGAGCATGTTTGGCTACTACTTATTTTTGTTACCTTATAAAGTTCCTTATTACTTATTGTCAAAACACCTTGTAAGGATAAAAAATAAGTAAAGTGTTTGGTAAAACCCTTAACTTATAAGGATATGTGTATAGTTATTTGTTGGGTAAACCAATAACTTATAAGGTTGTGATAGTTGTCAAATGACCAAAAGGACATCTTTGTTAAATCTCATATTTGACTAATTAATTACTTATATATTAATCAAATATATTTATTAATAAAGTTTTAATTAATACATTAAGTAAATAATAAAAGTAATTATTTCACATAATATGATTATTAATTACTAATATTGGGACAAATTAATTAATTTATATTAATACAAATTATTGTTAGCAAAATTATTAATTAATCAATTAAAATTAATTATTTATAATATTAAATATATTTAAATAAAATATTTTTATATATTACACTAATTTTGATTACTAATTACTAATACTGATATTAATTAGTTAATTTCATATTAAGTCAATTAAGAATTATTAATAGTTTTATATATTAATTAAATAATTATTTAATAGGAATAATTTATACAAATTATTATTAGCAAAATTATTAATTAATCAATTAAAATTAATTATTTTACAATATTAAATATATTTAAATAAAATGTTTTATATATTACACTAATTTTGGTTACTAATTACTAGTACTAATATTAATTAGTTAATTTCAGCTTAACTAAATTAAGAATTATTAATAGTTTTATTTATTATTTAAATAATTATTTAATAGGAATAATTTTTATTCCTAAAGTAAAAATATAAATAATTAATTACATAATAATTATTAATAAATTTATTTACTATTTAACTAATTAACTGTTAAGAATAATTATTTGTTCTTAAAAATAAGAAAATATAAGTAACTAATTAAATTGTAATTATTAATAAATTTATTGATTTATTAACTAATTAATTAATAAAGATAATTATTTATTCTAAAAATAAAATAATTAATTAAATAGTAATTATTAATAAGTTTATATATCAGTTAACTAATTAATTAATAAGAATAATTTTTATTCCTAAAGTAAAAATATAAATAATTAATTACATAATAATTATTAATAAATTTATTTATTACTTAACAAATTAATTAATAAGGATAATTATTCATTGTAAAAGGAAAATATAAATAATAAATTAAATAATTATTATTAATAAATTTATTTGTTAATTAACTTACAATTAATAATAATAATAATTTATTCTTAAAAATAAAAAGATAACTAATTAAATGAGTTGTAATTATCAGTAAGTTAGTTAGTAACTAACTAATTAATTATAATAATTATTATTTTATAATAAGAAAATATTTATTTAAAATATATTTTTATATATCACATTATTTATGGTTATTAATAAAGAGGTATGAAGGGTATTATGGTCTTTGACGTAAACAAGTAAAACTACTTATAAGTAGCCAAAAATAAGTTGGGCTTTCCCAACTTATTTTTGGCTACTTATAAGTTGAAAATAAGTAGATAAGTCAACCCCACCAAACATCATCTAGTTAACTTATAAGTAAAAAGATACTTATAAGTAAAATAAGCAACTTACAAGTATGTTGCCAAACATGCTCTATCAACAGAAATTGGGATATTACAGTTCACCAGCTTTCAGGAACCTTATTCAACTTTTGTACCTAGAGGTTGATATATCTTCTCCTTATTAAAGTATCAAAATTTACTAAATTGAATTTTATTGTCAATTGATGTGTCTTATTAAAGTAAGAACAAGAAAGAACCATTCCATCAATTACTTATATGAAAACAGAAAACAGAAGATAAAACAGCTGATGTATCTCTTGCTTTGCACTCACTTAGCGGACGATATCTTTCTTGCTTAATATCATAAAACCCCCCTTAACTTTGTGCGATTATCGTAAAACCACCCTTAACTTTTAAAATATATATAAAACCCTTAAGTTTAGGGGTTATTAGAAAACCCCCTTTAACTTTAAGGTTTTATCACAAAACCCCCCTAACGGCGTTACCCTGATTATCCCAAATTATCAGTGAACAAAAGTGCTCCCGGTTGGGATTTTCAGTGGGAGAGCTTTTTTTTCAAGAACACAGATTTTTTCTGCAGGAAATCAGATTGATGTGTTAAAACTAAATTATTAATTTTTTTATCACGCGTGGGTGAAATCCCTACCCGGGAGTATTTTGTTTTGCTGAAAAATTGGGATAATAAAGGATAACATCGTTAGGGGGGTTATGTGATAAAACCTTAAAGTTAAAGGGGGTTTTCTGATAACCCCTAAACTTAAGGGGGGTTTTCTGATATTTTGAAATTTTAGGGGGGTTTTCTAATAATCGCCCAAAGTTAAGGGGGGTTTTCTGATATTAAGCCTATAATCTTTCTCTACCATCTGAAAGAAAAGAATCAGAAAAAATTGTGCAACAAAATTCGGGGTTATTTGTAGACAGACCCCCTACACTATTGCCCACTTGCTGGTAGACCCTCTATAGTCCTACTGTTGCAGAGACCCCCTGAGTGAATTTTTTACTCTTTTACCGAGAGGGAGGGAGGGAGGGAGGGGATTGTTTGACTAATAGACCTCCTGAGTGCAAAAGAGTCAAGAAGTTTTCACTATAAGGGTTCTATCTACAGCAATAGAACTACAGGGCACCAGGGCATCTATCCGCAATCGAGCGATAGTACAAGGGGTCTATCCGGAACTAACCCTAAAATTTTAGACAAAGTAGACAAGCTCCAACTTGAGAGACAAGCTCCAACTAGAGAGAGAGAGAGAGAGAGAGAGAGAGAGAGAGAGATTGTTTGACTAATAGACCTCCTGAGTGCGAAAGAGTGAGATTGTTTGACTAATAGACCTGTGTGCAAAAGAGTCAAAAAGTTTTCACTAGGGTTCTATCTACAGCAATATAGCAATAGAACTACAGGGCGTCAGGGCATCTATCTGCAATCAAGCGATAGTACAAGGGGTCTATCCGGAATTAACCCTAAATTTTAGACAAACTAGACAAGCTCCAACTTCCAAAAGTAGATGATTAAAACAGAAAATGCTCTAAAAAGACTGAATCTGAACCTCAATGCAAATGCCACTAGCAGTCCTGGAAGAAGAATGTCACCGAAACCAATGACACTATATCCACCCCATGGATCAAACATGCGTGGTATCTTAAGTAACATAGGCACACCGTCCTCGCCACTTCTGTCACCCCGTGCAACCTGCCAAGTGTGAAGGACATGTAAACATTATTTGATATATTAATGTATTCTTGGTCACCAGGAAATAATACCTTAGTCAATGCACAACTAAAAGTAAATTACTTACCACAATCATTACGCTTTCATGGAACAAACTTTTTGATGCAAACACCCAAAAGATGTCATACAAGAAGGCGCAACCTAGGAGCACAGTACCAACCTGGTTTCATCAAGGAAGTAGTGTAAAATCTGTAATAGATGAAGCATAATACATTGCAGTATTCAACTATAATTATGGGCTGAAGTTTCGTAAATGCTCAAGTAAAGCTTATCATAAAATTGGTTTTATCATGACAACAACTTAGAGCACCGAAAAAAAAGGACAACTTAATTAACAAATCAAGTCTTTGTTGTGTTTGACGTTCGAAGTTACTAAAGAAATTTTATAAACAATACTACCTGCAACTATGACAAAGTTACTTGTGCAATATTTTCCTTTTGACGTTGATTCTTGATGACATAGTCAAGAATCACCTAAGCATATTCCTAATCACAAATTTGATTTTGGAATGGATTCCATTTAACTGTCTTATTTTGTGCCTCTGAGAAGAAAGGTGATTCCCTACAACAACTTATATCATCTTTTCCCTTTGCCTACTATCAACCGGCTGTAACAGGTGTATGCATAACTTTTTTTTGTCCATAGTTGCTTTGCCAGAAACTTGGCAACAACTTGTCTAAAATATTTTAGAAAGTGCAAATAGTTCTAGAAACAATTGAAAGTGCAAATACGGGAATGTAACCGTTTACTTATGAAGTAAATATCTAGAAATGGAGATACAGTTCCCAAATTGACTATGCTTATCAGAAGAGGATCTAAGTGAAAAGATTTTTCATACAAACGCAAGTACAACTGCTATTGCTTGCAGTTTATGTCAACAAGGATAAGCACAAAGATAACTTGATAGTAAACTATCAAAGAAGGACGATAAGCTTTTACCTTCAGATTAGGTATGCGTACAATCTGAATAACCGTTACTATCAACGCAATACCCTGAATAAAATGGCATGCCATTAGAAAGGAAACAAATCAAACCCAAATATAGCAGTCAAAGAGAGACAATGCATTCTGCAATTTTAAAAAATTATATGTGTGTGTAAAATCCTATTTTTTGAAGTTTCAAATGAGGTTGTCTTATATGATTATAATACAAAAGTCTACAAACTTCCAAAGTTTTTTTTAGATCATGAATCATTGAGCGGTAAAAACTTGAAACAGAAGTAACAGCAGAAAGTTTTGTTCTTTCTGAAATGAGCATGCAATGTAAAATAATAAATCAATCACGTCACATGTTTAGAAATCCACTGCATCTTGTCATAAAAACAACATGTTTCTTAGAAATAATGGAATAATATAAAATTGTGTAGCAAGCATGGATCTTTGTCTCTTCCCCCGCTCTGGCACTAACATAATAGCATACAAATATGTACATGTATCAGCAAGGTCATGGATCTCAGACCCTTCCCCGCTCTTGCACTTACATATTAGCATATAATTCTGTAGACATATAAGCAAGATTATGGGTCTTTTGTCTCTTCCCCTACTCTTGCACTGACATATTAGCAATATTATGCATACCTTACATAATTGCATTATGGAAGGGAAACAAGAAGTTTCACACAATGAAAAAAACATCACTAGTACGAATTTAAAAAGTACACTCAAATATTTCTCTACAATTTTCACTTCCATAGTGCAAGAATATGGACATGCCAACAAGGACATAGATAGTCCAACATGGATGCAACACACAAACTTGCAGAAATTCTAGTGTGTGTGAGGCAGGCCCGTATGACACAGATGCCCATCATGACAAGGCTTCATGTAGAAGTGCCTTTGCTATAGAGATGACAATGCAAAAGAACTTGTAATAAAAAGTTTAGGTGCTGACTCCATATCTCAGTATTCAACCTCTCTTAACAGCAAAGTAATATGCAAACGAAAGAGAAGCAAACAGATGAAATTAAGACAATTTATATATGCCAGGATGCTACTTTTTACCAGATAAAACCGACATAAAATAATGCTTATCATGCATAAAGTGCTCTTACAAGGATATCTTGCCCAATCCAGGCAAAATGTCGCTGGCGGTAAACAGCCCAAATGACAGAAAATGTGATACAGAAGGGAGAAACAGCCAGTGTAAGGTAGGAAACTGGACCAAATAAAGGTACTTTGATGAATGTTTCTCCAGCATGCTTAAACCACCTGGACCTGAAAATTCGTGAAAGCAAAATATTTACCTAAAAGCGTTTTAGTTTCGGGTGAATTTATATCATGAAGTGCTTCACCATGATAAGAAAAGATTAGGTAAATGAAATAAAGTCGGACATAATAGAAAGTACTAAAAATAGCATAGACAATCGATCGAGCATTTCACTAAAATATGAAAGCCAAATATTTTATCCTATATTTAATGCATAAACTCCAGCACAGGTACTCTAACTGGAAACTCATAGATGACACCGAGAATAATTAAAATTTGGAGCCAAACACTAAATTTGTGCATAATCAAAAGCAATATATATAGATGCTTACATATTAGGTAAAACAGCCAACAACAGTTTCCCGAATGGCCCATGCATATAGAAATTAGGAACGCGGTGAACCTTAGGTGCTGATAAACATAAATGATATCTGACATCACATGCAACAGTATAATGCCTTAACACTCAACAAAATCATCTCCGATATATATTTCTTTGAGAAGAATAAAATGGTAAACAATCAGAAGAGCGTTTTAAGTTCTACCAATGGACAAGCAGCTAGCCAGAAAATATTATGTCCACCATGGAGCATCATTTCCTTTTTATGTGAAAAAGAGATTTATTTTCCTCGTTAGTTATGTTGAGAAAGTGGATTTATACCAGAGAGACAGTCAGATTTTATTTTAAGAAAGCAAGTAAAAGATAATTACATAACTTTCCAATATGAGATTGAAACAACGATCTCCAACTTTCTGAATATACTAACTACTCTAATGACCTCCTCAAGTTGGAGCTTATATTATCCATCATACCCTTGACCACCCGAACAGACAAAAGAAGTGAAAATATTCTTAGGCTGCAGAAAGTAGTCTCGGGTTCAATCTTCAGAAACTTTATCAAAAATAATATTAGTCAAATCCTTGCAGAAGAAATTGGTTAGACAGAAGTAACCCATTTCAGTTTTGCTTTTGCACCAAGAAAACATGCAGAGATTACTCTCACAATAGATCTCTGACCGGGCTCCTTTCATATTCTAACTGGATCTTCAAGAAAGTGGTAGCTGTTCAGCCAATTCAAATAGGTTCAGTTCATAGAATTTCAGTTCCACACCGGGTTACAAAAACAGATGCATCTATTTTTATCTTCAACCTCATCAAGAAAAGCAAATTGCTTATCATTCTATATTCAATGATTACAATGTGGACTGAAACCGTAATAGTCAACGGGAACTTACCCATATTGTCCAACAAAAACTTTAAGCATATAACCTCTTAGAACACAGATATAGCTATACTCTATAAGCTCTCCGAGCTAAACTGGTACAAATCTAGCTCCATCACTTGATGTAAGCCACCTACAATCTCAGACATATTTCATGGTTTACAGTAACGCTCTTCCCATTTTCTATTATCGACTTCCAATGAATCTTTAACAGTCAGTTCAAAGATTGTTCATCAAAATTTCTGCACATGTTTGTCCTTATATTTGCACCTGCCTTGAGTCGGAAGTTTCTTTTTAGAACGTCAACACCATTTCATTGCTTAATGTTTTAGTTCGTGCTGTATAATATTTGTCTCTTTGATACTACCTATCGCCAATTTCCTATTTTTATTTTTAACCTAATATCCTCATTTAGCCTGATAATCACAAACACTTGAACATGAACAAATAGACTTGCATCAAATGCTTAAGATACAAGAGTCTTCATATATGTTGCAAAGTAATATGCTAGCTCTCATCTAATTCAAACATACCGAACTTCTTAGAAATCTAAGGGGCGATTACAAGAAAATGCAACTTCTTTCACTCCAGATGAGAAATGATGCAGCCAAAACAATGACTACAAGAAAAGTTGTAAATTAGTCCCCAAGTTGGTCTATCCCCAAAGTAAAATAGCATATTCTTCCATTATTTTTTTTCCATCAAAAGGTGTCTTATAAAATATAGTTGAATTCACATCATACATTTGCAATTTGAATAGATCTCATATTGACCAAGGCAAATATATGCTAGCTGAAAATCCAATTTTTGTCTTCAGTCGACGAGCAAAATGCAGCAAGAAAAGGAGGCAATAAGCTTACCATGATAACAAAGCGACTAAACATGTTTGTAGGCCCTGAAGAGAAAGGAACACACAAACAGATAAAATTAATCACAAAATAAGTAAAAGTCTAAACAATCAAAGAGCTTATTTCAATGTAAGATCACTCATCCTATCAAGTTGTTGTCAAAAGCTAAGTACGTGACTCATTATACCGTACCTAAGCATAAACCTCCATATTCAATTACAGAAATCCAGCAATATAATATTCCTCAAAGCTCTAGGCTTCATAGAAGCCCTTAATGCTGGGTGAAACCAGTGTCATAAAAAGGCAGAAATACAAAGTCAAGCATTAGAGCCCTCACTAAGGTGAGACATAGGACACATGATGAGATTTTCATTTAATAAAATTATGAAAAGAAAAATCCAGAGCCAAGACTCTAGCAGTAAATCATAGGAGACACAGTTAGGTGCGCATTTAGACCAAAAGGACACTACTGGAGTATAGAAATTCACATATTTGACGCTAAGCAGTTATTTTAGTCGCGAAAGGATTCAATTAGTTCAATTGAGGGATTAAATGCAGGGACTGATGAGCATTCCAGTTAGGATGACAGAATATAGTCCACGGAGCAGCTATAGGATTGACAGAAATGACATGGAATGAGGCAGTAGAAAAGGTCACGGTAATTGCTAGTTGGCTGACGTCTGACCTATTTACTCTTACATAAAAACCCAAGTCTAAAGGAAAACACTATGTTAGTTTGTTGTTTTCAAAGTAGGACAATATACATACCTCGACTCCACCAATGCAAAATAGAACCACCAAAAGCACCACAAACCAAGTGGACATAAGTTTGTAAAGTAGAACCAAGAAGCCTGATGCAATTACAACAAATAAGACAGCAGATGTCATGTTGATGTCCACTACACCACCACCACCATTTGTGCATTCCATGTTGACAAAATTGTCCGGGGCATCCTATAACCAAATATTTCATTATCAGTTCATAACAGCAATTGACAATATACAGAGACTGAACAAGATCATGAGACACCCTTCCAACAACATACTGTAAGTAAAAAAAGAAACCTTAAGTAGTTTGTCATGTTCAATTGATGCTTCTCTAGCACTCCACGCTGACCAATAAGATGCACATAATATAGTGCCAACAGCCATAAGCCACAAAAACACTTCTGCAATATCTACGAGAGGACGATCTGGAGAATATAATTGAACCGCAACTGCAGAAGACATAAACCATTGAAAGATCAAGAAAGTAGAAAATTTACATACTGAAATAGGAAATGTTGGGTACACCAATTCACACATTGAACCATAAACACTAAGAAAAATGGCTGGTCATAACCAAGGTAGCTATGATGCAGGCACTTCTATTGGACAACCCATTGCTCAAAATCGACACCCAAGAATCTTATAAGGAGATCTAAGTACTGCCTAATAATACACTCAAGCACACATTTATGAAAACACCTCAACTTCTTCAAACTTAAATGAAAGCAATGTCTTAAAGTAAATATTAAAAAAAAGGAAAATTTTTAAATAAGAGTACAAGTCTAGGCAATGTGAGCATTTGCTGCTGGACATGTGTGGAGAGTGGGCGACCACATATTATATATAAATATGACCAGAACTACGTGGTATACTTGCTTGTCTGTAGGAAGAATTTACAAAAGACAAGGTATAGAAATCAGTTACTAGACGAGCAAAATTAAGCAAAACTGCCGAGTAGAACTTCTGAACTTGTATTGAAACAAGAAAGCCACCACAGGTTCATACTTCATACTTGTTCGTAAGGTGTAAACACAGAAATAAAATGAGAAATTTTAAATTTGCGTATCTAAGATCTTAAAAAGATGATGTTGATAAAGTTTGAGACTTAGAAACATTTCTTGGAACCAGAATCATGGGTATATGTGCAGGCTGCAGAAACCTGACCAACTGATGGATTGATTAAAGCGATATATATCACCGAGAAAAGAAAAATAGCAATGAGAAAAGAAACAGACACAACAAGATTATATGTAAGACCATGTAAGAGCAAATAGAAAATAAACAGAAGGAGTAAAGAAAGGAAAGGAGCACATGCCCGAGAAAAAGATAGAAGGGTACGATTTTGTTATTAAATAACTCGGGGAAAATACCGCCCTAAATGTAGATATTCTTATTGCCAGCTCTTATGACGGAGCTAGGAATTTTCATTTAGAAACTAATAAGTAATAACAGAATTTAAATTTGTTATCGATTTAATTAACAATAAACTAATAATTAAAATATAATGCTATTCAAGGATAAAATGTGAAGCTTAACCAATATCTATGTAGAAACATATTTAGTGTAATATGTTGAAAAGGTTGATGCTTACAAGGCACTAAGGATGAACCATTTTGATCCAACGTGTTAGCCATCATAAACAATCCAAAGAAGAGTTTATATTTTCATAAATACCAAATATTGCCTTGAAAAGGACTCTAATACTATTTCATAGCAGTCTCAGTCTAACTTATCAGCTTGAAGAATGGAGAAAAATAGTTACCATGATAGTCCAGTGCCTTAAACACTATGGAGCATACAGATATTTACCTGAGTCTTTTTGTCTTATATTTCTCTTCAAGCTTTCACCAGCATCTTCCGGAAGCATAACTGCAGGTATGCCTATATCTACATCTGTGTCATTGCTATCACAAACCATCTTGTATAACTCTGCATAAAAGAAACAAAAAGAAGGCATAAGAAATCAGGAAGTAAAGAAAGCATCAAATCACATAGATGTCAATGCATCAACATGTCTTGTGAGGGGGACCAAAAAAGGCTTAAGATGCCTAGCAAAGAAAAACCGAAAGCTCTGTAATACCGAAAAGAGGGGTCTGGTTTCACCACAACCTAGGTATAGGAACTCCATATACTCACACGCTGAGATTTAAGAGTCTGAGATGGAACGGTCTCATCCAGTATAGTCCACATAGCTAATTAGTTAGTTAGTTAATTACTAAGAAAGATTAATTTGTTCATTCTATGTTTTACCACAATTAGATGATTAATTTTAACATTATCTTCTTTCTCCCTTTCTTCTCATTTTGACACTTGGTGGCCATGGCAGTTAAATAATTTGACATGAAAAATCCTCTTTTAACAGTGCTTTCAGAACTTAATACATCTGTTTCTGTCTTGCTTTCTTCCTCTCTTTTTTCTCCCTAAAATTTTCCTCCACTAGTTCTTAGAGCAAATTGTGACCATGAGCATTACATATCCATCAAGACTGTGAATGAAGTTTGGATTGGAGGGGTTTGTTAAAAGTTTATAGACGGAGAAAAAAAAAGGTGATGAAATTTTTATAATGCATGATTCCATTCTCTATTACTAGTTTGCACGTTTAATTTTGAACTTGACTAAAGGGTATGACTGAAGCCAAAAAAAATACATATACACACAGATTGAACAAATAGAGATTCTTGATTGCTTTCAAAGCGATGCTTTATAATGATAAAAATAACAAAGAAAAAGAATTAGTTTTCTGAGTTCAAGAAGTTAAAGTAGAATATAATTTCTTCTGTAACTCACAGGCATTCGTATTTTTTCAGTTGGGGATATATTTTCCAGAGGTACTGTACCTTCAGTAGAGTCTGTTCAGTTACAGCAAAGGTAATTGGCAAAAATCCTGAATCTTCTAAATGAGGAATTCTGCTAAAAGTACATATAGAATGTTGACACATATGATCTATGGGACAAGTGGCATGTTGCTCTCAGTTAGAAGCTTGAGGGCGTCAAAAGATCCTAAGAATGAGATTGTAATTGAATCGCACAAAAAAAATTGAACTGAATCAGAATATGGAACTATCATTAAAACAGCACAATTCAGGAGGAATGAGAAGGCGTCGCTCAAACTCATCAAAGTAAAGTTTTCTTAGTAGCAAGCATTATGATATGAAGGGAACCAAAAGCAAATGAGGTAGAGAAACAAAAACCAGCATCTTATAGAATAAAGTATGAGAAGCCATGATCCCTCCCTCCCTCTCTCTCTGAAGTTCAGAATTAATCCAAAGTATACATATGCACAGTAGGTTTACCAACATATAAAATTAAACAGGAAGAAAATAAGAGCCAGAGAAAAAAAAGAGAGCAGATACCTTTGTAGTAGTTTACGATTAAAAGAGCAGATGCTCCAGCAGCTTCTGCAACTTTTGCTTTAGTTGTAAATTTGCAGCCACCTCGATCAACAAGTAGGATGTCTCCAGCGAGCTAAGAAAATGAGTATACGTCTCAGAAACGGTATATGAAATGAGAAGCTATTGTAACAAAAACAATGACAACTAAAGAACATAACCTTATTCTTAGGTGTAGTGCAGCAGTCGGAAGGATCTGCAAGGACAACTCGAGTGCGGTTGGCATACTTCTCTTTTGATTCCATTTGTTTCCCAAATCGAGCACTAACACCGACAAATTCATTGCTTTCTATTTTATTAATCCAAGTTTGGACTTTTACCTAGAAGACATCGATGATAAATGACAACAGTTACTGTACTGAAAGAAGAAATACAACTAAGAAAAAAAAAGGTATTAGAATATAAGTACAAAGAAGAATAAAAAAACATTACGATTGATAACTGGAACAAGGAAAAGACATGATGTGCTCCTTATGAAAATTTGCAAGATAGAAAAGTAAATGATGACAGTCATTAGAATACAAGTGCAAAAACAAAAACAAAAACAAACAAATGCAATAAAACAATAATTTTAAGAACCTTAATCATACAAGTATATAGTAGAGCAGAGCTTCTTTATTATATTTTTGCACAGCTTGGAGTAAGGGTAGTCACTTCGAACTCAAGCTCTTCAGCTCCTATAAGTCATAGAGTTGCCAATGCTTGTCCTGAGATTTTCTTTACACTATGAAATGATAATGTCACATGCAGAGCTACAAAAATTTAAGTACCCGCATTTTGGTAGAGAGTGAAACATTTGTACTTTATATATTATATATCATTTCGTTGTGTTAAATTGGACTTGTAAGGGAAGTGTATCCACGTGCGAGAACCCATGGAAGCCAAATTGGATTTGTAGATCCTAGAAAGATGTTAACTGGGCACCTCAGACATGCTCATCGTGCTCAAGTATGAATACCCTGACTCATGGTTCGTGTGTCAATTACTCCAATGATTCCTCTTAGTCAAAGTCCCCGCCACTGCACCAAAACTCAAACATGCCCCCGCAAATTGAGCACCCATTTTATAGATTGAAACCTAGACTCAAGCAGCCATATCAACTTTTCAAAAATCCGCTTCAAATTTGTGGGCCGTGGAATATGAACCTGGGTTGCTCTGATACCATGTCCAAGTCCCCGCCACTGAGTGGCAACCAAACCTCCGAAGTTGTAGTGAGGGTTGAGGATTATAGTTTTATTCTAACACTCTTCTTCAGTCTACATATTTTACAAAACAACATAAAGAATTACACAAGCAGAAACACTCTCCAGAGATATCCAATGCTCAAATATGTCTCTGTTTTGATGTCCCCTATCTACATCTCAAATTCAAATCCACTACGAACAGAACTCTTGACACGCTGAGGCAACCGAGCACCAATTTCCAAAGCTACCAAATGTATCATCTTAAGAACAGTGCACTACCCCCATCTCCTTGATCCTTAAAATTAGTAAAGTCTTTTAATTTCTTGAATTTTAGAGTTTCATCATCTTGAATACAATCAATAACTAGCACCTCATCTAATATTTCCAAAAATGAGGTCAGCAAATCTCAAAACAAACGTAAAACACATCACAAAATGGGGACTCTCTCTTCAGACAAAGATTCAAATTAAAAGGAAATACTGTCCTCTAGTCCCTCTGACTGAACTTCCTTCGACTATTTCAATCTCCAAGATATCAACAGAGCAATGAATCACAGAACAAATTACAAATCCTAATAAAATAAGCTTAGCCAACAAAAAATTCAACTGGGTTTGACTAATTTTACTATTTGCACCCATAAAGCAACAATCTTTCCACCAACCCAGAAATCTACAGACAATCACAGCCTAAAATAAAATCGAAAGACAAGAAATTTATCCAAACAATAAAAAAGGGAGAAGAAATTACCAGGACAAAATCATTTGAGCAGCCCGGGGCCTTCGGAGTCTTGTCATCTTTGTGAACTATGTCACCTCCGGAGGACAGAACGGGAAGAACCAGAGTAAAAATTACTGCCCAAAATGCCCCCATAAATTTTCTCCCACCCATTAGAGAGAGCTTCAAGCGAGAGACAGAGAGGTTTGGTTCTCTCGCCGCTGTTCTTCCCCTTTTCCGCGTGGATTTTGAGGGGTAAAATTGGAAAAGAAAAGTAAAACTAAAAGAAAGCGCCGGCAACGGTACGGGCTGAAAGGAATAAGTGGGGCCGTAAGAAAATTTTTGTGGGGATTGAAGGGCAATTTCGTAACTGCACACGGACTTCACTTTTTCATATATAACCTCCAACTTATTGATATTATTAAAATTTTCCAATAAATCCTTGTTACTACTTATTTACCCTCTAAATTGTAGTCTATCCTTTAAATTTTATTAAGGAATAAACGTGGAATAGTAAATTAAAAGTGAGTATCGCTTCACAAATAACTAGATTAGGTTCTTCTCAAAAAGAAAAAAAAGTTTAGGATACTTAATGAAGCTAATTAAATTTAAATATGCTTAGTTTTTAATATTGTTAATATGCATTGATATACGATTTGAGGACCTAAATAAAAATATTTTAATAAAATGTAATATTACAAATTTTTAAGATTTAAATTTAATTGATTTAACTATGTTAATTTACTCCTTTTTTAATTAATCATTTTTATAAAAAATTCTAATTTTATTGATGACGGTAGTCTGAAGGGTAAAATAGGAACTACGTGAGTTTAAAATGTAATTTTAAGATTATCTATAATTTGGAGGGTGTATATGAAAAATAACCCTTGTCTGAAGTATGGAGATCCATGAGAGGACTTGTCCTTTTTCATGCGAAGATATTTGTTTTAGGATTCATTGAACTGTAACTAGACTTTTGTAGGACCTTTTGGACAAGTTGGATAAGATCCAAGGGAAGGGATGAGAATGCAATTGGCCTTTCTTGCATGTACATACGCCAGGTAGCCTTTCCGCCCAACAACTTTTTTGAAGAAAGTAGGGAGATTAAGCTTCTATGTTAGCAAAAAGTGGATTAAAATTTTGAGGAAAACCCAATGCAAGTAGCGTCTGATATATTGTCAAAGTCTTCCAAGTTCTTGGTTTGATCACGTCTGTCTAATTTGGAGTGTGGAAATGGAAGGTGAGGCCTGCATATCCGGAGTTTACTTAGTAGGATCGAATATCGAACTAGGGCTTCAGCCTGTGAATTCTCGTGTCTTGCCAAGGTTTAGGGGGGAAAAAAAGAATCATATCATAACAAAGAAAATGGTACATACGTAAATACTCCCTCAAAATAAACTTAAATTTTCCAATATTTACGCCTCCAACGTGAGATTCTCCTCTGAAATTAATAAGTTGGAATAGGTGCTTGATTCCTTGTAATTAATAGCCACGGACCAATTCATGGTTCTAAGTCAAAAGTTGCTCAAGTATAATATTTATTACCATGTGATGTTTCTTTATGTAAGAGTCTATGTTCCCTCTTGGGCTCCTGTACTTTAATTGTTTATTCACAATGGTGCGGAGTTCCTTAACCCTTAGCATAAGTGCAAACCACTCCTGATTATCTTTGTTTTCTTCTTTATCACTTCGGAATATTTGATATAAACAATTATAATAAAAATGAAGGTACAATTTGCAAGATGCATACACAACTACAATTGCTTGCTTTTCTATAATTCTAACCTTTTGGCAACTGTGATTAACATATAAAAGATGACTTATTTTGAACAAACCATTTATGTTCAAATTGTTTGTAAGTACTTTTGGTGTAAAACTAAATTGTAATAATATTTATGCTTATTATTTTAAATAAACTATAAAATAGTAGTAGTACTAGTTAGTGGAGAAGATTTTCAAGCTTTTAGACTATAATTAATTGAATCATCTCCAATAATTCAACACCATCGAATTCAAAATGAAAATTCTAACGGTGAATGTGATCTACTACACATAAACTATTTAAAAATAAAATTTTAAAAGATTTTAACATCATTAACTCATGTATAATATGTCATTAAAATCAACATTTTAGAATCTTTTAAAGTTGTTTAATTTTCTACCTCTTGATATATGATTTGAATTACCAAATATCTTAAAATTTTGTTTTAAGTAGTTCATGTATAGTATATCACATCTATCTATTCAATTTTTTTAAAAAAATTAGATTGATAATATCCGCATATTAGATACTATTAAAATAATAGTCTAACTCAACTCTAAATATTTAATTAGGAAGCAATGCTTTTCTGAACAAAATGGCCATGACCGTGGTGTCCTTTTATTTTCAGTTGCATTTTATATCCACCTCCTGGTGCGTGTCACTTCATCGCTACGGAAGGTACAATTTTATGATCTGTATGAATAAGACAGGGGAACATAAAGTCGTGTGGACGAAAGCACAATGAACGGTACAAAAATAACTTAATATTATTTAACCATTTTATTTCCCTTAAGGCTTCATGTCACCGAGTTCATCATCTCGCTCTATAACTTCATCGCTCTAAAATAAATTTACTTCACATCTACGATCCACGCGATCTTGAACCGAGGTACTGGATTTTGATCCATACTCCCCCCTTAGGCCTGGTTTGGTAGTCTTTATGAAGTGGAAAGGTAAGATAAAAGGGAGGTGCAATGAGGTATAAGAAAATGGGAAATTTGTTTGAAGGAACCAAAAAAAATTAGGCTATGCATCCCCCACCCCCAACAAAAATCAAACTACAAAAAGCTATTTAACCCAAAGAATCATTCTCTTAGCCCCCCAAACAATTCTTTTAGCCCCTCATACAACTTTACACCTCATCAGCACTTTCTTTGTTCCATTTTTGCCCTTTTGCTATTATCTTCTCTTTCCTCTACTTTTTTCTATCTCCTTTCTTCTTCTTCCCGGGTAAAAAATAGTCCTAATAAAGTTGTGATTTTTTTGGGGGGGGTGCAGAGATGGATCTGGATAATACTGAGTGCGTGTTAATATCCCATGAGATCGACGATGAGGAGATCCATCGTCGCCTTCCCTTCTCCAAAGAAGCTCCACCTACGGACAGGCAGCGCTTGGCCACGAGTAGCGGAAACGAGGTTGTTCACGAGCAACGTCCATGAGCAGGTAATTTTGATTTCTTTATTGAATTGAGAAATTTTAGAATTAGGGTTTTGAATCTATGTGTTCCTTTATTGAATTGAGATTGAGAAATTAGGGTTTGGAATTAGGGTTTAGAATCTATGAGCAGGTAATTTTGAATCTATGTGTTCCTTTATGAAATTAGGGTTTGGAATTAGGGTTTTGAATCTATGAGCAGGTGATTTTGATTTCTTTATTGAATTGAGAAATTTTGGAATTAGGGTTTTGAATTGAGAAATTTTGGAATTAGGGTTTTGATTTCTAAAGTTCTCTTTTTTTTATACTTGTTTTGGTGGATTGTGTATGGATTAGGTTCATCTAAATGTAGGTTTTGAATCATTTGATGATTGTAAATGGGTGTTATTGTGGAATTGGATTTTTGGTGTTTCAGATTTAGGGCTTCATTAGATTTTGGATGAAGATGGTAATAGGTATATCAAGTGTTTTGATGATTTGTGTGACTTCATTTGATGAGTTTTAGAGTCTGAATGTGGCTGAGAATTGATCATTAGTCATTTTGTTTGGAAAATTTTTGACAAAACAGCTGTTGCGTATCAGTTTAATATTGTAGCTATAATTTTTTAATTTTTGTGATACTTGTTCCTTATCTATGATGCATAATCATTCTCGGTGATATATTCTATTGTCATGAGACATTTCTATATTTTTGTGACATATACTCCTTGTCAGTGACATATATTAGTGTTATGTGACATGTATACATTCTGTGTGACATATACTCATTGTCGGTGACATATGATATTCTTATGTGATATTTGTATAATCTGTGTGCCTTGTATTCATTACTTGTGATACCTAGATACTATATATGCCTGTGACTTTTACACGTTCAATTTGTTGCTATAAATAGCTGTTACTTCACGTCTTTTCTATTTAGGTACGATTGTGGCGTACATGCATATTTATACATCAAAGCGATCCTAGAAGGAAAGGAGGTCATGGACATCGATTGGGTTTCGCTATCGGATGGAGATTTGGACCGATTAGCTTTCACTATCGGATAGTGATGGTTCGGAGAAACTGACGGCCGATGCTTAGTAGCATTCCTGAGTAAGGGGAATATTTGAGAGAGTTTATGTAATAAATTATTTTTGTTGTGGGTATATTGTGTAAATCTTTTGTAGCATTAAGAATTAAGGAGTATCTTGTTAATGGAACTTCATGATATTGTGAATACATTTATTATTCTAACTACTCTTATAGAAGACTTTTTATTTATTTTTATGTTCTTGCTTTAATACATAATTCTTGTTTCTTCCATGTCTCTTCGTCGTCTTTGAGAAAGGATGCCAACTGTTTCATCCGCGATATCTGGCTTATCATAATTTGATATAGGAAAGAGAAGTGTTCTCGCCACACGAATTCAACTGTTGAAAGATTCAGCAACATTAAAAGTGATTGACCATATTTGTAAATAAATATTATATGTATCAAATAGAAATTCACTATCATAAAATACAGCAATGTGTCACATATAACTAACAAATGTCACAAGGAACAGAAAATGGTCACAAAATACAGATAAAAGTCACACATTATAGAGTAATATCACATGCCACTAGTAAATGTCACATATAACAGACAAATATCGCATATAAAAGCATAATGTCACGGTAATGTGTCAAATTCACAAAGAAATGGCTAATATTTGATGTCCCTTATACCGAAAATACAATTAGCCCAATTATTTGGACCATAACTGAGAACTATTTAGTAAGCTCTTTGATCTATCATCCTAGTTTCATGTAAAACAGTTTTAAATTCTCTTTCCTTATATTTACATGCAGCAAACTCAAATAATTTTAAAATCTGTTGAGCAGTACTTGAGGCAAAATCCATATCTCTAAGTTTTAATTTTTAATTCTCAACAAGATAAAGTACACACATAAACGCTTGAATCGCCTTTCTTCTTATTCAATGATGAAGACACTACCTATATTTGTTTCCACATTCTTCATTTGGTAGCTTTAAATGATGATTGAAAGGGTAAATAACTTGTTAAATGATGAATAAATTCTAACTGTCATATGTAAGACATGAATATCACATGTAAGGTCTAGCTGTCACATTTAAGACCAAAATGTCACATGTGAGATCTAAGTGTCACATTTAAGGTCGAAAGATCACCTTTACAACCTAAATGTCGCATGTGACGTCTAAATATCACATAAAATGCTTATACGTCATATAGCATTATGAATACCGTGCGCAACTAAATATTTGGTTTTTTGCTGTCTCCTTAACACTTCAAGTTTAAAATAATTAACTTTTAAACCATATTGAGAGTGCAATTCCTTTCTAATATCAGTTGGGGGTGATATATGATGTATAAGCATATGACGTCTACATTGATCTGTTACATGTGACATTATGCTTTTATATGCGATATTTGTCTGTTATATGTGATATTTACTAGTGGCATGTGATATTACCCTATAATGTGTGACTTTTATCTATATTCTGTGACCATTTACTGTTCCCTGTGACATTTGTTAGTTATATGTGACACATTGCTGTATTTTGTGATAGTGAATTTCTGTTTGATACATATGATATTTATTTACAGATATGGTCAATCACTTTTAATGTTGCTGAATCTTTCAACAGTTGAATTCGTGTGGCGAGAACACTTCTCTTTCCTATACCAAATTATGATAAGCCAGATATCGCGGATGAAACAGTTGGCATCCTTTCCCAAAGACGACGAAGAGACATGGAAGAAACAAGAATTATGTATTAAAGCAAGAACATAAAAATAAATAAAAAGTCTTCTATAAGAGTAGTTAGAATAATAAATGTATTCACATCATGAAGTTCCATTAACAAGATACTCCTTAATTCTTAATGCTACAAAAGATTTACACAATATACCCACAACAAAAATAATTTATTACATAAACTCTCTCAAATATTCCCCTTACTCAGGAATGCTACTAAGCATCAGCCGTCAGTTTCTCCGAACCATCACTATCCGATAGTGAAAGCTAATCGGTCCAAATCTCCATCCGATAGCGAAACCCAATCGATGTCCATGACCTCCTTTCCTTCTAGGATCGCTTTGATGTATAAATATGCATGTACGCCACAATCGTACCTAAATAGAAAAGACGTGAAGTAACAGCTATTTACAGCAACAAATTGAACGTGTAAAAGTCACAGGCATATATAGTATCTAGGTATCACAAGTAATGAATACAAGGCACACAGATTATACAAATATCACATAAGAATACCATATGTCACCGACAATGAGTATATGTCACACAGAATGTATACATGTCACATAACACTAATATATGTCACTGACAAGGAGTATATGTCACAAAATATAGAAATGTCTCATGACAATAGAATATATCACCGAGAATGATTATGCATCATAGATAAGGAACAAGTATCACAAAAATTAAAAAATTATAGCTACAATATTAAACTGATACGCAACAGCTGTTTTGTCAAAAATTTTCCAAACAAAATGACTAATGATCAATTCTCAGCCACATTCAGACTCTAAAACTCATCAAATGAAGTCACACAAATCATCAAAACACTTGATATACCTATTACCATCTTCATCCAAAATCTAATGATGCCCTAAATCTGAAACACCAAAAATCCAATTCCACAATAACACCCATTTACAATCATCAAATGATTCAAAACCTACATTTAGATGAACCTAATCCATACACAATCCACCAAAACAAGTATAAAAAAAAGAGAACTTTAGAAATCAAAACCCTACTTCCAAAATTTCTCAATTCAATAAAGAAATCAAAATGATTCAAAACCCTAATTCCAAACCCTAATTCCATAAAGGAACACATAGATTCAAAATCACCTGCTCATAGATTCAAAACTCTAATTCCAAACCCTAATTTCTCAATTCAATAAAGGAACACATAGATTCAAAACCCAAATTTTAAAATTTCTCAATTCAATAAAGAAATCAAAATCACCTGCTCATGGACGTTGCTCGGCGGAGCAACCTCGCTTCCGCCACTCGACGCCGCCTCATTCATTGTGGAGCTTCTTTGGAGAAGGGAAGGTGACGATGGATCTCCTCATCGTCGATCTCATGGGATATGGACACGCACTCAGTATTGTCCTGATCCATCTCTGCCCCCTCCCCAAAAAATCACAACTTTATTAGGACTGTTTTTTACCCAGGAAGAAGAAGAAAGGAGATGAAAAAGTAGAGGAAATAGAAGATAATAGCAAAAGGGCAAAAATGGAACAAAGAAAGTGCTGATGAGGTGTAAAGTTGTATGAGGGGCTAAAAGAATTGTTTGGGGGGCTAAGAGAATGATTCTTTGGGTCAAATAGCTTTTTGTAGTTTGACTTTTGTTGGGGGTGGGGGATGCATAGCCTAATTTTTTTTTTTGTTCCTCTAAGCAAAAATCCCAAAGAAAATATATACACTACGTCCATCTTGTTTAATAGGAGGGGAGGAGAGAGAGGAAACACTTTAATTTGCAGTTCATTTTCTCTCATATCTTGAATCCCTCCAATTTGAAAGGAGCTCTCTCCTCATTTTGAGTTATCATCTACTCGACATCATTTCTCTTTACTCTACCGTTCTTTCTGAAAACTCTCTACTAAAGGCACTTTAGATTTTTATCCTTCCTTTACTTTACTTTACTTCCCCTCTATCAAACCAAGCCTTAGCTGTCGTTCTCCAATGTTATCAATAACAAGAGAGCCCGGTAATTGGTCATAATGATTATTTTCTTTTATTTGGATTAATCACATTTCGGTATCGGTATCCTGAAGATGATGTAATTACACGAATGACCCCCAAGTCTGCATACCTATATGACAAGCTACTCTCAAATCACGCATGTAATTATAATTAGCAATCTCTGGGTCAGCCTCCAAGATCACTCCTGTAGTTATATCATACTTCCAAAGGAAATTAAAACCATCCCCTTTTCACTGTTGCTCATGTTTTCAGTTTCAAGTTACTACTACCGTCACATAGTACGCAAAAAAGATAGCCTGCAAAATAATAGCAAAGATATCAAATAAAGTGAATTTATTAAATAAAACATAGATAAACATGCTCAATTATATACAGGAGAGCTGTATACATGCATCACATTCAATAAAATGGTTCCATTTGCTACTGTTAAGTGAGGAGATTTCAACAAAATATAAGCTGAGGCCTTAACATATAAATCACCAAATCACAGCACAAAGTTGGCAGTATTGCTCCAGCTGCAGGGAGGCTTCTTCACAGATCAATTCGGACCAGTACAGAAATACAATATACAGTTGCAATTATTTCATTTTCCGTACACAAATTATCCCTCCTCTCCAAACTCCTTGGTGAATCTCTCATGCACATCAAGATCGGCTTTGCTGACAGTTGGTCTCTGCCTTGCCAGCACCTTGTCAAAGTCTGTCCTTGAAATTGGTGGCGGCAAAATCTGCTCAAATGGAAAATATCAGTCACAAGTCCAAGCAGATAGCAGGGAAAGACAAAGGGTGTGTTTGGTCCCCATTTTAAATTTATTTAATGGTGACAATGTTGAAATAGTAGAGCTCATTATGCACATTCTTTAATTGTACCAGATACTAATCTTTATTTTTGCTTCGCTCTCATAGTTGTCTCACAGATCAGAGATTTTTAACCATTTTTCTCGAAAGGGCATACGCCAGCTTTACACCAGGAAACATGCAAAAGAAAGCCAGAGAGAGAGAGAGAGAGAGAGAGAGAGAGAGAGAGAGAGAGAGAGGAGGGACCTTAGGATTAGATGCTAAAAAGACTGCAAGTTAATCTCAACATTTCTGGATAAAATGCATCTCATGATGCAAGCTTCAACTCACGGATATAGAAGCTCCTTAAAATCCTTTCCATGCCGAATAACAAATGACATCACTGTATCAGCCAGTAGTTTTAGTTAAGAATCTTCAGATATACTCTAGGTGTCAATTCTGGCATCACACTTTATAGATATGGTTTATTGACAGGGAAAACCTATATCTCAGTTCAAGTCAAAACAGAATATCAGAAAACTACTCTTTCAGATCAAAATATGAAGGCATGGGCTGAGCAGGAAGTTGCAATCGATTCCTAAAGGTAAGCACTGGCTTTGTAAATTTTGATTCTAAGTGCCCTTGTGGTTTTGGAATTTTGCTAACTGACCATTTACTGTTCAAATGTTCTTTGGTAGCATTGTGCATTGCAATGGAGAAGCATCAATTCCTACTGCTATACAGTCCGCGGACGAATCGTGGGCTGTGTTATTTAGATATAATTGGGGCTGCCAAAATTATCCTAACTTCGTATGAAGTATTAACTATACTTTAGCGGGTTCTCCATGGTGATGAGTCAAACAGGCGTTATTGGATTGATGGAGCTCTCTATTTGGTCTCAGAAGAAAGTCAAAAACCACTTTTCCTGTATCAGGCTAATGTCTGTTACTCTTACAGGGGGCAGGTACCACGTTGATCCCTTCCAAACTGAACTTTATGGAACAACCAAGCAGCGTGGATTAGTTGCGTATGACCACACAATTAGAGATGATTGAGGTGATCATGCTACTATGGACTAAAGTTTTTGCGTTGAAGCCACTGTTGCCAAGGCAAAACTCAGGGATTTAAGGTATGGTGGAATACACTCCTCTCTTTTTTTCCTGTCTTCCCAGTCACTTCCTAAGATGTGAAATACACAGTCAAATTATGAGGTTCAGTGGGAATATACCTGAGAAGCAAGGCCCTTTGCAGCAAGTTCCTGCATAGTGGTCTGAACAGCTCCTGGCTGCTTGGGACCACAGGGCATCCACATATTGTCCGAGGTCTTTATGAAGAACATTGCATCCTGAGTTTTGCGAACAGGTTCAAATAGAACATCCTTGACCTATCAAGAGAAAAATACATAATTAAATTAACATTCTATAGACAACCATAACAGTCATTTAAAGTGTTTTAACTTACACAAACAGCGATATCTGAACCAGAAAACCCCTCTGTCTTACGAGCCAAGATCTCAAAATCACTTTCCGTCAGGTTGTGTGGTGTGTCTCCCAAGTGTACCTGTACATATGCATTCCTTTAAGCTAAATATAATAATAACTTAAATAAAGACATTGGGACTACAGAATCAACGTAGCATTCTGATTATATCAAATAAGGATAACTAGTGGCTTTTAAACATGATTATTGGAAATGGCTCATCATCAGGTAGGATAGGACGACAGCTCTCTTATGCCTAAGCTCTCTTATGCCTAAGAGAAATACAAAGTGCAAATATGTCATCACCTTAAACATATGTTGTCTAGCTTTAAGATCGGGTAGAGGAATGTAAATTCGCTTGTCAAAACGTCGTCGAATAGCCTGTATTTCATAACAAAACACAAGCACATAAAACAGTCGTGACAAACCCAAAAGAAATTCAAAGTGGAATAACAACTTTTGATCCAAAATCCAACAAAACCTGATCCAGAGCGTATGGTGTATTCGTTGCAGCGAGAACAAGAACTTTTTGGTCATTGTTTCCTACGCCCTGAAATACAAAACAGTACAGTATTTAAAAAACTATTACGTTCACATATGTTTAAAAATAAATAACAGACACAATTCAAAATTATTCTTAAATGAACACAACAAAGTTGCAAACATAGTTTGATAAATATGTCCAAATAAGGACCAGATTAAAGTTTGATTCGGGATCCCCTCCCAGAGTTTCAGTTTTGGAACTTTTGACACTGCTGAAAAACTTTTGACTTTAGCTTCAATTCATCATAACTAGATCAGGTCGGCGAGCTTTCCTCCTCCAGAAACCAGCCAAACCTTTGGTTCGGTTACAAGAAGCCCCCAAAAAAACTGTTCACCATTAGCTGTGACACCTATACTCAGCAAACCACGTCTTAAGAGTTCCAACTTAAGGCTCTTGTTATGTACGTTTCTTATTTGATCTTTATAACAAGATGATCATCCATAAAAGGAGAATCAGAATGCTGAAACAAAATAAAGTGGCGAAGTAGTCAGTTAGCTCGTCTTCAATTTAGTTCTCGTCTGAGCCCTTCCTCACAAGTTTCAGTGTAGAAATCAAAGAATCTAGCGCAATATTACCTTTTATATAGCAAATCAAAATTGCTTTCTGCACTTATGAAATTCAAAAACACCTTTTACTAGGCATATAAAGTTGAGACCATACATATACCAGCCTCATCATAGGCAATGTTGTAATATGACGCGGAACCTTGTCATATACCAGCCTTGTCATTGTCATAGTCCATGTTGTAATATGATGCAGAACCTTTTATTAGGCATTTAAAGTTACAACTATACATCTACCACCTTATCATGGTCCATGTCATAATTTAGTGTGGTTATTAATAGCAGATTTTGCATGTACCTATTAGCCTGTGCTGGACAAAATACACAAAAGAGGGGACAACAATGACAATCACAAAGTAGAGGGTGCACGACACTAAATGGAAATGCAGAAAAGTTCTAGACCAGTATACTATGAACATGCAAAAGACGACCTAATTATCAACATCAACAGCCATTCGATATTATATGTCATGACATGAAGTCAAACTAAACTACAAAGAATGTACCTGCATTTGCACTAAAAGTTCAGTCTTAATCCTTCGAGATGCTTCACTTTCATTGCCTTCTCCTCGTTGACCACACAAGGAATCAATTTCATCAATGAAGATAATTGAAGGAGCATTTTCGCGAGCCATTTGGAAAAGATTTGAAACTAACTTTTCACTTTCACCCATCCATTTTGAAACCAGGTCTGATGAAGATATACTGCACAAAGTTTTGGCCTTTTTTTTAAATTTAAAGTTCAAATCATAATAGCGATTGCAAAAAACCACAGACAAACAAATAAAATAATATAACTACCGTGAGCAATAACAAACAATGTCCCCGGTAATTAAAAATTACAACACAGCTAGAGATCAAATATGCCCATAAGAATATTCCTCCAGATGCAATAGTTACATATGAAATGGAATATATAGGTCCTTATGAGAATGAAAGTGATTTTGCAGTATTAGTCCAGATGTATACAGGAACGAACATAAAGGATGTATATAGGCTGCTTTCTACTGCTCGCCGTTTATAAAGAAACCTAGATATCAGATGTCGGTCCCTCCAGAAGGAAAATGGGATGAGGTTAACACAGTCATTAAGAATATTTTGATTGGGAAGCACTCAGCAGAATAAACAGTTTTATCAACATCTCTTGACCAGATACGGACATGACTAGAACAAAAATAAAGATCACAAAGATACTTTGGGCACCCATCAAGAAGAAATCAATTGAAATGAAGGGAACAGCTAAAAGCCTGAAAGATCCACCGACCCAAGTGATCAAATAGATTCTGGGCTGAGATGGATCACCAAGTGAAGTTTCACGGCATTCGGATACTAAAGACTGTATAGCGTAGAGTCATAGACTCATTACTCATATCATAGTTTTGGTTGTTAGGAAAATTAATGTGTTACTTATGTGTGTGTATGTGGTTCTACCTTTCTACATGTAGTGTATAGTCCCCAGTGACTGGATATAGTACATGGCATCCTCCTTGTGGAGATTGGAGGCTTAATGCCAGATTGAATTATGAAGCGAACAGCTTTGTTGAAGTGAAAAGAAAATTAATTTAAGAAAGTACATCAAGTGAACCAATAAACAACAACCAATCTCCAGTGACTAACATGCAATATCATGACCACCAAATAGTGTTACTTCAATTCAAATCCACTTGGTTCCAACCGTGAGCCGTGAGGAGACAATGAATGACAAAGTAGTAATTATAAAACAGGTCAGGTCTGACCCAAGCATAGCAACTCTAGTGTGGTAATAGCTTTATGAAGCTAGCTAGGAAAGGCACACATGCTAAGGCAATAAATGATCATAACTCAAAAAAGAAAATATATCAAATACCAAGTGTGGAATGTGGTTCAGGATATAAGTATCATGTACTGCACTGTCCAGGAAGAAAAGGTTAAAAGGCCAAATGAATTAAATTCATAAAAGCATTATTTGAAAAAAGAATGGAGAATACAACATTGGGAGCTTTTATAGCAATGGAAGTCAATGCTCCACTTTTGAAGGTTTGGACAGTACGTCTCTCACGTTGTACTATATTTGTAAACAATTAAATAACTGAATTACCAAAAAAAATTATATTATTTCAAGACGACACAGGAATATATGTACACTAAATAACCTGAAGAAAGTTGACTCTGCCTCTGTTGCAACAGCCTTCGCTAAATATGACTTTCCAGTTCCAGGTGGGCCGTACAATAGAAATGCTCTCCATGGTCTTCGCTTGCCTACAGGAAATAGTAAATAGTTAGAACATTACCTGCCATTACAACTATTTGTCTATGTAACAGGAAATTCTACCTATAATTTGTTAGCTATAGGCCCACAGGACACAAAACAGCAATACAATGTTCATCTACCTAAGTCGTACTATGTAGACATTAGTCCATTACTGTGGTTTTGGCATAAACTCGTTATACTCATGGTTTTAAATGTCGGCCGACATGTCAGACATGTCGGCCGACATGTCAGATTAGAGGCTAGAGCGACACGGATATGGCCATTTCAAATCGGATATCGTTTTTGGGGTTCATGTCGGGCATGTCGGGGGATATTGCGGACATATCGGCCGATTTTCAGACTTGAAAAATCGGAAATCGGCTGTTTTTTTTTTTTTGTTTTTTTTTTTTTTTTTTTTTTTTTTTTTTTGAGTTGATAAGTATTGGGGTTTGGGTTTAGTACTCAAAATCCAAACCCGATTAATTCTTTTTTTAGCCTTTTGTTCCCATAGTAACCCGATAGCATATAATATAGATTAGGGCAAAAAAAAATGTTGCTCTCTTTTCCACCGTGATCTCCTCTCGTTCATCTTCGTCTCTACAAATTGAAATTGTGAATTCATAAAAATGTGATGTAAACAATAAGTTTGAACCGTAGCTTGAAATCAATCCAAAGTCTAACACTTTATGTCAATTTTATGCAAGGCACTTTACTTTATGTTAATTTTATGCAAGGCACTTCGAAAGTTTTAGTTTGACAATGTGTATTTTGTTTATTTGTTGGCATATTATTTCACTGTTTCCCTTCAAGAAATGGAAAACAACTCGTGTCTTGATGATGAATACTCAACTCAAGTAGGATAAGCTATAACAAGACAAGTGCATTCCATCTTGATGACCAAAATTGAGTAGAAATCTATCCGATATGACAATCCGATATTTAGTACATGTCCCCCGACATATCCCCGATTTCCGCTATCCGACATGAATTTCAGCTATCCGACATGAACCCGACATCCGACATTTAAAACCTTGGTTATACTAATGCAAATAGCAACCTTCTATAGAAAATTTGCAATCCAATATGTGCCTTACTGAAAGGTAGCCTTCAATGTTTGAAATGTTACCCACAGATTTTACAGTCTTGAATTTACTACCTCTACGTGAAAAGACAAATTTATCATACATTTAATTATTGCATAGACACTCTGCTCTCCTTTTCCTCCAAAGAAAATTGCAGACCACAGGTATGTTGTGTAAACTAGAGGTTCATTCCAGCTGTCCTCTCTCAACTCCACCTTCCCACTGGATACGGAGAAAGGAAAGCAGGAAAACAGAAGGGGGAAAAAAAGAAGAAAAAACAAAAAAAGACTGAATCCACATTCATCTCAGAATCACCTTTCCTTCATCCTTCATGATCTTATGAAAGAAGACTAGCAAAATGACTATACGTTTGTACGCAAGCACCAAAAGTGCACAAACTGTTGGACTGGCACATTGCCCATATGCGCAGCAGCTTCCACCAAATGAACACAGTTGTGCCACCTAGACAGATTACACTAGCATGCGCAAATCCCAAATTTGATTATAAAGGTAGCCCTTCAATGTTTGTAATGTTACCCACAGTTTTTACAGAATTATCTTGAATTTACTACCTCAACATGAAAAGGCAAATTTGTCATACATTTAATTATTGCATAGGCAATCTGCTTTCCTTTTCCTCCTAAGAAAATTGCAGAACCATAGGTATGCTGTGTAAACCAGAGGTGCATTCCAGCTGTCCTCTCCCAACTCCACCTTCCCACTGGATATGCAACAAGGAAAGCAGGAAAACAGAACGAAAAAAAAAGACTTAATCCACATCATCTCAGAATCACCTTTCCTTCATCCTTCTCTCATGAAAGAACACTAGCAAAACGACTTTATGTGTGCACCCAAGCACCAAAAGTGTGTAAACTAACTGTTATACTTGCACGTTGCCCATATGAGTAGCAGCTTCCACCAATGAAAAACAGTTGTTCCACCTAGATAGACTACTCTAGCACCTGCAAATCCCAGCACACCAGCCTAAGTAGGCCAAAGAGCACATGCATATTTGCAATGTAAATGCATACACATGCAGAAAGAGACATTGGTTGGCACAATAAACTGACGGATCAGCATGCTGCCACTCGTGCAGAGAACTTTTCCACCTCATGGTTATAAATGTAATAATTATCCTTCTAAAGGGATGAACTACTCTGGCACCTGGGCATCCCTGAAACAGAGGTTAGAGCTCACCAGGACACCCACAAGGGCACAAAAAAGCTGGAGATTAGCATGTCAAATCCACGTTGAGAGCACCTCCTACCTCATGGTTCAACGTTATAAAACAAATATGCCTAAGCATACTCACAAACCAGCCTAAGAAACTATAGAGCATCTGCTACAAATTGAATTCATTTATCATATGTATATATATCTTTTGTACTATTTCATCACCAATATGTACATATAATTGTTTTAAAATATACTGTGATATAGGTATGTTTGTGCCCCGCCCATTCAATTATATAACCTTGTCACACACATTATTCAAACATATATTGTATGCCAAACAATTTCCATACTGATAGTTCTGGAGTAACAAGTTATTCCTATGTGTATTAAACTTAGGAATCAACAACTTCAAATAAGTTGATTTTAACTTAATTTAATGATGAAGTGACTCTTATGAAGCTAAACTCGGATATGAATAATGGCATAGTTTTAAGAAGGGGTCTAGACTCCCACCTAGGGTGCACTTAGGCAGCCCGCCTAGGTCTTAAGAGCGCCTAGGGGAGCATGGGACGTTATGTAGATTGCAAAGCTTAGGTCATGCTATGATTTTCTCTGTTGCCGCCTCCACATCCTCCTAACTCCCTGGCCTCCTCCCCCGACTCCGAACACCTCCTTCAACTCCTCCAACCTTCAGCAAAACCTCCTCCACTGCCAGTTAAAGGGGGAAAAAAAGAAATCCGTCTAGGGCCTAGGCAGCCACCTAGGCACCTCAGAGCTAGGCTGGTTGATCTTAAAAAAAGAAATATCATCTGATTCTTGATCCTTTTAAAAAAAGAAATAAGTAGGATTCCGTCATCGAGTGCAAAATGGGAAATTCATGGAAAATTGCAATCCCTACCACATAATAGTGCATCTATACGTCTTCATCGACATTGTTTTTTTGAAGGGCACCTAGCGCTTACTGTAACATTACATAATGGTGATCATAACTTTAATGAATACTTTGAAATTTCCAATCATGCTCACAATTATAAAATTACCAAAATATGCAAAATTAAGTTCTAAACTAGCATGTGTGTGCTTGTGTGTCATGCAACTCCTTAGCTAGTGTGTTGTTGATGTGACACATATCTAGCCATCTATAAAGATCTAGTAAATAGCATCAAAGTTTCATAAAAAGAAAAATTCGGTTTTATAATGTTATAATGATAACATAACAAATTTCTTCATCCTTTGCCTGTTCTCCCTTCTCTTCCTCTCTTTGCTAAAAACTGTGACAATCTTCCACAACCTCTCATGTATCCCTGAACCCCCTAAAAAACTAACTCACTTATACAGAGATGAAGGAACTAGAATGGGAGCATAACATGCAATAATTTTGAATCCGTAATCATGTCTAACTTATAGTGTATGCCTCCCCATTTACTTAATATCCTTAAAGTATAATTTCTTCACGGGTAAATTAGAATATGGACGGATTTGATATTTTATGGTTGTTTGTTATTCCCATTCATCCATCCCAACCCTGTGAATACATATCCAGGCTCTGTGTTTGGTCAGATGATGTTGCAATAACAAATGTAGTTGTAACCGCATTTAGTTGCAACTCAATTGGTTGCATCCGCATATAGTTGCAATTTCATGCTGTTGCAACACTCTAAAATTTAAGCACGGATGCAACACCCTCATTTTTAGTATATTTTGGCGTCGTGAAAATATTTCATGTTGCAACTATCTACAACCAAACACTAATTGATGTAGTTGGAACAAGATAGTGCTCCAACTACATCAATCCAAACCACCTATGATGTTGCACTACATTTGTAGTTCCAACACCTTCTAACCAAACACACCCAGAGTCGGAGGAGAAAAGGGAAAGGGGTTCAAAGCAGCCTAGGAAGTCTTGAAGTTCAAAGTGGTCAAACTAGGAGGCTGCTCAAGTGAATTTACGCACTAGACAGACGAGGCACCTAGATAGACCTAGATAAAACCTTGTTAAAATGGGAAACTAAATAAACAGTAAAGTTTTTCAGTTTTAGGGTTCAAGAAAATGACAAAGCTAGATTGGTTGGAATACTATAAGATATGAATTCAATGCGGTTTAAGATGTCAAAATAATCTGTAGCGAGCTCATTCTTTATCTTAGCTTTCAAAAAGTAAAATATATAAACTCAAAAACATTACTTCAAAAGAAAATTTTCCTTTTCTGGTTATCAACCATTTAACTAAAAGTTATAGCTGGAAAGCCCTAAAAGTGTGTCACAGACTGCAGTTGAATCAGACAAGTCTTATTTAAACTATTGGTGACCAGGCAAGTAAACTATGATAAAAAGGCTCTAGGGATTTGGTTATAACTAAAATACAAGCAATGCAGCAATTGCAATGCAGGGAAGTAGCACTAAAAGATTTGATACATCTGAGAGGGCTGGTGAGATACGACTTGGAACTTAAGCCCGTGAAAGAGGCCCCTATTATTCCATATCCACATGAAAGAGCATTCCAGTTGCCAATGAAAGATGAGATAGTGCTACTACTCAGCAATCAGACAGTAATCATATAGGCAGTCAAGTCTGTCCTACTTCTGAGCATCCCCACTCTCTCTCTCTCAAAACAGAGATTTTGGTCTTACAAAACTGATTAACAAGAACATAGTAAAGAGGGATACGGAGCATGGAATGTAACACATAGTATGCAAAGTCTCAAGACCATGGAATAATATGGTTGGTTCTCATGTAATTCTAAATCCCCAGTGGTTACTGAAGGAGAAGAAGGCTCCTAAGTAATGAACATGACAGAATCCTCCTCCAATAGGAACTGTTTAAACGAGTAGGAAAAATTCTATTCATAATGATCATAGAATTTGATGACCTCCATATATGCAGCTCGGGTGGGTCCACTGTAACGGATCATGCGGAGTTAAAAGGAGAATAATAAGACAGGTTGATTAGTAAGTGTGTTAACAGGATTAGAAATATTTACATCTTTCATTAACGCAGATTTTTTTTTTCCCCATCCTAGCAATTAGGAGCCTAACTATACAAAAACAAAGCTGTAGAAAAACATGTCCTTTTTAGCCAAAGAAACATTGTGTAGCTTTTCTAATCCTCAATTAACAAACTCGATGATACAGAAGTTCATCCGTTGAAATTTGTCTTCGAATTCATTTCTCTTAGCATAGAACTCCCACTGTGAATAAAAAAACATGTGATGCATATGCTCGTGATTAAAAACATTAGCAATTTTCATCACAAATCTACAATTTACAACTAGAATTCAATGAAGCACATAAACTATACTAGTAAGAATTTATAAAGGAACGGGACGAACCAGTGAAGAACTGTGGAAATTTAACGGGCAAGATAACAGCCTCCTGCAGCGCTTGCTTGGCGCTCTCAAGCCCAGCCACGTCATTCCACTTCACATCAGGCTTCTCCCTAATAATCGCCGAATTGAGCCCAGCCCGAAGCTTAGCCTGCTCCGAATCCTCCCCATCGCCGCCCTGTCCATCCTTGGGCTTCGTCTTGGGCCTCGTCGCCACCGCAGCATCTCCGTTGGCAGCAGGCCCAGGCCCACCCTCATCGAGGACAGCCCTGATCTCCTCGGCCCGACGGAGATACTCAGTGAACTTTTGAGTGATTGCCTCCTTGATCTTAGGGTTCTTCTCGTACTTGAGATGGGTCTTGAAGTACTCGAGGGCGTTCATGTACAAAGGGAACGCCTTGACGTAGTTTCCGGCATTGTCCTCTTGGACTGCCTGCTTCACGTACTCGATCGCCTGCTCCTTGAAATTGCTGTACATCTCATAAAACCCTAATCCCGATCCTTGATCGAAAACCTAACCCTAGTTTTTGAATCGGCGATCCGATCGATGGATTGTTAGGGCAAAGAAAAGTAATGAAGCGATTTCTTTCTTGCTTTCGATTAATTGATGAGATGAAATAGGGATCGATTTAGATCGAGACGAAATAATTAGGGGAGAAGAAAAGTTTAGGGTTTGATTTGACGAGAGAGAGAGAGAGGAGAAGGGGGAAAGGGTAATGGAGAGGAAAGAGGAAAGCGTGTGTAGTGGTCGTCGGAGTCGTAAGGCGTGCGGGAACGGATGCTGGATCCACTTGGGTTTATCGGATTTGGGTTTCGGGTCGGTCAATTTTAGACCGTTTCGTTTTTCCGCAGGAAAAAGAGATCATTTTGCAAGGTGAAAATGTTCTTATATTGTTTCTTTTGAAAAATGTTTGCCGGAAAAAAAGGAACGTTTAAAAGTGATGTTGTCTTGATATATTGGGTTGATTACGCGAGCACAAATCAACCAATTTATTTGCATATAAAAGACAAGGTAGCCAATCGGTCCTCACCTATATGCACAAGCACAAAACAAGAGGTGATTAATTAGGAGTTATTGTTAGGTGCATCTCACTAATATCCAAGTTAGTCTCTCGTTAAGAAAGGCTTAGACTAATTGTGCATCTTCCTTTTCCCGATGTGAGTGTTTATATCCTCTTTGGTTACAGATTATTTCGTCGCTCAATTAGTTTGCATGGTAACTTCTTTGATGTTATGACCTTAGGGGCATACTCTGATCTCCCAAATCCCAATGATGCTTCTTGATTAAGAGGTCAATTAGATATTTCCTATTTATTTGGCCCAATCTTTTAGAATTGTCAGTCTAGTTTAGTATAAAAAATTTCGTGAGTCCATTTCTTTGCACAAAGGAAGGATTGTGCAGGTTGTCATGAGACTCCCTGTTTTCTTGCATATGAACAGTGGCTGCTATTCTTGTCAAGGCCTTGATGTATATCAAAGTGTTGCATGAAATATTCAAGCTCATGAGCAAAACAAATATAGGGTTTCCTTTGTGCATTCATTTCTTTCGTGAGAGAAAATCTTATATGATCTTGTTAGTTATTTTGACGATAACTAAAATCTTCTCACGTTTGAATCGAAACCCGAAACATCTTTAAAATTCACAATGTTACCTCTCACATATACAATATTGACAGCCTCTTTCATAGTTTTATCGTGCATCACTTTTATTCATAATTCCAACTCAACACGTCCCGATCCTGCACAATCCTAAAGATTTTCTGACAATAGCTAAGAGAATTTTTAAAGACATTGTCTTCAAATATGTCTTTGAGATCACTATTTGATCCCTTTAGCGTGGGCGACTGTGGCTTCCACGGGAAAATATGAATCAGGTCCATGACATAAACGTGCATCTAAGAGATATAAATCTTTAGATCAATGCACAAAACCATGAAGTCTAATAATCCAAGACTTAATATCAGATTAATGCCATGAACTCGATCAACTGGATACTTTCTTGGATTCCGCACAGGATCATCGTTAGGCCTTGTTGATGCACAAATGATTAACAGCGGGATTTAGGGCTGATTTTAAAAAGGTTAGGGTCCCTTGATCTCCATTGATGGCTGATCCCCCGATAGGAAGAGAGTCCTGCACATGTGCAACATGTTAGAGGATCAGAGTTGGGTTCTCCGATGATTCCTCCGATGATCAAGTTAGTTATGATCTGAAGGGGAGAAATGAACTAATATAGTTATTTAAGTGTGTAGAAATTGCGTACCTTTGGTCAGTAGGCGATGTGTCTATTTATACTGAGCTGACGAGGGTATTTATGTAATCTCGGCCGAGTCCAGGCAGTCAGCTTATTCGGCTGAGACTTTACATGTGTCGGCTGTGGGTGGAACGAGCCACCCTTGTGATTAATGCGACGGTGCCAGGGGGAGTACGATGTTGACAAGGTCCGATGAGTCATTAAGACTTTCGGGGAAGATGTAATGATGACTCCGATCGTGCATTTAATGTGATGGTGATTGGCTGTCGGCGAGGGGTCCGAGAATGACCGCCTTCCGTCTCGGCTTTTCGAGAGGGTCGATAAAAGACGCCTTCGTCTCGGCTTTTCGAGAGGGTCGATAAAGACGCCTTCGTCTCGGCTTTTCGAGAGGGTCGATAAAAGACGCCTTTCGTCTCGACCCTTGAGGGAGACGAGAAGGGATACCTTTAGTCTCGGCATTCGAGGGGGACGAGAAGGGACACCTTTCGTCTCGGCCTTCGAGGGAGACGAGAAGTCGGTGTATAGTCTGCTTGAGACACGTGTCAACCAGTTAAATGTGATTAACATTTAATTATTTCCATGACACAACCGGCCTCAAATTACGAGTAAAGATCCTATCAAAAGAAGGTTCTAAATCACACCTTGTGACAAAAGGGGTCTGTTCGGTCATTTCACTGCCCTCTTTTTGGCTCACAGAGCCCCGGGCGGAGTTCTGATAGGATCCCTTGTCTCAAATCACATTCCATTGTGTATGACACAATCCAACATTCATTTCTAACAAAGAAAATAATAACAACAATTCATGCTTTATTAACACCAAATTAGTGGAAGAATACATTACTCCTCAAATACCACATTAGCTACCAACGACCAAATAAAGAACACACACATACAAAATAACTACTCAAAATGCAAGCACAAAAAAAAATCCCTGAAAACTCCAAGACCCATCCTCAAACCTTGACCTTCCCCTGCGGCTTATAATACCTCTCAAACGCCCTGGGAAAATAAACCGGCAACAGGAAGCCAAACAAGTTGAAGCCCCAAAACACCAAGTTGGCCACCGCCAGCGCTCTCCCCACGTGGACCCTGACGGCCGACCCGTGCTCCTCCCGCCCCTCCTTCTCAATCTCCATCCTCAGCCAGTCCGCGATCGTGAACATCCTCCTCCCGTTGTAGAATATCGGCACGAAGGCCCTCATCGGCAGCGAGAACCGCTGGCTGAACGTGACCCCCTCCATGAAGACCTGGCAGGCTAGCAAGAACACGTGGGGAGCGGCTGCCTTGATCCCCTCCTTGTCGCCGTCGAGGACGCCGTGGAGGATGTAGGCGATGGGGAGGAAGAGGCCGATGAGGGCGCCGACGGAGACGTAGGCGGAGAGGAGGAGGGAGTCGCGGGAGCCGGAGAAGACGGGGGGCTCGGGGGAGGGGGAGGGACGGGAGGGGAAGGCGACGGAGGAGAGGAAGTAGAGGTAGAGGAGGGAGAAGAGGGCGAAGGCGGCGTCCTCGATCGCCACGAGGCCGGTGAAGGAGAAGATGACGGCGACGGCGAGGGCGTTGAGCTGGCGGAAGGAGAGGAAGCGGCGGCTGGGGGTGTGGGAGGGGAGGGCGGCGGCGGCTGTTCGCGCGTCGTCCTCCGGCAGGGATATGTCCGTCGCTGTGGGGCCCACGCCTCCTGACATTTTCCTTTGATTGTTTTTTTTTTGTTGGTGACGAGAGAGAGAGGGGGTTGGAGATGGATCGAGAAGGGGGATTGGGTTTGTTTTGGGAGAGGAGAGGAGGAGATTTGGGTTGGGGGAGGAGGGAGGGAGGACACGTGTCGGTTTGTAAGGGGCTTGATAACCGTTACGGACGCGTGGGCACGGGACCCGAGCAGGGAGGGGCGGGGAGCCGTCCGGAAAGGAGAGCCTTGTGTTTATGTGTGGTGGTCACGGGTGAGGAGAGGGATTAGTTTCAGGCTACAATTGAGGGAGCGGTTTGTGCAGTGTTTTTACAAAGAGAGATCTGAAACATTTTGCCCTGTAAGATTTTGAAGTCCTCTACGAATATCAATTTAGAAGTACCTCATATAATTATAAATATTGCCTCTATTCACTATAGTCCTAAAATATTATAATCCAGAGTAACAATGATTGTGAGTTATTTTTTTTAATAATCTACTTTGGATCAATTTGTTATAAACACCTATAGCACATTTATCATGTTTGAGAACTTGTCATTATAAAGAGATAGAGAGGTAGAGGATTAGAACACAACAATAAATGTTCGCAATGCGCTTTTGCCTACCAATGAAGTCCGAGAGAAGTTTGGTAGAGCATCGACCATTTTGGATATTTTTATAACAAAGACCAGGAAAGCTTTGCCTCGATAACTAAAAAGCAATTTGGATAAAGAATAGCCTAGGAACTATAATAACATCCGCCCTCTCATTTTCATTTAATCCGTAATCTTTAGACTATTTTATTATAAACAACTAAATAGAAACCCCTCATAATTTTAAACCAAACACCTCACTATTTTATTTTAAACAATAAAGTCCCATTAAAAAGAAGAAAACAACTTTCTCTTCTATTTCTAGCGCCATTACTGCAAAAAATAGTCACTGAAACTAAATTTTCAACTCTTCAATTATGCAAAAACTGAGAATTCTAGATGAACAGGGAGAAGAAAGAAAACCGAGCTAAATAAAACAAAAAAATCCTATAAAATTTTCTTTCAACGTTTACGGACATTTCCCTTTTCACAACCCTTTATATACACGCTCAGGTTGCACTTTGTATAGTATTGCCCAACTGATATGCAATGCATATAACACAAAAATCCATCACCAAACTAATATCTGCAGTAGAACAAAATGAACTAAAAAGAAGAAAGACAAGTACTACAACAACTGAGGATGAAGCTGAAGCCACTCTTGAATAGCTGATCTAAGAGCATGGTTTGGGATAAGCTCGCAATTAGAAAGGATTAGATTCGTCATCGGAGAAGTTTTGTGCCCGCTTTCGATCCAACCCTTCAATGCCTCGGCTTCATATGTGAATCCATCAGCAGCAATGTGTGGATCTCTCATGATCTCCTGGAAATCATGGCTCAAAAGTTAATCCAATTTCAACCTTTTTTTGCATAGAGGCACAAAACAAGCTTAATGAGAAGCAAACATAAGGAAATGATGGTTAAACATCTGAGATGTGTGATGCACATCCAAGAAAAATTAGAGTGTGATGATTTAAACTTTAATTGTGAACTTTACAAGTTTTCTTAGATAGACAGTTCAAAGTAAAAATCACAATCAAAATTTGACGAGAATGCATTGATCTAAGCATTTCGATTAATTTTGTATATTGACAACCCATGAAAAGGAATGAAAGGACTTACAGTATCAGAAGTAAAGAAGATAGAGGTATCTATAAGCCAAGAAAAATAAGAAAAAATACGTAATCGAGCCTTCTAACCTGAGCGCTTTTATAATTAATCTTCCCAACCTTGCCTCTGGGCTATCAAAAATCTGTGCATTTTGCCACCAAAAATACTCTTAAATTAGAGAGATGTTAACTGTAAAAGCTTAAGCTTAGTCTTTTTAAAAATCACTGTCACAGCCTCAGACCTATGTAGATCCAGTTCCAGAAAACGGTAACCTTATTCATCTAAACAACCAAAAAAGGAGAAAAAAAAACTAATTTGTAGCAGTACTGCTTGATATTGTAAGAAAGAAAACAAAATATTAGGGTTAAAAAATGTACTTATTTCTCTTAAAACAATGCATGCTAATGCACATAAGCCCCATACATCTCCCCGAAAAGAAAACTTACTTGAAATAAGAGAAATTACCAAAAAGAAAAGGACAGAATATAACAGGCCAACTAAATATGAAGAATGATGTATAACTGTAATTATTTTATTTCATGAATGTCATTGCATAAGAGAGATGAAAGTTTCATACTGAGAGTTTCAGTACTACACCTCCTTTCTATGACACAATGCAAGTATTATGCTAAAAAGTCTATATTTTTGCACAAATATGCAATGATCTGTCAAAATCCTTATTTTTGAACAGCTTAAGTGTGACTTGACAACCCAACAGGGGGGAAAAAAAGGAAAGGCAAAGGGGGATTTCAAGATTCCCTTGGTATTTCGGAGTTAAAATGAATGGTGCAGAAAACCAAAGGCCTTGTACTCAAATCAGCGCCAAAACTCAAAAGTAAAATTATTCAAATGATTTGATTTCAAGCTCAAAAGAGAACTGACCTGAAATATCGGGCAAATGAAATAGCTCGGTACCGGTACATTATCCTCCACAACCGAACTAAACAAATTTAAGGACACAGATAAAGAAGTCATCTTCATCATAGGCTCAAGCACTTTCCAAACCTCTCCAATCAAATCCAGCCGGTTCTTTCTATTAACCTCACAACACCTCAAACCTAAGTGAGCCAGTTGCTTAGCCTGCACAAAAGGCCAATCCCCTGCAGTAGGATCTATAATCCCATCCAAAACTCCCTTTTCTAATGCTTCCTTCACTTTCTTAACAATTTCTGACGCTGGTTTCCCCGTCAAAAGTCTTAAAACAATGACACCAAAAGAGTAGACATCAGAGCTCGGTGTTAACTCTCCAGTCCTTAAGAACTCAGGATCCATATACACAAATGCTCCCTTTGGATCGGTGTGATGGCAAATACCAAAATCTCCGAGCTTGCTTATGAGGTTAGAATCAAGAAGTATGTTTTTGGGGTTCAGATCTCCATGAACCACTGGTTGAGGTTTGTGGGAGTGGAGAAAGATTAGAGAAGAGCAGATTTCGGAAGCAATACGAGTACGAACTTGCCACGTGAGAGGGGGTGTGTTGTTTTTGCAGATGAGACGGTCTTCTAAGCTTCCATTGGGGAGAAATTCATAGATGAGAGCCCGGGCTTGTGAGCATACTCCGATGAGGGTGACTAGGTTTGGGTGTCTTATCATACTGAGAACCTCAACCTGCAGTGGTATAGAGAGAGAATTTTTATAACTTCCAATAGAGCATGTACTTGTGTGTAATATGAAGAGATATGAGATATTAATGGCCCTGATCGAAGTGCATTAAATCTTCTGCTCTCGGGTATTATTTAGCTTACTAAATAACATTTACAACAGAATATAGTTAATGTTATAGAATGTTGGGCAAAAACTGAGTGTCGTAGAAATAAGAATGTTTCACGATGGTCTTGTGGACATACTCTAAGAGACGGTATACCAAATTAGTGCATTCCTAGCAGATATAAGAATATAGTTATGTTGTACGAATATTGGGCACAAATTAGTGCATTTGTAGTTGGAGATTCCACCTATTTAAGATAAATGAGATAGACAAGCGATTGAGATGATCTGGTCATGTATAGTGGAGGCCACTAAATCCACCAGTTAAAAGAATGGGGCAAAGCAGACTAGAGTTAGACCTAAAACACTAGCGCATACAATGAAGATGGGCGTGATAACAGTTATTTTAAGGGAGGATATGACCCTTAATAGAACCGAATGGAAGAATCGGAGTCATGTAGCCTACCCCAAAAATTTGGGACGAAGGCTTTGTTCTTCTTGTTATTCTTTTTGTATGTTAAAAATAAGATAAATCGACAAAAACGATGCACGTTATCTATAAAAATAAGAGGCAAACACCCACATGCCCACACACAGAGGTCATTACAGCTGTGCTAGTTTGTAGAGAATTGGATCAAAAGGAAATAATCTTTAACATATTAATTCAATGGGCACGAATCAACTCGACCAGTCATAGTACTGATGTTAATTTAGTTTTCTTCTCAATTATTTTCTACTAAGAAACATTTTATAATTTATCGTTCAGAATTTAAAGAACAATTTAATACATTTTTTAATTCAATTTGGTTATCAAATTAGGTCTCTATTTTGAAGAAATTTACACAAGCCCTATGGAATATGCAAACAATTATCAGGTAATGTGGGAGTTATATGAGTCTTACCTCCTGATGGAATTCTAGCTGCCCCTGCATACTTTTACGATCCAACACCTTTATAGCCACTGTCGTGTGACGAAGGAAACCTATATAAACGCTTCCATATCCACCTTCTCCAATCTTAAGTGAATTGCTAAAACTGCAAGTTGCTCGATTAATCTCCTCAAAGGAAAATTCTGTGAAGTTGATTGATCCTTTTCTCCTTGTAGTGACCGCTTCTTTATTTCTCCGTAACTTCTCAAGTTCTTTGAGTGCTGCATCTCGTTGCAGGTGCAATTTCTCACAGTCAGCCTGGAGCTTGCTGAGGAGATGTTGAGCTTCTAAAAGTTTCTCTTTAAGATCCTTAAATATGTTATCATAATCGGCAATACGGAGCTCCAATTCTAGCTTTTGCTTATTTGCCATCTGAAGTTGTTCCATGATTTCACTGTTCTGATTCTTGAACATTTCGACTTCCAATTTTTCTCTTGCAAGTTCTTCTTCAATCTCTTTCCTTCTATTCACCTCTTTGGCATATAAATCCTCGGATGTTTTTGCCTGCATGAAAATTCTATCATCAGTGAGTTTGACTCCTTGTATGAATTTTATGATTTTCACGGAGACTTTCACGTTAGTCTTAAAATTTTAAACTATCTGAAACAGTTGCACCAAGCTTACATTATTTGGAATAGGAATCGCTCCAATTGACACGAGATCTCTATAAGTAAACAAATCGTAGAATCTATGCCCACAAAGTCAAAAAATGTTGTAGACTCTTACCCTCCTTAGAGCCTCGATTGCATCCCTCTCTGCTTTCTGACGCTTAAGAGACTCCTTGTAAAATTGATGATTTGAGTTGTTCATTTCATCAATCGACAATAAACTCAGGTTGTTCATTTCATCAATTACTGAAAAAGGACGGTGTAATGTAGCCGTAAATTCTCCTCCATATGAATCAAAGCTATTGGATTTTGACCTATGCCTGGAAAGGTAATGCTCATGCACAAGATCGGCATCGGACCTCATTGACTCAGGGTGCCCTAGAGGCATTGATCTTGATATCAATAGTTCCGATTGTCTTGATAAAGAGTTCATGGTGGTTGTTGGTGGCGGTGGCCTCTCAGACATGCCTAGAAGAGCCTCCCTATAGAAATTATGAATATCAAGTATACAGAAAAAATTTGAGGGAGTCTAAAGGAAAAGGAATGCAATAAGAAAATATTCACATTTATATAGTAAGGATACAAGAAATATCAAATATTAGACATTTTACACTATCACAAGCGCAAGTAGGAAACTCGTGCTTGACAATGGCAATAGACAATCAATATCTGATCTATGAATTGACTAGATTCGATTTTGACAGGTATTAGTGTCACCCACACAATTAAGAGTTTAGTTTTTTTTTCTCATTCAGACGCGCTACAAAGAAACTCCAAGAACATTTCAACAGCATATCACGTCAACAAATCAAGAAAATATCGTTGATTCACTTTGACATCAAGGCTCCAAGAGTTATATCTATTAAAAAACATGTAAAACATGGATGTAAACCATATTTCATCAAGCTATGGGATGTCATTGATTTCTAATTACATAAAGGCATTTAATCTGTGCCAGTTTTCTTGGAAGGTCCACTGCGTTTAACCCTGACAACAATCTTTAGCGTCCATGTAACTGTGATTTATGTAACTAAAATATCATAACTTCTCATTTGTTTATTTGATCAAGTATAAGTTCCTTGGAACAAAAGGTGGAAAAAAAGAGAGGAAATGAATACACCAAATAGATTAGAGCTATAAGTGCGCAGGAAAAAGAAGAGATTAACTGAAAAGGGCCAGTCTGAAAAAGCCAACTTTACCTTGTGCAGATTAGGGTTCCTTTGCAAACAAACCATATGTTGCATGATGGATCAGCTTGCTTTCTCACAGTGATTGCAGTTTTCGACTTGGGAACTTTCATTCTCCTGTGAGGTAAAGACTTCAATAATACGAATCAAACTCTGAAGACAGTACTACTGAATGACAGGACTAATATGCCTCCCTCCCTTTTAATGTTGTTTAATGCAGTTATCAATAACATCTGGGTGCTATCTAGATCGAAGGTAGCATGCAGGCAAGATTAATAATCAAGTCATGAAATTACAAAACTCAATTCCTTATGCAAGTTCATATGGGAACAATTGTATAGTCAAATGACTTTGAAACATGAAAGTAGTATACGGTGAGATGTCGCTATTGGTGCAGCCAGCATCCTAATTATCAAGGTTTCTCAAATTGAATTCGCACCTTGAAATCTTTAATTACGGTCAGTTATATTTTAAGAGAACAAAATCAGATTTCTCGTATAAATTGAGGGCAATGATATGACATCGACACCTTGAAAATTGCTTATCTGCTGCTGCCCCCATCACAAGTTTGACTATACCATGTAGAGTTATCAGTTCTATGAGCCCTTTTGCGGCATCTTCTGCCTCAATCACTAGCTTCTCAGCTTGTACCTGAAAAAAATAAATAAAGGTTAGTCTATTCATAGGTGAACTTAAGCACTGTTGCTAATTTCTGTTTGCCTCTATTTTAATTTCGTCTGGGAAGTTTCTATTCTTCTCCTCCCCGATAACACCACCCCACCCACACACACACACACAAAAAAAAAAGAAGATAAATATGAGCATCTCTGGCAGATTGCGGAAGTCAACAACTACTCAAGAACAAGGAAAATGTAGGTTTAAGAAGAAGAAGCAAATGAACCTTTAGTTCTGAGCACACAGTCATGTAATCATCTAAACGTTTGTGCGTCTTCTCCCACTCATGCTGTCTGTATTCTTTGACCGCCTGCTGGTTTACCGCTTTTGCAGGAAATTTGCTCCCCACTGAAATAAAAATTAAAAATGGACATAGTTGAAGCTACATCTGCAACTGCAGATTACGGATATTAAATCCATCTTGGGACATTATGATAGAGCACATATATCGACTTTTAACATGATGTGCTATTAAGACTGTTAGAATACAAAACTATAATCCTCAACTTTAGCACAACTTCGGAATTTTGGTGTAATGGTTGGGTCATTTAATATTGTATCAGAGCGCCCGGATTCAAATATTACTGGCCACGAATTTCTAAGTGGATATTAAAAATTGACACCGCTGCGTGAGTCCAGGTTTCTGCCCATAAAAAGGGCCTTCAACCAACAAGGGCATGTTAGAATCTAAAACTATAACCCTCAACCCTCACCACAACTTTGGATTTTTGGTGTAATGGTTGGGTCATTTAACAAAGACAACATGTTCGACGTGAAAGGAAACAAGTTGAAAATAACTAAACATGCCGCAAAAGAAAGAAACAGGAGTAGACTTTTTTCTTGAGCTATTCTTTTTTTTTTAGGGACTGGTTGTGGGGATGAGGTGTTAGGTTGCAAGGGCCAATGAAAAGAGATATAGTACATATACAAATATACTTGACACAAGAAAATTAATACTGTTTGAATTGTGAGCTGAAGTATCTTTGATAATGTAACAATCTAAGTATCTTTCCAATGAATAACTAAATCTCAACATCTCTTACATTCGCTATACCTAGCCGACTGGAAACTGATAGATGTGAGACACTTCACAAATCTCTAACTGGACCCCGATCTAGTCTAGCACAACTAAACACTAACTCAGTGGCGAAATGAGGTGGCGCCTCAACCGACACCTCGTCGATCAAACCAGTGGAATAGATTTGACAACATATGCATTGAGTGGAAACACTTGACACATTTTGAATCAAGTTGCAGTAAGCCATCAAGGTTGCAAAAGCCCACAAAATTTAGAGAGTCGAGATAGTCATAAAGGGAATATTTCGGATAAAGGGCATATTTCGGATAAGATGGATTGATATGTTTAGAAATTGATGATTGCCTCAGGTGTGAGAATTTAACATCATTGTACTGTAGAAACTGCTAGAACTAGTGGTAAACCTGAAAAACCTGAAAAAAAAAAAAAAAAAAAACAAGTTGACACAATAATATTGCCCATTGTCATATATTAATGTGGAATAAGTACTTGTCTTTGCCCCTAAATTATAATTTATGGGTTTTTATATTTTAGTCAAGAAGATGTGATTAGGTAATCTTCGAGAATATCCATAGAATCACTGGAACAGTTTAATGGGCATGACTGTATATATCAATAAAAAGTCTTAAGTACAGACTTGTGACATCATTTACAACTCTTTAGTTTAGTTTCGAAGGGACACCGAAAAAAAAAAAAAAAAAAAAAGAAATCACCTTTCTTCCATTTTCGATCCAATTTAAATGAGACAGACAAGTACGAAATCATGGGTATTACTACTTTCTACAAATTTAACAAAATCATTGCTGAAATGGGCTCCTTCTACTTTTCGACACAATATGCATCATTGAACCATCTTTTGTTTAAAAAAAAACAATAGAGATAGAAGAAAAAAAATTGCATATGTAAATTCATGGGCAACAATCTTTTCTCATAATTCAAACAAGATTATAGAAAATTAAAGAGCAAGACAAAGCAAACATACACAAAGGAATCATGTTTGCAGGGATGTGAACATGAGTGATCACAATCTTCTTCCTCTCTCTGTCAGTGTTCTGTAGGAGCCAGAGCAGAGCAGATTTCCCCTCCTTGAGCTCTTTTTTCACGGCAATATAAACCCTTTCAAAATATTCTTCAGTTTCTCTTGTGCTGCTGTTTCCTCTGCTACTACTGCTTGAATGAGCACTTCTGCTTCTCTCCATTTGGGATTCTCTTGTGGAATTCGAGAGAAGAGGTTCTTAAGAGACTATAAAGATTAAAGGCCATCAAGATTTTTATTGACCTTTTTGGTTCTTAAACGTTTTTTGAGCTTATTTATTTAGCTGTCATTTGTTATATTATTATTATTAGAGTTTCTTTGATATTAGTCCCTTATATCTTTCATTTGAAATTAGCCTCTCAAATCTTAGAAATTGCTATTAGGGCCTTCATTCTGGAGTTATTTTGAAACTAGTCGCTCAAGTCATTGAAATTGCTATTAGGTCCCCAATTATTAAGTTATTTTAGTCCCTCCAATCAAGAGTATAAGTAGGAATTAGAGGGAGTAATTTGGAACAACTTATAAGAATTTCAGAATCTAATAGCAATTTCAATGATTTTGAAGACTAACCTCTCTAATTGCTATTTCCTCTCTTGGATGAGGGGCTTATTTCATAATAACTGAAGAATTAGGAGGTCCTAATAGTGATTTCTTGATTTGAGGGATTAATTTCAGATTAACTTGAGAAATGAGGGACCCAACAGCAATTTCCAAGAATTGAGGGGTAGTTTCAGAATATGAAAGATGTAAGGGACTAATACGTAAAAACCCTTATATTTTTATGTTTGCTAATATTAAATCTTGTTGGTTTGTACTTTGGTAGAAGCAAACCAGTGGACCTGTGGATTAGTTCACGCGTGCCCAACTGAAACAGGTGAGGTAATTAGCTTTGTTGTATAATGTTTCTTATTTTAAGATTAAATCAAATCAACCTGCAGATTTTCTACTTAATATATAAAATACAATCCCACAAGTATAATACTACTATCAGCTAGGTAGCCTTTGTCATATTAGCCTGGAAAAAATGATATCAATATTAAAAGTGTTAGCGAAATTTGAGTTCAGTAGTTTCAGGTGTCACAGAATTCGAACTGTAAACGTAGTTTCAACTGCTTTATTTAAACAATTATTTTCTCAATCACATAAAAATTTCGAGAAAACCAGAAAAAATCATCTATTTACATAATTTTTCGATTTATTATTATTATTATTATGTCTGCTGCTCTCAACAAGTGCTGTTGGTTTGTATTTTTGTGGAAGCAACCGAGTATAAGAATATTCTTGACCCCTGGATTGATTGACGCGTGTCCAACTGCAGCAGCTGCGCTACTGAGCTTTGTTCTATGAGGTTATTTTTTTGGTTATGTTTAAAGCAGCGGCAACAGCTTAATAAGGACACGGATTTGAATTACTAAATGATCCATGTGGAACAAATGGATTAAGTTAATCTAAGCTAACTACATTATTGGATTCTAAATTGCAGCTAAGGGGGAATTGATAAGTCTTCTTCTCTTTAATAAATAAATTTAAAAAAAAACCTTGTAAATTTGGAATATACTGTTTTAAGTCTTGCTTTGACCATAACCAACAAATGACCAGTTCACTTATTATTGGTGAAGGAGCTTTTCATCCTAACCAGCCAACTTAGTAATTATATAATATTTGAGGTAGATAAGGACATGTAGCCTTAAAATTTTGTCATATTAGGCCATCTGCATTAAATAATAGAATGAATAATAGCACCTTTTATCTTTGAAGGAGGAGTTACTAATGGCAGGAATTAGCATTAATGGGGGTTCAGTAAGAATGGATTGAAGGTGATATTTCAACAAGCTACACCTTTTAAGGACACATTGATTTCTGGATGGGTCCTTTTTCTTTTTTGGTTTATTTCCTAGAAAAGGGGAAAAATTTTAATTTATGGAAAAGAAATCAAATTTACATGCTTGTGGATCCCAACTTGAGGTTTTCAACTCATTTCCTTCATAATAATAATAATAATAATTTCTGAAATTGGTTTCTAGGAAAATGCATGGGATTGTTACTGGATACAGAATCAAACCAAGGTCAGACATTGGAATGAAAGTTGTTGTCATGGAACTTGCAAGCTAAGCAAACAACTATTGATTACTCAAGCTTTAGTTAATTTAATCAAAATTATGTATCTGAGTGTCCAAGCCGTTCACATAGACGCAAAAGCAATTGTCAAACATCGCATTAGTTTGTCAATGAACTAATGTATCTTCCAGAGTTTGTCACAGTGAAATAAGATAATGGAATATCATTGCATATTTCTTTTGTTGTTCATCTGCTGCGCAATTTCGTGCTAATATCGTTTTAAATGTGAAATAATCCCTTGCTACACATGCTAAGATCTCTATCTAATTTTCATTATCTGAATTTTAGCATTTAAGTACTTTTTCCCAAAAAAACTGATCTTAATGGTAAGTGTTAAGAGAAATTTGGATACTCCCATTTGCCAAAACACAATGAAAACAATTATTTTCTCAATCACATACAAAATTGTGAGATAAAACTCATAAATAAAACACAAATATTTTCATTTGATTGACAGCAGCACCGCTGCGAATGCTATTTCATAACTTGCTCAGATGATAATCATGATGCTTATATTGATGTATCAAAATGAGAGCATCACCTATTTAAATAATTTTTCGTCGATAAGAGGGTGTAAGCGGTGTTACCTCAAATTTGGTTCCTGTTACCATTTGCACAACATTTCTTACCAATCGCGAGTTCAACTACAACCAACCAAACACTAGATTTGCATCATATCAAATTGCTCCCCTCTAATATTTCCTTATGTTTTTGAGATGACTGAAATAGTAAAATTCAGTCTTCACTAATTTCCTCTCAGAAAAATTGACTGGCACCAACAATTTTCCTATGTCTCCTTTGTCCATCCTCTTACCTTTCAAAAATATGAGCTCAGCACTATATAACAAGCACAACCTTCCAATATGCGAGTTAACAAACAGATTATGGTGACTGTATGATTCTGTTAAGATAGCTTTCCTTTTCTTTTAAATGACCAGATAATATTCTAATCATAAATCTGTTAGGCACTGGAGAACATGAGTACATTTGTAGAAAACCAACAAGAACCACTCCAAAAGCATTATTGTAAAGCAAGCAGGGTACCCAGATACGACGCAACATAGAAGAAAACAGAGGACAAAAAGATCATCACTGCCGATGCTGCTGAATCCATTCTTGAATGGCTGACCGAAGAGATCGATTTGGGATAAGCTCACAGTGAAGAAGTGGAAGATTAGTCATTGGCGAGGTTATGCGCCCAGTATCGATCCATCCTTTTATAGCCTCAGCTTCATATGTGTAACCATCTGCTGCAAAGTGTGGGTCCCGCATGATTTCCTATGATTAATGCATGTAACAAGAATGCAATTAGATACAATCAAGAAACAAAATTGCTACTGTGAAGGGTTCTTACATTTCATAAAAGCAGAACATAACTAGGTTCACCGCAAAACAAAGACAACCATGGGAAAGTTAATGCCATTAGAAAAATGGGAGCTATACAGGTAAACAATATAAGCTTCAGCCTAAAGCTTGGATAAAAGCAATGCAAAAAAGCCAGAAGGGAAAAACATAACACGCAAAATATGGAATCTAAATGAAAGCACTGTAAATTAGCTAGAAGCTTGATGAAAGATAACAAATTGCCAGGTTTAACTTCATATATATCTTTTGGAATTTTCAAGAAACATGGAAAGACAAGATAATTATTAATCAGTCATCTAGTGTTACGACATAAATAAGTTTTAGACATACCCTGAAGGCCTGAAAAAAGCTGTGAGAACATAAGAAGAAATAGCAGATTAGTCGCCTAAATTTATATGCATATAGAACTTAAAACAAACTTGGTAAAGACAAAACCATTATTAGTTGGTCAAGTGTCAGAATGATGAACTACTCATGGATATAACTGTGAAAAAGAAGGGAGAAACATGAATTGATCCGTGATTTTGTTTTAACAGTTTGTGATTAAAAAAATGATCTTTAGAGGAATGACTCAAAGACCCTTCAGCAGCTCAGCTCATAACTAGAAATATGTCAAGTCATTCACTAGATACAACAGGGTTTAAAACGATCACCCAACAAGTCTGATTATGTCACCGAAATGTCACTTTATAGTGCTCACCGCGACTAGAAAGGTTTTACATATTATTTACCATTTTGGGAACTTTCATATTTTCCTATATATCGAGCAACATTTTAGAGTGCAAATACAGGCCAAATGATGCTATATCAGGCTGATTTAATATTTGTTTTCAAGGTTGTGACTTGGGTATTGAGCCCTCAATTCAATATATCAGCTTTATATAAATCTCAAAAAAGAAGAATTAGAGCTCAATTAACCCCCAACATTTCACCTCACCTTACTCCAAATCAAGAGCCTCTTCACCCTTAACATCTTAACACCCCTTCATCCCTCGATTGCATGTCACTGGTAAGAACCTCCTCTTTCTTGATATCTCACGTCTTTCTCTAGACTCCTCTTAGTGGTATCTCTCCCAACCTCTCTGGTCCCTAAATATGCCTTAGTTATGTGATTTCACAGTTTTATATGTTTAGGTTTCATTTAGGACATCTATGACACACATTAACAATATCCAATAAGACACTCTGATAGTTACCAAGATATGGTATTTTTTTCATCCTACATGACCCTGATATCCAACGTTTAAAACAGTGGGTACAAGGAAAATGAACCAAAGTTGCATTACAAAATGTAGTGTAAATGTACAGCAAGACAAACCTGAAATATTGGACAAATGAAGTGGCCTGGGATAGGGCAACTGTACTCCATGACTGACCCAAACGAAGCCATAGCTAATGAAGTTGTCTTCAACATGGGCTCTAGCACCCTCCACACCTCTCTCACAAGATCAGGTCGCTTCTTCCTCGTCTCACAGCACGTCAAACCCAAATAGGCCAGCTGTTTAGCCTGCACAAAAGGCCAATGACCAGCAGCATGATCTATCATCTTATGAAACACATCATTACCTAATGCTTCCTTCACTTCCTTGACAATCCCAAGTGCCGGTTTTCCTGTTAAAAGCTGCAGCATAGTGACACCAAATGAGTAGATATCAGAGTGTGTAGTGAGCTTCCCTGTTGCGAGGAATTCTGGATCCATGTATAAAAAGGTTCCTTTCGGCTGAGTTTGGCGATAAACGGTGGTGGCAGAGGTACTAGATTGCATCAGGAGGCGGCAGATACCGAAATCACTGAGCTTGCTTATGAAGTTGGAGTCAAGGAGGATGTTTTCAGGCTTAAGATCACCATGAACCACTGGATAAGGCTTGTTGGAGTGCAGGAATATTAGAACCGAGCAGATCTCACAGATAATATGGGTGCGAACCTGCCATGTAAGAGGTGGGGTGTTGTTCTTGCAGTTAAGACGGTCTTCAAGGTTTCCGTTGGAAAGAAATTCATAGATGAGAGCTCGAGCTTCTGAGCATGATCCTATAAGGGTGACAATGTTTGGGTGTCTCATGTTACCAAGAACACACACCTAACATAACATAGGAAAAACAAGTTAATTTTTCATATGAGTGTTGGCTTGTGTAACCAAAAAAGTATACTAGTTTGTAACTAATCTATATCAATGAGATGTGAGAACTCAATCAATAACTGACACGAATACAGGGCCTATCGACCACTCATAGCTATGTTTTCTTTAATATATAAGTGTCGGTTGTAAGTGATTTTCAGTAATTTGGTGCCATCAATATCAAAAACAGTAAAATGAGATAATTGATTTTCTGTAATGTGGTCATTATGAGATGCCTCTGGGCAAATATATGAATCCTTCTTAGAGAATAATATTCATATAATAAATACATATTCCATGCCAGTGTCTTCCGAAATGTGTATGGATTAGTGGGAGTTCCACTATTTGATTTGATTTACCTCTTGGTAGAACTCTGATTGACCCTGAATGCTTTGCGGGTTCAACTATTTTATGGCCACCATGGTGTTTCGAAGAAAACCTCTGTAAACACTTCCGTATCCGCCTTCTCCAATCTTATGTGAATCAGTAAAATGGCATGTTGCATATCAGAGTAGGAGAACTCTGAGAAGCTTGTTGATTCATGAATGATTCTTGTGGTTGCTATTTCATTTTTTTGACGTAGCTTTTCCACTTCTTTGACCGCTTCAGCATGTTGCAGCTGCTAGTCTGTGTTCTCCAATTTTAGAGTATTTAACAGATGTCGAGCTTCTGAAAGTTCTCCTTTAAGATCACTAACAATGCCTTTGAATTCTGCAATATGAACTTCCAATGCTAGGTTTTGCCGGGTTGCTATCTGAAATTGTTCAAATATTTCATCATGCTGATTCTTAAGAATTTCAGCCTCTGTTTTTTTCTCACAAGTGCCTCCTCAGTATCTTTTCTCCGATTGGTAACTTCGTCGAGTAAATTCTCAGATACTTTGCACTGTAAATGAAAGTTATTTCATTTGAGCTTATCTCACGCGGCAAATTTATATTTTACCAACCAGGAAGGTTTCCATGACAGTATCAGAATTCTAACAAATGTTGATAGATTTACTGCTATAGTACTAGTTGTGATTGCCAGGAATGAAGGGATTCCTAAACTACAGTACTACTAAATGTTGTAAAAGCCTCACCCTTTTGAGAGCCTTATCTGCATCATTTTCCACTTTCTGACGCCTTAGGGACTCCTCGCGAACCTCTTTCTTTAATCTCTCAACCTCTATGAGGGCATCCCCGAGTTTGACATGCACTCTATTATCAAATTCATCTTCCTATAGAAGTAAATGAAAAACAATAAGATCATAGAATATTTTATCCCCGTTATATCTGAAAATATCACTCGATAGAGGCTAAATAGAAAATTGCTGGATAAATGTAGGACATGATGCCACAATTGTGTTATTGTAGCTAGTAGCTATTATCCAAAGATTTAGATTATGGATTGTGCTATCATTAAAAACTTGAGAAAAAGCACATGGCAATTGTGGGCATGATCCACCGATACTGTTGACAGATATTGAGACACCCAACGATATTAAGGGACCCAAATGCACTCTAAAAGATTGGAAAGGGAATCATATACATTTTCATACCAGCTCAGACTGTGGAGATAAAAGTAAAAAGCCTAATCACCCTTGTGAACCAACAGTATTGGTTCCTTTGTGCTCTCAGCATCCTTGTGTATTGACAAGGAACCCAAACAGCTTAACTCTGTAACATTTGCGAAGTACAAGGAACATTCTAGTAATAAAAACTTACTGAGATTGTATCGCTAGCATCAGTACCAAGATTTTCCTTTGTACAAAACCTGCTTCAAGAAATCAGTGTTATGACAGGAGAAGCATAGGGTACTAATGTTGTTTCTTCTCCGAGGATATGTCTATCAAGATCATGCTGGTTGGCATCCGAGCTTGAGGTATCAGCATAACCATCCAATAAGGAACTGGACCTCAACTGATTGGATTGGCTTGATAAGGAACTCGGGATGGAAGTTGGTGAAGGTGCAACCCCTGATTTGTCTAGAAATTCTTTCCTATCAAAATATGAGCATCAAAATGTGAAGCTTACTAACAAAGTAAACTCTAATGCGTAAAATGAATTATAAACCATTCAATTCAGACTACCATAAAGGACAAACAATAAATGCTACCCAGTTAGCTCAAATAAGAACCAGACAACTCAAATCATAAGCAGATGCAGGAACTATACATCTTGATCACAGAGTGGATCAAGCTTGTTAAGTTTTGAGAACTCCACAAAAGATGAGCAATTTATTCCTAGCATGCAGGGTCTAGAGGGATTTCCTCCTATGATACATCTAAGGGTCTTTGTCATCTTAGACCCCCAAATATTTGTTAATTATATGTTACCCTAAACTCTTCACATTTCTAAACTAGACCCCTATATGTTCATATTTGTTCCAAATGGGGGTCTTATCTAAAACAACTTAATATACTTGATAGATTTTAAGGTCTTATTTAAAACAACTTGATAGATTGAGGGTCTAATTTTAAAAATATGGAGATCTGGGGTCTAATATAACAAAAGCCCTATGTCTAAAACTCCAATATCCACAATGTTATTTCATCGTCAGACCAATCATGATAATCTTCATGGCATAAAACTTATAGAGGGAAAGAGAACTCTGTTGCAAAAGGAGGAAATTTCCTCTCACGATCATTTAAAACTCTAATCTTCCCACCATTGCATATAAACACAAGTACATAGATACGTGTGTGTGCACACATCCACCCACACACACACACACATGCCGACGTGCTCGCTCCTGCCCCCACACACACACACACACCAGCGAACCACACACCCCACCACCCACACTGCATGCATGCACATGCACGCACACGCGCACACTATAATGGAGGAAGTAAATATAGGCTAAATTTTGGAGAAAGTGACAATGCCTTACATTCTTTTCAAGAGTTAAAATTTTCTCTTTTCTCATGAAATGCAATTGTTCCATTGACACACTCTCCCAATAGAAACTCTCATGTCAATCGTTCCCTCTCTCATATTTACAGTTAAACAGAAAACTTACATGAATGAGCTATGAGGGTTACATCAATGGCTCAATTAATTATGGCAGATGAATTCAGTAGGTTTCATGTGTTGCACTAAGTACTGGTAAGTATAATCAATGAGCTACGAGAATAGCAATATATCTAACTGGTGACAAATTTAAAGAACAGCAAAAAGGAAGCAGAAGTAACAAATTTAACAAGGTCTAGGATCACCTTGAGCCGATCAGGTTTCCTTTGTAAATGAACCATATATTGCAGGACGAATCAGCTTGTTGCATCACAGTAATCGCTGTCCTCGATGTTGGTTCTTTTATCTTCCTGTGACTTTAAAACCTTTCATTAGTGGGTATTCAACTGCAATAAAAATCTGTCAGGTCAGTTTTATATCAAGACATCTCCCTCTTTATTGCTATGATTTACCGTGTTTAAGGATAATATCTTATGCGATCTAGAAGACAAAGAAATATCTGTTCAGATGGCTAGTCATCAAGTGGAGGGATAACTGAACTATTTAGGAAAAGCATCAATAACTTGCACATTGGTGGCAGCCTCTTGCACTGGGCCGCCTTTATTGATAACTTGCACAGTTCAAATTTTATATCACAGTCACCACATGAAGAAAACAGAACTGAGACCACAGTTCAGACCACTGCGATATTTATTGAATAAATGTCACTTTAAACCATGAAAAGTAATGCAAGGTGAAATTTTGATGATTAATTTAATAAATCGAACATTCAGAATTTCTCAGTAATTATTTCCCACTCATAATTGCTTTTATAAAAATACTATTAGCTAAAATCAACTTGGGAACATCAAATCTTCAAACGATATTTTAGGTGCTGTTAAGAAGGAAAACACATTTTCCTGATCAAACTGGAGGGTGTGATCTGCAGTTCATTTCAAAATTTCACTAATCTTAAAATATTGATAGGTATACGTTGGATAGTGCTTGTCTGCTGCTGCTCCCATAACAAGATTGTCAATCTTATGTGTCGATATAAGCTCCAAAAGCCCCTTCGCAGCATCATCTGCCTCAATCACTAGTTTCTCAGCTTGCATCTGAAAAAGAAAAAAAAAATTAATTTCTGAATAACGGCTTCAGACATCGATACTATATTATCTTTTATAGTTAAGTATAATTTTACATTAGAAATGTTTCGTCCTTGTTTTCACAGTAAAAACAAACTAAATGGAATAGAGTTAACTCAGAAGGCTCTCAGATGAGCTTTCTAAAGGAACTATCACGCAGAGTAAATATACTGTTTGAGGAAAAGTAAAGATTATAAGCTTAAGTAACAGCAAATGCACCTTTAGTTCTGAGCACACATTCATGTAACCATCTAAACATTTTTGCATCCTCTCCCTCTCACGTTGTTCGTATTCCTTCACAGTTGCTCTTCTATCCTGCTTAAACGAAGCTCGCTTCCCTTGGGAATAATGAATTAGAACATAAAGGAAAAAATTAATACTACTTTTATCATTTAGGAATGTGATTGCTGGAATATCAAGTGCAAACGAGTGACATAAGTAGAGAGCGTTAGTATACATCCAATTTTTAACATGAGTCTCATTGTAAGTTATCAGCGTAATTAAAGAGAAGAGACACCTTGTACTTAAGTAATACATCTGTTTGTCCGTGTGAGTGCATGTATATAACAATGTTCTTGATAGTAAGACCTGAACCTTACTTGAGTTTCTAAAAATTCAAGTATGGTGTAAAAGAGCTGTGAACTGAAATTTCTGTTAACAATGAATATCTGTTCCTCTTTCATAGTAATCATCACGAAAAACTCGATAAAGTTCTGTTAGTCCATCCTTTGTTACACTAGATTCGGATTCAAACTCGCAGAGGATCAATCAGTAAATATTTCATCCCCCCTCTTTATTCCATACCCAGTTTACTGAGTGTCGGCCCTAACTATGGGTATTCACTCATTTTTGTAAATTGAGAAATGTGATACTATTTCTATATTCAGCGACATAACTAATACAATGTCCCACAACAAGATTATCATCATACATATTAATCTAGACAGTTTCCTACTCCAGAAGAAAGATTATCATCTTACATTTTTCAATCAAAATTATTTTCCTTATTTTTAGACTTGCTTTTTTAAAGATGGTGGAACTAACTGATGAAAAATAGACAATGTGCTGACAAGCAGTCATAAACCTTTATCCACTGTTTTTATATAACCAACCCTATTTTGATGGGGAAAGGCTTGAAGGCAAATGATGAAGATAAAAACCAAAATGGGCAAAGAATAAAATAAATTTTTAAAAAAATCATGTGTTAAATTTTGGTTTCCTATCAACTTGATGCAGCATTTGTTTCTCAAACAATTTGTAGTGGGGAAAAATGGGTTATCTACTAATCTCTTTTAAATACGAGCACCGATAAAGTCCTTTACATTAATTACTGAAACTTACTTAAGAAGCAAATAATCATGGCTAACGCAAATCTCAAGAAAACCAGAAGGGGAACTAAATGTAGTTCATCCGCTAGCAAAGAAAATTTTCATATGTAACAGAGATAGAGAGTGCATACTGAAGGGGATCATCTGTCTTGAGATATGAACATGGACAATAACAATCTTTAGTTTCTCTTCATAAGTATTCTCAAGAAGCCACCGGAAAGTAGCCTTCCCTTCTCTGGGTTCCTTCTTCACTGCCACATAAACTAGTTCTTCTTCTTCTTCTTCTTCTTCTTCATTCTGTTGTCGTCTAACAATTGTCTCATCAGTTCTCTGTCTTAGGATCCTTTCCATATTGCCTTTTTCTATATAGAAAGAGGAACTGAAGAAGTGAGGTAGATCTTAACCACCATTTACTCCAGCTACAACATCTTAATCCTTGGTTTTAGCTACTTCATTAAAATGCTTGTGTCCTATTCTCATTACCAGGTCTTCTTCTTTTTTTAAGGAAACGAAAATGACAGTGGAAGTGACAGAGGAAGAGAGGGGGCCACAAATGCTTGAATTGTCTTGGTCTCTTTCTGCTCAGACACAGAAAATAGAAGATTCATATTCTAGTTTGATTTGACTTGAATTTGGCGGGCCCTGGTTTTACCTGTTTAAAATATGGAAATCCAAACTTGTTTGCTACTCAAAACAAGAACAGCCATCTGCATGTTATTATATCCAAATACATGTAATTATATTCAATGCACAACTAGAGAAAAAAGTACCTTATATGCATACCAACTTTAAATTGTTTAAAAAACAAATCGACTGACTTATCCCCATATCCAACTCTCTTGAGCTTTACATATATTGCATTGATGAACATAGGAGCCACAGCTGACAAACTCATGACATAGTCCATCTTACATACCACTGATGGGTCGGTGCCATCAGCGTCACCAGCTGCAAACAAAACAAAGACCACTTGAAAACATAAATACATGGTTTCACAATTAAGAAATATAGATAGTTTGGAAAGGCAATGAAAGAATATTATAAATCAACTGAAAAAACAAATAAAAGGAATATAATTTAAAAAAAAAAAGAATTATCATGAGAAAGAGGAAGAAGAGAAAGTAAAACAGAAAATAAGGTAAAGTTCTTCTCTTACAATTTCACTGAGCTGGGAAGGTTAAATGAATCCGGAAGACTAACTAATATATTATCCTTGTTTAGTAACCTAAACAAAGAAAAGCAAATACTTAATAAAAAAAAATCTTGACAGAAATTTCATTGTTATCTGTTTTTGTTGAAGATTGATTTCAACATTGCATGATATTCTCACTCAAGTAATGACATTACCGAAAATTTCATACAGTACTCCCTACTACCTGTAGAATGGAGTGGTGAACTTAGTAACATCAACATTTGAAAGATGAAATGAACAGGCGGCAAATCTAAGAGTCGACTTTGAGGCAGAAAAAAGAGCATCTCAAAGGAGAATCTCAGAGCTCTAACTTCTTGACTGCAGTCTCAGTTTGCTGCATATTCTCCATTAGAGAGAGAGAGAGAGAGAGAGAGAGAGAGAGAGAGAGAGAGAGAGAGAGAGAGAGAGAGAGAGAGAGAGAGAGAGAGAGAGAGAGAGAGAGAGAGAGAGAGAGAGAGAGAGAGAGAGAGAGAGAGAGAGAGAGAGAGAGAGAGAGAGAGAGAGAGAGAGAGAGAGAGAGAGAGAGAGAGAGAGAGAGAGAGAGAGAGAGAGAGAGAGAGAGAGAGAGAGAGAGAGAGAGAGAGAGAGAGAGAGAGAGAGAGAGAGAGAGAGAGAGAGAGAGAGAGAGAGAGAGAGAGAGAGAGAGAGAGAGAGAGAGAGAGAGAGAGAGAGAGAGAGAGAGAGAGAGAGAGAGAGAGAGAGAGAGAGAGAGAGAGAGAGAGAGAGAGAGAGAGAGAGAGAGAGAGAGAGAGAGAGAGAGAGAGAGAGAGAGAGAGAGAGAGAGAGAGAGAGAGAGAGAGAGAGAGAGAGAGAGAGAGAGAGAGAGAGAGAGAGAGAGAGAGAGAGAGAGAGAGAGAGAGAGAGAGAGAGAGAGAGAGAGAGAGAGAGAGAGAGAGAGAGAGAGAGAGAGAGAGAGAGAGAGAGAGAGAGAGAGAGAGAGAGAGAGAGAGAGAGAGAGAGAGAGAGAGAGAGAGAGAGAGAGAGAGAGAGAGAGAGAGAGAGAGAGAGAGAGAGAGAGAGAGAGAGAGAGAGAGAGAGAGAGAGAGAGAGAGAGAGAGAGAGAGAGAGAGAGAGAGAGAGAGAGAGAGAGAGAGAGAGAGAGAGAGAGAGAGAGAGAGAGAGAGAGAGAGAGAGAGAGAGAGAGAGAGAGAGAGAGAGAGAGAGAGAGAGAGAGAGAGAGAGAGAGAGAGAGAGAGAGAGAGAGAGAGAGAGAGAGAGAGAGAGAGAGAGAGAGAGAGAGAGAGAGAGAGAGAGAGAGAGAGAGAGAGAGAGAGAGAGAGAGAGAGAGAGAGAGAGAGAGAGAGAGAGAGAGAGAGAGAGAGAGAGAGAGAGAGAGAGAGAGAGAGAGAGAGAGATAGGGGTAGGGATCAAGGAGACGGGGAGAGGAGTAATGCCATGGGAGGTTCGACCGCTATTGGTGGAGTAGGGGCAGTTTGGTAAGTTACCCCATGTGTGGCTTAGAACCCTTCTGATAGGAATTGTAGTCGGGAGAGAGAAATAGGAAAGGCGGCTGTGGGTGCTGGAGAGTTAGAGAGAGAGAGAGAGAGAGAGAGAGAGAGAGAGAGAGATAGGGAGAGGCGGCGGAGAGAGTTAGAGAGAGAGAGAGATAGGGAGAGGCGGCGGAGAGAGTTAGAGAGAGAGAGAGAGAGAGAGAGATAGGGAGAGGCGGCGGAGAGAGTTAGAGAGAGAGAGAGAGAGAGAGAGAGAGAGAGAGAGAGAGATAGGGAGAGGCGGCGGAGAGAGTTAGAGAGAGAGAGAGATAGGGAGAGGCGGCGGAGAGAGTTAGAGAGAGAGAGAGATAGGGAGAGGCGGCGGAGAGAGTTAGAGAGAGAGAGAGATAGGGAGAGGCGGCGGAGAGAGTTAGAGAGAGAGAGAGATAGGGAGAGGCGGCGGAGAGAGTTAGAGAGAGAGAGAGAGAGAGAGAGAGATAGGGAGAGGCGGCGGAGAGAGTTAGAGAGAGAGAGAGAGAGAGATAGGGAGAGGCGGCGGAGAGAGTTAGAGAGAGAGAGAGATAGGGAGAGGCGGCGGAGAGAGTTAGAGAGAGAGAGAGAGAGAGAGAGAGAGATAGGGAGAGGCGGCGGAGAGAGTTAGAGAGAGAGAGAGAGAGAGATAGGGAGAGGCGGCGGAGAGAGTTAGAGAGAGAGAGAGATAGGGAGAGGCGGCGGAGAGAGTTAGAGAGAGAGAGAGAGAGAGAGAGAGAGAGAGAGAGAGAGATAGGGAGAGGCGGCGGAGAGAGTTAGAGAGAGAGAGAGATAGGGAGAGGCGGCGGAGAGAGTTAGAGAGAGAGAGAGAGAGAGAGATAGGGAGAGGCGGCGGAGAGAGTTAGAGAGAGAGAGAGAGAGAGAGAGAGAGAGAGAGAGAGAGAGAGAGAGAGAGAGAGAGAGATAGGGAGAGGCGGCGGAGAGAGTTAGAGAGAGAGAGAGAGAGATAGGGAGAGGCGGCGGAGAGAGTTAGAGAGAGAGAGAGATAGGGAGAGGCGGCGGAGAGAGTTAGAGAGAGAGAGAGAGATAGGGAGAGGCGGCGGAGAGAGTTAGAGAGAGAGAGAGAGAGATAGGGAGAGGCGGCGGAGAGAGTTAGAGAGAGAGAGAGAGATAGGGAGAGGCGGCGGAGAGAGTTAGAGAGAGAGAGAGATAGGGAGAGGCGGCGGAGAGAGTTAGAGAGAGAGAGAGATAGGGAGAGGCGGCGGAGAGAGTTAGAGAGAGAGAGAGAGAGAGAGATAGGGAGAGGCGGCGGAGAGAGTTAGAGAGAGAGAGAGAGAGAGAGAGAGAGAGATAGGGAGAGGCGGCGGAGAGAGTTAGAGAGAGAGAGAGATAGGGAGAGGCGGCGGAGAGAGTTAGAGAGAGAGAGAGAGAGAGATAGGGAGAGGCGGCGGAGAGAGTTAGAGAGAGAGAGAGATAGGGAGAGGCGGCGGAGAGAGTTAGAGAGAGAGAGAGAGAGAGAGAGAGAGAGAGATAGGGAGAGGCGGCGGAGAGAGTTAGAGAGAGAGAGAGATAGGGAGAGGCGGCGGAGAGAGTTAGAGAGAGAGAGAGATAGGGAGAGGCGGCGGAGAGAGTTAGAGAGAGAGAGAGATAGGGAGAGGCGGCGGAGAGAGTTAGAGAGAGAGAGAGAGAGATAGGGAGAGGCGGCGGAGAGAGTTAGAGAGAGAGAGAGATAGGGAGAGGCGGCGGAGAGAGTTAGAGAGAGAGAGAGAGAGATAGGGAGAGGCGGCGGAGAGAGTTAGAGAGAGAGAGAGAGATAGGGAGAGGCGGCGGAGAGAGTTAGAGAGAGAGAGAGAGATAGGGAGAGGCGGCGGAGAGAGTTAGAGAGAGAGAGAGAGATAGGGAGAGGCGGCGGAGAGAGTTAGAGAGAGAGAGAGAGAGAGATAGGGAGAGGCGGCGGAGAGAGTTAGAGAGAGAGAGAGATAGGGAGAGGCGGCGGAGAGAGTTAGAGAGAGAGAGAGAGAGAGAGAGAGAGAGAGATAGGGAGAGGCGGCGGGAGAGAGTTAGAGAGAGAGAGAGAGAGATAGGGGTAGGGACTGAAGGAGACGGGAGAGGAGTCAAGCCAGGGAGGTTCTGATCTGGCGACAGGAGGGGGCAGTTTAAAAGTTACCCCATGTGTGGCTTAGAACCCTTCTGATAGGAATTGTAGTCGGGAGAGAGAAATAGGAAAGGCGGCTGTGGGTGCGGGAGAGTTAGAGAGAGAGAGAGAGAGAGAGAGAGAGAGAGAGAGAGAGAGATAGGGGTAGGGACTGAAGGAGACGGGAGAGGAGTACGCTGGGAGGTTCGATGCTAGGTGAGTAGCGTTTGGTAAGTTACCCCCCATGTGTGGCTCAGAACCCTTCTGATAGGAATTGTAGTCGGGGGAGAGAGAGAAATAGGGAAAGGCGGCTGTGGGTGCGGGAGAGTTAGAGAGAGAGAGAGAGAGAGAGAGAGAGAGAGAGATAGGATAGCTGTTAGTGTCAGGTTATGGGTTCGGGTAACGGGTACAGGTTTGGGTTCTTTTTCAGTTTTTTTTTATTTTAAAAGCTAGGTGGGCCGCCTAGCCCTAGGCGGCGGTGCCGCTCGCCGCCTTAAGTGGCGGCCGTCTAGCAGCCACTCAGGCCATTTTAGTCTTAGAAGGCTGCGTCGCCTAGACCGCTTTTTATAACACTAGTCCATTCAATTTCTTCATATACAAGAGTGAGAAAAAGTAAAAAGAGACAAGAAGGTTCTGCTTCCAGTAATTATATCATTTCACACCAAATTCGAACTACTTGGCAAAACTTCCAATATTGAGGGGCTTTAGAAAGGTGCACCAAGCCTTATTGTTAAATAACATCTATAACAAAATATAACACCTAATTTACAAACAAACAAGATACAAGCTGCAGATGGCTCGATGGAAGAGACAGGATCATCTTCATGACAAAATTGCCTTGATCAAGTAGAAGCCCTAACTGCAACACAAAATAGAATTCAAATGACTCTTATAAGGAAATACACAATGAAAAGGAGAAACAGAAAATGCAAAAAAAAAAAAAGTTTGAATCATTACAAAGTAGAACTAGGACTAATTTGGGAAATGTGTTTATACCGGCATCATTCTATCTTGTGCCTAGAAGTTTCTGTAGAAAATTTAGTAATTAATTTATTCCTTCTACTCTTTGTTACTCTAGGAGCTCATGGCAGTCATCTCATAGCTGAATAAGTATAACCTACCTGACCAATAAGGTAGGTTCCCTACTGCACCAAAACTCCAGTTGTGAGGATTGTGAGTTATAATTTTATAAGTGACATGCCAGGGTTGAGCACCCTTTCCGGGATGAAATCTAAACTCAATCACCATTATCCTTTTCAACCCGCTTTAAATTCGTGGCGGTGTCATTGAGTCTGGTTTCTGCCCGTATAAAACTTGGAAGTTGCGGTGAGAATTGAGAGAGAATTTTATATTATAACAACAAACTGATGCTAGCCCCATATTGGAGATCGAAAAGTCGAGAGAGATAGGGAGAGGCGGCGGAGAGAGTTAGAGAGAGAGAGAGAGATAGGGAGAGGCGGCGGAGAGAGTTAGAGAGAGAGAGAGAGAGAGATAGGGAGAGGCGGCGGAGAGAGTTAGAGAGAGAGAGAGATAGGGAGAGGCGGCGGAGAGAGTTAGAGAGAGAGAGAGATAGGGAGAGGCGGCGGAGAGAGTTAGAGAGAGAGAGAGAGAGAGAGAGAGATAGGGAGAGGCGGCGGAGAGAGTTAGAGAGAGAGAGAGAGAGAGAGAGATAGGGAGAGGCGGCGGAGAGAGTTAGAGAGAGAGAGAGAGAGAGAGAGAGAGATAGGGAGAGGCGGCGGAGAGAGTTAGAGAGAGAGAGAGATAGGGAGAGGCGGCGGAGAGAGTTAGAGAGAGAGAGAGATAGGGAGAGGCGGCGGAGAGAGTTAGAGAGAGAGAGAGAGAGAGAGAGAGAGAGAGAGATAGGGAGAGGCGGCGGAGAGAGTTAGAGAGAGAGAGAGAGAGAGAGAGAGAGAGAGATAGGGAGAGGCGGCGGAGAGAGTTAGAGAGAGAGAGAGAGAGAGAGAGAGAGAGAGATAGGGAGAGGCGGCGGAGAGAGTTAGAGAGAGAGAGAGAGAGAGAGAGAGAGAGAGAGAGAGAGAGAGATAGGGAGAGGCGGCGGAGAGAGTTAGAGAGAGAGAGAGAGAGAGATAGGGAGAGGCGGCGGAGAGAGTTAGAGAGAGAGAGAGATAGGGAGAGGCGGCGGAGAGAGTTAGAGAGAGAGAGAGAGAGAGAGAGAGAGAGAGAGAGATAGGGAGAGGCGGCGGAGAGAGTTAGAGAGAGAGAGAGAGAGATAGGGAGAGGCGGCGGAGAGAGTTAGAGAGAGAGAGAGAGATAGGGAGAGGCGGCGGAGAGAGTTAGAGAGAGAGAGAGAGAGAGAGATAGGGAGAGGCGGCGGAGAGAGTTAGAGAGAGAGAGAGAGAGAGAGAGATAGGGAGAGGCGGCGGAGAGAGTTAGAGAGAGAGAGAGAGAGAGAGATAGGGAGAGGCGGCGGAGAGAGTTAGAGAGAGAGAGAGAGAGAGAGAGAGAGATAGGGAGAGGCGGCGGAGAGAGTTAGAGAGAGAGAGAGAGAGAGATAGGGGTAGGGACTGAAGGAGACGGGGAGAGGAGTCAAGCCAGGGAGGTTCTGATCTGGCGACAGGAGGGGGCAGTTTAAAAGTTACCCCATGTGTGGCTTAGAACCCTTCTGATAGGAATTGTAGTCGGGAGAGAGAGAAATAGGGAAAGGCGGTTGTGGGTGCGGGAGAGTTAGAGAGAGAGAGAGAGAGAGAGAGAGAGAGAGATATAGCCGGGTGTAAGTTATGGGTTCGGGTAACGCGTACGGTTTGGGTTCTTTTTTCAGTTTTTTTTTATTTTAAAAGCTAGATGGGCCGCCTAGCCCTAGGCGGCGGTGCCGCTCGCCGCCTAGGCTAAGCTACTGCCTAGACCGCCACTCCGCCATTTTAGTCAGCCGCTTCGGCCCACCTAGACCGCTTTTTATAACACTAGTCCATTCAATTTCTTCATATACAAGAGTGAGAAAAAGTAAAAAGAGACAAGAAGGTTCTGCTTCCAGTAATTATATCATTTCACACCAAATTCTGAACTACTTGGCAAAACTTCCAATATTGAGGGGCTTTAGAAAGGCTGCACCAAGCCTTATTGTTAAATAACAACTATAACAAAATATAACACGAATTTACAAACAAACAAGATACAAACTGCAGATGGCTTTGATGGAAGAGACCGAGGATCATCTTCATGACAAAATTGCCTTGATCAAGTAGAAGTCCCTAACTGCAACACAAAATAGAATTCAAATGACTCTTATAAGGAAATACACAATGAAAAAGGAGAAACAGAAAATGCAAAAAAAAAAAAAAGTTTGAATCATTACAAAGTAGAACTGGACTAATTTGGGAAATGTGTTTATACGGCATCATTCTATGTTGTGCCTAGAAGTTTCCTGTAGAAAATTTAGTAATTAATTTATTCCTTCTACTCTTTGTTACTCTAGGAGCTATGGCAGTCATCTCATAGCTGAATAAGTATAACCTACCTGACCAATAAGGTAGGTTCCCTACTGCACCAAAACTCCGAAGTTGTGAGGATTGTGAGTTATAATTTTATAAGCTGACATGCCACTGTAGGTTGAGCACCCTTTCCCGGGGATGAAATCTAAACTCAATCACCATTATCTTTTTCAACCCGCTTTAAATTCGTGGCGGTGATACGTGAATCTGGTTTCTGCCCGTATAAAACTTGGAAGTTGCGGTGAGAATTGAGAGAGAATTTTATATTATAACAACAAACTGATGCTAGCCCCATATTGGAGATCTTTAGGACTATTTCACCACAGTTCAATTATTAGTGCTTGAGGATCCCTATCCTGCCAGGCTTCATGGCAAAACCCCATTTCTGGCTAGTTTTCCTTGACCAGAAATTTTGCACACAATAAGTTTTTTAATGTTAAATTGACATTGGCAGCAAAATTTGTCAACATCTCCATGGAGATTTATGCTCTGTAGCTAAATTGACTTTGGCAGCAAAATGTCAACATCTCCATGGAGATTTGTGCTCTGTAGCAAACCGGTCCAACCCATTTCTGATCGACAACGAATAGGATGATGAAGAATTAAAAGATACATGAGGAATTGAGGATAGGAAGCATTATGCAACTTGGAAAGTGAAAGTTGTAGATCATACATGACATAAAATTTTACTAGATAGTGTTAAAGTTCCAAATCATAATAGAATGCAGCAGAAAAGGTCTTTACTCCAGATGGCTCATGTCCAGGAAGTGAGTTCAATGAGGGAGAAAAATAAAATAGTATTATGTAACAAAGGATAAGTGAGAATGGACCTGTAATATCACTCCATGATAGCTAAATAGTAATCATGAAATAACAGAACTTATGTCTTCATAGTATGACCTGCTTGAGGTATGACCTCATGCATTACAGTAGACACATCAGTGGCTCTCTGGTAACCTGTACAAGATAAGATGGATCCAAGAGTAAGCTGCAAACTTGCAATATTTCACTGAACTTGATACATCTTAATAAGTTGAATGGAAAGAGACAACCAACAGTGACACTTGAGATTGGCAATGTCACAATGCATTGTGACAGTGGTCATAGAGATTCTTTCGCAGTAATTCTACTTAAACTGAGCACTATATTAAGAAAAATATTTTTAGGTTGGTGAAAGGGGAAAAACAATTGGCTAATTCTGGTTTTATCCTGTTTAAGGCATTAAATAGCAAAATATAGGAAAGGAAGCTAGGGAGTTGATGGCGCTTGTGATTAGGTTGGTCACAGATTCGAGGGAGGGAACAAGACGATCAAATGCATTTCCTCCCTGTTTAAAGGGTGGGAGATGGGACACGGGCACATAATTGAATATATAATGTACAATACATACTTTTACAGAAAAAAAATCACACCTTTTTGGATTCTCCATTAGCTTAGGGTTTCAATGCATACAATTTACGAATGTCTGATATAGTGTGGTAGATCATGTACATTTCCACCCTTAGTATTAGTACTATTTTTCCAATATGCCTTTGTCTAACAAACATGATTGCAGTTTCTCATATACAAATGCAAAAATATCAATCATTCAAGTTCGTTTAATAATACAGTAAGAGAAAAAAAAAAAGTAGATAAGATATTGCATGAATCCTCTTTCGTCATCCAATTGTGAGCCATATGCAATGTTTAGAGAAATAAACATAGTGACATCAAAATAAATAAAATGCAGCAACGTTCAATCTTAAAGAAGCTATTTTGTATATAGCAATCAATTAACTGAAAGAAATTCAAGAGGAGTTATGTTCAGACTAATAACTTACTGCATGCTACATATGGACGTCGTATAGCATTCTTAACAGAAGAAGCTATGACATGAACAAAATTAGAGCATTGTAAACAAAAGAAAAAAAAACATCATCTTGAATCAAGGCTTTTCCTTGTACATGCATCCAACTTTATATTAAAAATATATATGTTTTTCTTATGCTGAGCTGTAATTGAAAATTTCATAAAGATATTGCAATTTAAAAGTCTTTTTTAGCATTTAGGAACCATTCTAATAAAACTAAGATTTCTCACTTTACAATGATTGCAGTGTGTGTGAATGGGCAGGCATGTCAGTTCTATATGAATTTTAAGTTGAGTCAAAGCATTCAAACTAGAAAGGCATTGAAATAATTATAATGTCTATATTAGAGCTAGATCACATGTCTCCCGGGACAGTACTAGCACTATCAACAGTACTACAAGTTGCAGCAATAGCAGCAGCAGCAGTCTGAGTATAAAAGATAATAGAACATAATAAATGATTCCCATTTCCTCCATTTCTCAACGGTTTTAACAAACCAACAATAGATGACAGGAAAAGCCTTTCAACACAAAGCCATATTTATCATTTTGTTTATCTTCTTAACCAGAGAGAGGAAATAGTTTGAAACTTAATCCATATGAAAAATATATGGTCAACCAAGAAATCTTTCTTATGCGGGCCTCAATGTTTGAAAAAGATTTTTTGAAATTCGCTTCGAAACTCGCTTTAAAACTTTTTGAAGAGTAAACGCTTCAAAACTCAAGAAGGAAGGTATTTATCTCTTGAAGCTTACACCTCATCGCTTAAAGCATAACGGAAGTGTGCGCTTCGCGCTTCATACAGCGCCTCTCTTTTAAAGCACACGCTTTAGACAAGATAGGAGGATATAAAAGGATTTTTGACTAACATTAAATTGCCACTATGTAACTTCAATTAGGGGTGGAAACGAACCAAATAATTAATAAACAGTTCGGTTATTATTCGTCCAGATATTCGGTCATATTCGATTCGGTAGTTCATTTAATAGTAAATGAATATTTTATAGTATTTGGTGCTCAAATGAATAGAATTTGACCAGAGGTATATTCGATTCGCTTGATTATTAAATATTCGCTTATGTTTTTCTACTTCTAGATTATTATATTGTATTATCTTTTACGTTAGCATAATTTTAAAAATATTGCTATTTATAAGTATTATATTATTAATTTATAAACATATACTATAATTCTTATATTGAAATATCATAATAGCAATTAAGTAAAATGTTATAGAAAATAAATAAGAAAAGACTTCAAACATAGGATTTGAAGTCAACAACTCATGGTTGAGGATCTTGTGACTTAACAAGTGTGCTATTGAGATATTCGAACATTTAACAAATATTCGTCTAATTAATGAACCAAATTTGAACACCCTTTCTCTATTACACAATTCGAGTTCGACTTGAATTGGTGAAAATAACGAATACGAATATGAATATCATGATATTCGATTCGATTCGGTTCGTTCCACCCTAACTTCAATATGACGGTGTGAGTATAAATAAGATATATATGATATGCATGTAGCTCGGTTTATTGTGATTTAGTTTATACTTCAAATATTTAATACATATTTACTAATTAGGACATGAATATATCTATTTGTTAATTACTAAACCACTTTATATTATATGTATGCTTAAACTCATGAGGCTTAGCCTCGCTTTAAAGCTTATGCCTTGCTTCATTAAAGGGTCTAACGCTTAGCCTTGCTTCCACTTTTAAACATTGGTGGGCCTAACTAGATTTTCCAGTTGATAGCATTTAAGCAAGCTCATGTGACAGATTAATCTAACATACTTGATCATAGGGTTAAATTTGCAGCAAAGCAATTATATGTCAGAAACACAAGAACTTCAGAAAAACAGATAGAAGCTTCTTACATGCGGGAACTCACTCGTGTCTATCCCTGCTTGGTGCAATTCATAAACATAGTGACATCAAAATAAATAAAATGCAGCAACGCTCAATCTTAAGAAGCTATTTTGTATATAGCAATCAATTAACTGAAAGAAATTCAAGAGGAGTTATGTTCAGACTAATAACTTACTGCATGCTACATATGGACGCCGATAGCATTCTTAACAGAAGAAGCTATGACATGAACAAAATTAGAGCATTGTAAACAAAAGAAAAAAAACATCATCTTGAATCAAGGCTTTTCCTTGTACATGCATCCAACTTTATATTAAAAATATATATATTTTTCTTATGCTGAGCTGTAATTGAAAATTTCATAAAGATATTGCAATTTAAAAGTCTTTTTTAGCATTTAGGAACCATTCTAATAAAACTAAGATTTCTCACTTTACAATGATTGCAGTGTGTGTGAATGGGCAGGCATGTCAGTTCTATATGAATTTTAAGTTGAGTCAAAGCATTCAAACTAGAAAGGCATTGAAATAATTATAATGTCTATATTAGAGCTAGATCACATGTCTCCCGGGACAGTACTAGCACTATTAACAGTACTACAAGTTGCAGCAATAGCAGCAGCAGCAGTCTGAGTATAAAAGATAATAGAACATAATAAATGATTCTCATTTCCTCCATTTCTCAACGGTTTTAACAAACCAACAATAGATGACAGGAAAAGCCTTTCAACACAAAGCCATATTTTTCATTGTTTATCTTCTTAACCAGAGAGAGGAAATAGTTTGAAACTTAATCCATATGAAAAATATATGGTCAACCAAGAAATCTTTCTTATGCGGGCCTCAATGTTTGAAAAGATTTTTGAAATTGCCAAACTCGCTTTAAAACTTTTGAAGAGTAAACGCTTCAAAACTCAAGAAGGAAGGTATTTATCTCTTGAAGCTTACACCTCATCGCTTAAAGCATAGCGGAGTGTAAAGGCGCTCATACAGCGCCTCTCTTTTAAAGCACACGCTTTAGACAAGATAGGAGGATATAAAAGGATTTTTGACTAACATTAAATTGCCACTATGTAACTTCAATTAGGTGGAAACGAACCAAATAATTAATAAACAGTTCGGTTATTATTCGTCCGTGATATTCGGTCATATTCGATTCGGTAGTTCATTTAATAGTAAATGAATATTTTATAGTATTGGTGCTCAAATGAATAGAATTTGACCGAGGTATATTCGATTCGCTTGATTATTAAATATTCGCTTATGTTTTTCTACTTCTAGATTATTATATTGTATTATCTTTACGTCAGATAATTTTAAAAATATTGCTATTTATAAGTATTATATTAATAATTTATAAACATATACTATAATAATTTTATATTGAAATATCATAATAGCAATTAAGTAAAATGTTATAGAAAATAAATAAGAAAAACTTCAAACATAGGATTTGAAGTCAACAACTCATGGTTGAGGATCTTGTGACTTAACAAGTGTGCTATTGAGATATTCGTGAACATTTAACAAATATTCGTCTAATTAATGAACCAAATTTGAACACCCTTTCTCTATTCGACACGAATTCGAGTTCGACTTCGAATTCGTGAAAAATAACCGAATACGAATATGAATATCATGATATTCGATTCGATTCGGTTCGTTGCCACCCCTAACTTCAATATGACCAGGTGTGTGAGTATAAATAAGATATATATGGTATGCATGTAGCTCAGTTTATTGTGATTTGCGTTTATACTTCAAATATTTAATACATATTTACTAATTAGGACATGAATATATCTATTTGTTAATTACTAAACCACTTTATATTATATGTATGCTTAAACTCATGAGGCTTACGCCTCACGCTTTAAAGCTTATGCCTTGCTTCATTAAAGGGTCTAACGCTTCGCCTTGCGCTTCCACTTTTTTAAACATTGGTGGGCCTAACTAGATTTTCCAGTTGATAGCATTTAAGCAAGCTCATGTGACAGATTAATCTAACATACTTGATCATAGGGTTAAATTTGCAGCAAAGCAATTATATGACAGAAAGACAAGAACTTCAGAAAAACAGATAGAAGCTTCTTACCGCCACGGGAACTCACTCGTGTCTATCCCTGCTTGGTGCAATTCATCAACATAGTGCAGTGCTTCTCTGCACTCTTCTCTATCATCAAAGAACTCCTTCTTATCGCCTTCTATTTGATAAGTTTCATGACCTTTACCAGCAACAACCTGAAGAAGAAAAGAAGTCATATTAAGTTTAGTACAGTTTAGACACCAAAGGCTGCAGAGAGAAAAGGTGCAAGATTAGAAGCATTGATTTAAATATCCCCGATATAGCTGATATATACAGCCGGTATATCCTTTTATAAGGCTTGCTGTAAACCGATATGGTCTTAATATCCTTTGAAGCTTTTTTTGTAATGTTTGACCGATATATCCCCAACATAGCTGATATATTAGCTGATATGTTGACTGATATGTCATTTTATATGGCTTATTGCTAAACAATATAGTTCTGCAAAAAAATTTTGATGTTTTTTTAGCAAAAATTCCCGCCTCATGAAGTTTCGTAACAATTCTAGTATGCTCTTTTCCTAAGTAAGTTTTGACAATTGGTTAGTGATCCTAAACATATATTATTTACATTTTTGTGTGCTTAGATTTCATGAAATATGATTAGATTAAATTTTAGGAGATTATAATATATGCACATCATCCGATATGACACTTCGATATTTACTACATATCTCTGATATTTTCCCAATATTCGTGATCGATTTGCATTTTGGCCATCCGATATTTCTCCGATTTTTTATATGGAAAACCTTGATCAGAAGAAGGAACAAATACAATTAACCATAAAATCAACCTACCTATTGACCTAGCATGACTTCAGAGCCTATAACATGAAAGTAATACGAGCTGTATTAGATACAAAATGTTTTACGTTAAGGAAAATACAAGAAGAGATCTTTGTGTTATCTTCCCAGAGGATTCGAAAAGGATACACTGAAAAGAACTTCATTCTTTTGGTTGGGGAGTAGGATGGGCCGAGGGGTGCTTGGTTAGGACTTTGTAACACGTCAAAATTATAAACTACCAAGATGCACTTGGTTTTGAAATTTTCAAACCAAAACTTGCATTTCAAATATTATTGTTATGCACGGACTTTCTGAACCTTTGGTAAACAGAAACTTCTCAAAGGGAATGTAAATGCAAGTTATGATGATTAGATAATAACTCAAATAAATTGATGCAATTCTACCATTAAGGTTGGCTAGAGCTTCAACCTTTTGTTTAAACACTGAAAGCATTAATAAATTTATTGAAAATGACATTTTTAGATTAATATATGATAACATCAAGTATAATAAACAGACGCTTTTAGTTGTTAATTTAACTCAGCAGGTGATGTGCTTTATTTTATTGCCAATACTGACTGTCTGAAGAGGTGAAAATGCAAATTTTGTTTCAGGAACTCTATTCATCTCAAAGAGATCATATAAGCTAAAGACGCAAAGAACCTATTCCAATCACAGACCTATTACATTCATTCTAAATTATGATGGAAGTAATCTATTAAGTTCAGTTGATAGACAACTCTCTTTTTAGCAGCTCAATCTCACTCTGTGCTAATTCTACCACTGTCCCTTTCCAACTGATGCTATAATCCGTACTAGTGAGTACAGCTTTCATTTTTTTTGCCTTCTCTTCACATGGTATATTATATAGCAAAGAAGTATATTACCTCGACAATCAAAAGTGTGCCTACCTCTTAAATGTATGTAAAGTTGAATGTAGCTGACACAATGTACTACATTTGCCACCATGGGAGAACATTGTGCAAAGAGTTAGCCAAGCAAATTGAGAAGGCACTACCAGTTGGGGCCTAAAGTTTCTGAGTAATTCGATGATACAAACTTCATGCAGTAGAAAACATATCTAACAGGCAAGGATTACTTTCTAGCATGCTGCACAAAGTTGGATATACTAACTTTAAAGGAAGTTAGTATAATCACCTCAAACTACACATTAGAAAGATGTTTTTTTTGTCTTGGAAGTACTTTCTATATGTATTGATAAACCAAACGGTTAGAATATAAAACAATAACCTTCAACCCTCACCACAACTTCGGAGTTTTGGTGTAGTGGCAAGGACAATAAGATGGTATCAAAACAACCCAAGTTCGCTCAATCCCACTAGCCACAAATTTAATGTGGATTTAAAACAAAAATCGATACCACTGTGTGAGTACAAGTCTCACCCATAAAAGGGTGCTCAACCGCAGGGCATGTTAGAATATAAAACAATAACCTTCAACCCTCACCACAACTTCGAGTTTTGGTGTAGTGGCGGACTTTAAGACAAACTAATGAAAGTGGTCAATAAGATTTCAAAAGAGAAGAATATACATGACAGCTTGAAACTTACAACTATATCACCTTCCTCGCCCATAGCAACAGCAGCCCCACAGCTACCCTTCTAATGTCATGTAAGAAAAGCCTATGGCCATTTGAAAGGGGTGGATAATAGTCATTTTCACCATGTTTTAGATAATCTTGCATAGTCCAACCAATGCCAGCCAACATGTCATCCAAGATGTCAACTGGTCAAATATGAGAATGTGAAATTCCATCATTGTGTATAAGTCTCTAGCGGTTAGTAATAGTGCAGAAATTTAAAATATGACCACCTATTTCAATATATAGAGGAACCAAGAACAAAGCTGGAACACACATAGTACAGTTAAGACACGTGACGTGGATCTTCATTCCTTGGATTGTCAGAAGTCAATATAACCACATCACTTTTATCAGTAGCAATTTTGTCATCAGAGGCCTTTTCCTCTCCTTTCACCACCGCATCCAAAACTGCAATATAGAACATGACCAGATAGAGTTGCATTAACAGTGAATTAATCGTAGAAAAAGTATTGGCATTCTGACATAAATTGGCATGATTAGCATGTCTTGATAGAGAAATGAGTAGATAACGCTAGCTATCTTTTTTTATGGAAATTTGAGCGGTGATTTAGCAAAACAATTAACATCAATAGATCAATACGTTTGATAAAATTCATAAGTTATGATCTAACAAATAAGAATACATTCCAAAGTTTATCCTAATGAAAGCAAACTACCAGTTCAGACCAGCCACATATGAAAAATAGGTACAAGTAGTGAATAGATTTGAGGATCATGGAAGTGTGGAACTCTAATCACTTATGCCAGAACCCACATTTGAGCTCATCAGGGGTCTAGTAAACCTACCCACCCAGTCCAGACAGGAATGGGACTGGGTGGGGAAGATTGTACTGGGCCCGGTCCGTCCGAGTAGAATACAGTCTCGCGCACAGCCAAGTCCTGACTAGTTCAATCCAAATTGGACTAGTGTCCCCAATTTTAATTGGGCTAAAGCTTTTGTGATTGCGCTCCTGAGGACCACTTAAGTATGAAATTTGCTCCCTATTATGATTTGAAGAAACCGTAGCCAGTGAGCTACAAGTAACCCCTTTGAGATTCGCCAATAACACACAAGACACATCATCAATTGGCTCCTATTTGACGGCTTGAACGTTAGAACTGCATGGTGATTAGTGAGGCAGATGCTTACATGTATTCTTTCACCATCAAGTCCAAGGTCTTCAATAACTAGACGAAAGAACCTATTCCAATCACAGACCTATTACATTCATTCTAAATTATGATGGAAGTAATCTATTAAGTTCAGTTGATAGACAACTCTCTTTTTAGCAGCTCAATCTCACTCTGTGCTAATTCTACCACTGTCCCTTTCCAACTGATGCTATAATCCGTACTAGTGAGTACAGCTTTCATTTTTTTTGCCTTCTCTTCACATGGTATATTATACAGCAAAGAAGTATATTACCTAGACAATCAAAAGTGTGCCTACCTCTTAAATGTATGTAAAGTTGAATGTAGCTGACACAATGTACTACATTTGCCACCATGGGAGAACATTGTGCAAAGAGTTAGCCAAGCAAATTGAGAAGGTACTACCAGTTGGGGCCTAAAGTTTCCGAGTAACTCGATGATACAAACTTCATGCAGTAGAAAACATATCTAACAGGCAAGGATTACTTTCTAGCATGCTGCACAAAGTTGGATATACTAACTTTAAAGGAAGTTAGTATAATCACCTCAAACTACACATTAGAAAGATGTTCTTTTTTGTCTTGGAAGTACTTTCTATATGTATTGATAAACCAAACTGTTAGAATATAAAAAAATAACCTTCAACCCTCACCACAACTTCGGAGTTTTGGTGTAGTGGCAGGACAATAAGATGGTATCAAAACAACCCAAGTTCGTTCGAATCCCACTAGCCACAAATTTAATGTGGATTTAAAACAAAAAATCGATACCACTGTGTGAGTACAAGTCTCAGCCCATAAAAGGGTGCTCAACCTGCAGGGGCATGTTAGAATATAAAACAATAACCCTCAACCCTCACCACAACTTTAGAGTTTTGGTGTAGTGGCTGGGACTTTAAGACAAACTAATGAAAGTGGTCAATAAGATTTCAAAAGAGAAGAATATACATGACAGCTTGAAACTTACAACTATATCACCTTCCTCGCCCATAGCAACAGCAGCCCGCACAGCTACCCTTCTAATGTCATGTAAGAAAAGCCTATGGCCATTTGAAAGGGGTGGATAATAGTCATTTTCACCATGTTTTAGATAATCTTGCATAGTCCAACCAATGCCAGCCAACATGTCATCCAAGATGTCAACTGGTCAAATATGAGAATGTGAAATTCCATCATTGTGTATAAGTCTCTAGCGAAGTTAGTAATAGTGCAGAAATTTAAAATATGACCAGCTATTTCAATATATAGAGGAACCAAGAACAAAGCTGGAACACACATAGTACAGTTAAGACACGTACGTGGATCTTCATTCCTTGGATTGTCAGAAGTCAATATAACCACATCACTTTTATCAGTAGCAATTTTTGTCATCAGAGGCCTTTTCCCTCTGTCTCTTTCACCACCGCATCCAAAAACTGCAATATAGAACATGACCAGATAGAGTTGCATTAACAGTGAATTAATCGTAGAAAAAGTATTGGCATTCTGACATAAATTGGCATGATTAGCATGTCTTGATAGAGAAATGAGTAGATAACGCTAGCTATCTTTTTTTATGGAAATTTGAGCGGTGATTTAGCAAAACAATTAACATCAATAGATCAATACGTTTGATAAAATTCATAAGTTATGATCTAACAAATAAGAATACATTCCAAAGTTTATCCTAATGAAAGCAAACTACCAGTTCATACCAGCCACATATGAAAAATAGGTACAAGTAGTGAATAGATTTGAGGATCATGGAAGTGTGGAACTCTAATCACTTATGCCAGAACCCACATTTGAGCTCATCAGGGGTCTAGTAAACCTACCCACCCAGTCCAGACAGGAATGGGACTGGGTGGGAAGATTGTACTGGCCCGGTCCGTCCAGTAGAATACAGTCTCACAAGACAGCCAAGTCCTGACTAGTTCAATCCAAATTGGACTAGTGTCCCCAATTTTAATTGGGCTAAAGCTTTTGTGATTGCGCTCCTGAGGGCCACTTAAGTATGAAATTTGCTCCCTATTATGATTTGAAGAAACCGTAGCCAGTGAGCTACAAGTAACCCCTTTGAGATTCGCCAATAACACACAAGACACATCATCAATTGGCTCCTATTTGACGGCTTGAACGTTTGAACTGCATGGTGATTAGTGAGGCAGATGCTTACATGTATTCTTTCACCATCAAGTCCAAGGTCTTCAATAACTAGATGGAAGATCGCTAGATCTGGTGTGCATAAATCAAATAGCTTCCACTACTTATGATGTGATACTATACATATTTAATTGATCATTTTACATCTCTAGCTTGCCACAACGCCATTACTTTGATAGTTTTTTGTTACTTTGCATATTCTTTTTTCCTTTTCATGTATGAACTACCTTTTTAATATAAAAATTAGGATATAAATGCATGATTAGTTGTTAAGCACTATATTCTGCACGTTAGCCCACAAATTAAAGATTACGAAAATAAAGCACAAATTTTCATAAGTTTTCTATATTTATTTTTCTTTTAGATGATTCAAGAAAGCAATTTATTGGTCCATAACTGCAGTCACGCTCTTACACAACAAAACACAGCCTAAAAGTGATTCAAAGAAAGAAGAAGATAAGTAGCATACCAGTAATAATTCTACGGGGACCCAATTCTCTCGCAGCATCCAAAAGCCTCGACAATGCATCTGGTGTATGGGCATAGTCCACAACCACAGCAAACGCTTGCTCCTCATCTATCAACTCAAACCTCCCTGGAACACCATCCACTTCCTCAATCCCTCTCACTATGTCCTCCAACGGTGCCCCAACTGCAATCCCAACTGCAACCGCTGCAAGAATGTTATAAATGTTATGTCTCCCAAGCAACCCAGAAGATATCTCAAGAATTCCCTGAGGTGTTTGAACCAACACCTGCGTCTCAAATAATGATTGCTCAAACTTCAAAGGATGAACATCAGCAGTCTTATTTTCCATTGCATATGTCACTACCGGAACGTTAGAACTCCCCTGCGCAATAAAATAAGGAGCATTTGGATCATCAATGTTGACAACCTTTCGATGCCTTTCAGGATCAACCATCTTGGCAAAAAGCTTCGCTTTGCTTTCCCTATATTCCTCCTCAGTCCCATGGAAGTCAAGGTGGTCTCTTGTAAGGTTTGTAAAAACAGCAATGTCGAAATCTATCTCATCACACCTACCAAGTGCCATACCATGAGAAGAAGCCTCCATCACAACTGCCTCAGTCCCATTATGAACCATCTTGGCCATTAATCTCTGGACTAAAACAGCATCAGGCGTAGTATTAGGTGCTTCTAACTTATTATCTCCATGAACGTAATATCCCAAAGTACCTAACATCCCAGTTCTCAACCCCATAGCTTCATACATTGCCTTAATCAAATGGGTAGTCGTTGTTTTCCCATTAGTCCCAGTAACCCCAATAACTGATAAACTCTTCGAAGGGTGCTTATAAAATGAAGCAGCAAGCAAAGGCAACACCAAATTAGTATTCTCCACAATCACGAGCGCCTTACATCCCAATGTCTCATCGATATTAATCTCCTTATCGGCCACCACGGCCACTGCTCCTCTCTTATCAGCCTCAGTCAAATAAGCATGCCCATCAGTCTTACTCCCCTCACAACAAACAAACAAATCTCCAGCACTCACTTCCCTTGAATCATGCTGAATCCCAGTGATCACCACCTCCAAGTCCCCAAAACAGACGGGCACAACCCGGCTCTCATCCAAGTTCTCTCTCTCTCTCTCTCTCTCTCTCTCTCTCTCTCTCTCTCTCTCTCTCTCTCTCTCTCTCTCTCTCTCTCTCTCTCTCTCTCTCTCTCTCTCTCTCTCTCTCTCTCTCTCTCTCTCTCTCTCTCTCTCTCTCTCTCTCTCTCTCTCTCTCTCTCTCTCTCTCTCTCTCTCTCTCTCTCTCTCTCTCTCTCTCTCTCTCTCTCTCTCTCTCTCTCTCTCTCTCTCTCTCTCTCTCTCTCTCTCTCTCTCTCTCTCTCTCTCTCTCTCTCTCTCTCTCTCTCTCTCTCTCTCTCTCTCTCTCTCTCTCTCTCTCTCTCTCTCTCTCTCTCTCTCTCTCTCTCTCTCTCTCTCTCTCTCTCTCTCTCTCTCTCTCTCTCTCTCTCTCTCTCTCTCTCTCTCTCTCTCTCTCTCTCTCTCTCTCTCTCTCTCTCTCTCTCTCTCTCTCTCTCTCTCTCTCTCTCTCTCTCTCTCTCTCTCTCTCTCTCTCTCTCTCTCTCTCTCTCTCTCTCTCTCTCTCTCTCTCTCTCTCTCTCTCTCTCTCTCTCTCTCTCTCTCTCTCTCTCTCTCTCTCTCTCTCTCTCTCTCTCTCTCTCTCTCTCTCTCTCTCTCTCTCTCTCTCTCTCTCTCTCTCTCTCTCTCTCTCTCTCTCTCTCTCTCTCTCTCTCTCTCTCTCTCTCTCTCTCTCTCTCTCTCTCTCTCTCTCTCTCTCTCTCTCTCTCTCTCTCTCTCTCTCTCTCTCTCTCTCTCTCTCTCTCTCTCTCTCTCTCTCTCTCTCTCTCTCTCTCTCTCTCTCTCTCTCTCTCTCTCTCTCTCTCTCTCTCTCTCTCTCTCTCTCTCTCTCTCTCTCTCTCTCTCTCTCTCTCTCTCTCTCTCTCTCTCTCTCTCTCTCTCTCTCTCTCTCTCTCTCTCTCTCTCTCTCTCTCTCTCTCTCTCTCTCTCTCTCTCTCTCTCTCTCTCTCTCTCTCTCTCTCTCTCTCTCTCTCTCTCTCTCTCTCTCTCTCTCTCTCTCTCTCTCTCTCTCTCTCTCTCTCTCTCTCTCTCTCTCTCTCTCTCTCTCTCTCTCTCTCTCTCTCTCTCTCTCTCTCTCTCTCTCTCTCTCTCTCTCTCTCTCTCTCTCTCTCTCTCTCTCTCTCTCTCTCTCTCTCTCTCTCTCTCTCTCTCTCTCTCTCTCTCTCTCTCTCTCTCTCTCTCTCTCTCTCTCTCTCTCTCTCTCTCTCTCTCTCTCTCTCTCTCTCTCTCTCTCTCTCTCTCTCTCTCTCTCTCTCTCTCTCTCTCTCTCTCTCTCTCTCTCTCTCTCTCTCTCTCTCTCTCTCTCTCTCTCTCTCTCTCTCTCTCTCTCTCTCTCTCTCTCTCTCTCTCTCTCTCTCTCTCTCTCTCTCTCTCTCTCTCTCTCTCTCTCTCTCTCTCTCTCTCTCTCTCTCTCTCTCTCTCTCTCTCTCTCTCTCTCTCTCTCTCTCTCTCTCTCTCTCTCTCTCTCTCTCTCTCTCTCTCTCTCTCTCTCTCTCTCTCTCTCTCTCTCTCTCTCTCTCTCTCTCTCTCTCTCTCTCTCTCTCTCTCTCTCTCTCTCTCTCTCTCTCTCTCTCTCTCTCTCTCTCTCTCTCTCTCTCTCTCTCTCTCTCTCTCTCTCTCTCTCTCTCTCTCTCTCTCTCTCTCTCTCTCTCTCTCTCTCTCTCTCTCTCTCTCTCTCTCTCTCTCTCTCTCTCTCTCTCTCTCTCTCTCTCTCTCTCTCTCTCTCTCTCTCTCTCTCTCTCTCTCTCTCTCTCTCTCTCTCTCTCTCTCTCTCTCTCTCTCTCTCTCTCTCTCTCTCTCTCTCTCTCTCTCTCTCTCTCTCTCTCTCTCTCTCTCTCTCTCTCTCTCTCTCTCTCTCTCTCTCTCTCTCTCTCTCTCTCTCTCTCTCTCTCTCTCTCTCTCTCTCTCTCTCTCTCTCTCTCTCTCTCTCTCTCTCTCTCTCTCTCTCTCTCTCTCTCTCTCTCTCTCTCTCTCTCTCTCTCTCTCTCTCTCTCTCTCTCTCTCTCTCTCTCTCTCTCTCTCTCTCTCTCTCTCTCTCTCTCTCTCTCTCTCTCTCTCTCTCTCTCTCTCTCTCTCTCTCTCTCTCTCTCTCTCTCTCTCTCTCTCTCTCTCTCTCTCTCTCTCTCTCTCTCTCTCTCTCTCTCTCTCTCTCTCTCTCTCTCTCTCTCTCTCTCTCTCTCTCTCTCTCTCTCTCTCTCTCTCTCTCTCTCTCTCTCTCTCTCTCTCTCTCTCTCTCTCTCTCTCTCTCTCTCTCTCTCTCTCTCTCTCTCTCTCTCTCTCTCTCTCTCTCTCTCTCTCTCTCTCTCTCTCTCTCTCTCTCTCTCTCTCTCTCTCTCTCTCTCTCTCTCTCTCTCTCTCTCTCTCTCTCTCTCTCTCTCTCTCTCTCTCTCTCTCTCTCTCTCTCTCTCTCTCTCTCTCTCTCTCTCTCTCTCTCTCTCTCTCTCTCTCTCTCTCTCTCTCTCTCTCTCTATCTCTCTCACCAAAGATTGTCTGAGTTCAAACAAAGGCAACACCAAATTAGTATTCTCCACAATCACGAGCCTTACATCCCAATGTCTCATCGATATTAATCTCCTTATCGGCCACCACGGCCACTGCTCCTCTCTTATCAGCCTCAGTCAAATAAGCATGCCCATCAGTCTTACTCCCCTCACAACAAACAAACAAATCTCCAGCACTCACTTCCCTTGAATCATGCTGAATCCCAGTGATCACCACCTCCAAGTCCCCAAAAACAGACGCGGGCACAACCCGGCTCTCATCCAAGAGCTCGGCAAGCGTCATCCTAAACTTAGGCTCTGCAATCCTAGCTCTGGAACTCTCCAACCCATCAAGATTTATGTCAAACGAAGACGCATTCACAGACCCATTCGAGTCCAAATCACTGATTACCTCATCCTCTCTGTGCTCATCCTCGGAGATGATAGTCAACCCGTGGAGCTCCTTAATCTCTTCAAGATCCACGACTTCCTCCGCCGACAGCTCGTCGACGGCGTCCAAAGCTGGGTCCTTTTTAGGCGGGTTGGGCTTGAGGAGGCCCTGGGAGACGAATTCCTGGCGCTTGAGGGCAATGGCGGTGTCAATGTCGCCGAAGAGGTCGTCGCCGGAGGATACTTTGGGAGTCTGGGAGTCTTGAGGGGGGTCGGATTCTAGACCTAGGGCAGATATGAAGAGGGACTGGTCCTGCTTGAATTGGGCCTCCTGGGCCTTTTTGGCTCGGGAGACGTGGCGCTCGAATTGCTGGAGCTTGGAGACGCCGTGGGAGGAGTCCTCGGGAGCTTCAGGGGGGTCTTCGTCGGAGGGGAAGGGTTGTGTTTGTGAGCGCCGGCGCCGGCGGCGGAGAGGGGAGGTAGAGGGCGGCGGAGGGAGAGGAGAGGGGTTGAGAGGGGTCTGAAGGAGAGAGAGGGAATGGAGAGAAACATGTTCTAGACAGAGGAAGAGAGAGAGAGAGAGAGAGAGAGAGAGAGAGAGAGAGAGAGAGAGAGAGAGAGAGAGAGAGAGAGAGAGAGAGAGAGAGAGAGAGAGAGAGAGAGAGAGAGAGAGAGAGAGAGAGAGAGAGAGAGAGAGTGTGTGTTTTGGAAAGGAAACAATGGGGAGGGAGAGAGAGAGAGAGAGAGAGAGAGAGAGAGAGAGAGAGAGAGAGATGGAGGAGGGAGGGGAGGGGAGAGAGGATTTAAACTTTAGAGGACTAAAATGTAAAATTTTATACTTTTCTTCAAACTAAGATTCCGGCTGGCTTCTGAGAGGCTTATTTGTTGTTGAATCACTTTATAGTCTTATTGTCACTGAGTCAATTTTGTTTTAATAAACACTGTGTGTTAATTTTTTAGGCCAATTTGGTAATTTAGCCAAAAGTTTACTCTTCCTTCCCTTCCCTTGGTGAGCTTCTAAACAGAGCATAAAAGAGAAGTGAGGACACCCTTGATTGAGACATAAATTTTAAAAATGTTTTAAAAAATGAATCTCACCCTTTTACTTTCATTTAGTGTAGTTATTATCGCTCTTTAATTATTTGCACTTGACTTAAAATTTATGATGAACACTCATCTCACTTTCTATGAGCACTCGATAAGTGATGAGAAAGACATAAATAGCTTCTGATTTATACTAATTTTTCTTATTACTTTTCTTTTCTCTCATCTCCTAATAAGTGTTCATGAGTAACAGTTAAAAATCATTTCTTGGCGTCATTCAAGTTATAACATCACTTATTAACTATAGACTAAGCAACTCTACCAAGTTACGAACAACTATCTATCACAGCTATAAATTGCTGATTTCGTGTACCAGGCAGGACCAAGTGCCAATAGAAACGCTTCTATTGCTAATTTTCTTACATAAAATACAAAATGTACTTGTACAAAATCTTTAGGTACATGTATGGAAAATGAAATAGTAATCGATCATTATATTTATATATGTTTACGGACGTTTAATGTTTCAGTGAATCTCTTACTCTCTTTCTCCTTTTTTAAATCAAGATATGGACATGAGCAGCACATTTCTTATTTTATATATTTTTATCTTTGTTTTGTTTCTATGAAATGCATTATTTTGGAAGTTTGTGCGCTAGTGACTCATGTCCCAATTGTTTCCTTTATTGTTACATGACCCTAATTGAGTGAGTTTATTTTTGTTCACTGCAAATTTATAACAATGTTTCCACATGTTTCAATATATGTTCATGGGTTTTTCTATAGCGTGTTGTTGGGGCACATGTTAAAAACTATTTAATGATTTCCAACTGCTTCCACTAATTATGGATGGATATGTACATGCTTGATGGTTTTGTTTAATTTTTCAGTGAGTGCCCAAGAACACTCATTAACAAAACCCTCATTAAAATGGGATTTTGTCTTTAGACCGAAAGTTTTATCGATTTATGTTTAAGCCCAAGTATTTTTATTTGTACATTTAAATCTAATCAAAATTTTCTTTTAGTCTTTAAACCTAAATAGTATAATTCATAGTTTAAGTATATTGTATTTATACCTTTTAAAAGGTAAAAACCTAAAATGCCCCCACATCTCCTCAAATCTCTCTCTCTCTCTCTCTCTCTCTCTCTCTCTCTCTCTCTCTCATATGAAATTAAAATCAAAATTTTTGTCTTTTAATATTGTTGTGCCATAAAATAAGCAAGTGTTAATCACATTCAAGCTGGTGACCTTCTCAAGGGACTCGAGACAGACCAAGAAAGGAGACATACTTCCTTCCACCAGCCGAGGTCGAGTCTCTTCTCCCAGTCGAGGTCGAGTCCCTTCTCGCCAGGCAACCTTTTCCCCAGCCGGTCGACTACCTTCTCGCCAGGCGACCTTCTCCCCAGGCCGAGGTCGAGTCCCTTCTCCCCAGCCGAGGTCGAGTCCCTTCTCGCCAGGCGACCTTTTCCCCAGGCCAGGTCGACAACCTTCTCGCCAGGCGACCTTCTCCCTGGCCGAGGTCGAGTCCCTTCTTCCTAGGCGAGGTCGAGTACCTTCGCCAGCGACCTTCTCCCTGGCCGAGGTCGAGTCCCTTCTCCCTGCCGAGGTCGAGTCTCTTCTCCCCAGCCGAGGTCGAGTCCCTTCTGCCAGCGACCTTCTCCCCGTGCCGAGGTCGAGTCCTTTCGCCAGCGACCTTCTCCCCAGTCGAGGTCGAGTCCCTTCTCCCTGCCGAGGTCGAGTCCCTTCGCCAGCGACCTTCTCCCAGTGAGGTCGAGTCCCTTCTGCCAGCGACCTTCTCCCCAGCCGAGGTCGAGTCCCTTCTCGCCAGCGACCTTCTCCCTGCCGAGGTCGAGTCTCTTCTCCCAGTGAGGTCGAGTCCCTTCGCCAGCGACCTTTTCCCTGTGCCAGTCGACAACCTTCGCCAGCGACCTTCTCCCCAAGCCGAGGTCGAGTCCCTTCTTCCCAGGCGAGGTCGAGTACCTTCGCCAGCGACCTTCTCCCTGGCCGAGGTCGAGTCCCTTCTCCCCGTGCCGAGGTCGAGTCTCTTCTCCCAGTGAGGTCGAGTCCCTTCTGCCAGCGACCTTCTCCCAGTAGAGGTCGAGTCCCTTCTGCCAGCGACCTTCTCCCCGCCGAGGTCGAGTCCTTCGCCAGCGACCTTCTCCCTGGCCGAGGTCGAGTCCCTTCTCGCCAGCGACCTTCTCCCGGTAGAGGTCGAGTCCCTTCTGCCAGCGACCTTCTCCCCAAGCCGAGGTCGAGTCTCTTCTCCCAGTGAGGTCGAGTCCCTTCTCGCCAGCGACCTTCTCCCTGGCCGAGGTCGAGTCCCTTCTGCCAGCGACCTTCTCCCTGGCCGAGGTCGAGTCCCTTCTCGCCAGGCGACCTTCTCCCCAAGCCGAGGTCGAGTCCCTTCTCGCCAGGCGACCTTCTCCCCAGGCCGAGGTCGAGTCCCTTCTCCCTAAGCCGAGGTCGAGTCCCTTCTCGCCAGGCGACCTTTTCCCCAGCCGGTCGACTACCTTCGCCAGCGACCTTCTCCCAGTAGAGGTCGAGTCCCTTCTCGCCACGCGACCTTCTCCCCAGGCCGAGGTCGAGTCCCTTCTCGCCAGGCGACCTTTTCCCCAGGCCGAGGTCGAGTCCCTTCCAGCCAGGCCAAATAACTAGTCACCATCATATTAAAAGCATTGTCAGAGTCATCATTACTCTAGCCCCAAAAGTCCTCATGACCCTCACCACCATGCCTTATCAATCACCATCATCTCAAATCATTGGTGACACTCTCCACACAGCAGCTGACATGTGTAAAGTAGCTATTGACTAACTCAATATTTCAACTCGGTCAAAATTATAAAATTGCCCCTCAGAACCTACTATAAATAGAGGGACTATTCTCAACCACCAAGGTAAGCAAACTCTGCACCTTAGGACATTTCTTGTTCATTTTTAGTTCTTACTCGCTCAGCTCAAATCTTGACGATCGTCCGAAACCTGGGGAACCCAACCAGGTCCTCTAAAGTGGTGCGTTTGCAGACAACAGGGCGGCTCAACGGAGATCACCATCAATGGAGGTCAAGGGACCTAATCACCTCAAATTCCATATTAACTGATGTGTGATTTCAACCATCAACAAATATCATTAATTCTTATTAATTTTAATAAACAATCATGAGGAATCATGAATAATCATGTGAAAAATTGTGATAAAGAAAATTGATAAAATTAATGCTTTAATTATCTCAAATGCTTATGAGAATTTATGCTACAAAATTAGGAGTTGAGGAATTGGGAGAATTTATACCTTAAAATATATCAAAAAGAGATGAATAATCACCCAGTTTTAGTCTTTAAACCTAAATAGTATAATTCATAGTTTAAGTATATTGTATTTATACCTTTTAAAAGGTAAAACCTAAAATGCCCCATCTCCTCAAATCTCTCTCTCTCTCTCTCTCTCTCTCTCTCTCTCTCTCTCTCTCATATGAAATTAAAATCAAAATTTTTGTCTTTTAATATTGTTGTGCCATAAAAATAAGCAAGTGTTAATCACATTCAACTGGCTGACACGCTTCTCAAGCAGGACTCAGACAGACCAAGAAAGGAGACATACTTCCCTTCCAGTCAGGCCGAGGTCGAGTCCCTTCTCGCCAAGTCGAGGTCGAGTCCCTTCTCGCCAGGCAACCTTTTCCCCAGGCCGGGTCGACTACCTTCTCGCCAGGCGACCTTCTCCCCAGGCCGAGGTCGAGTCCCTTCTGCCAGCGACCTTCTCCCGGTAGAGGTCGAGTCCCTTCGCCAGCGACCTTTTCCCCAGGCCGGGTCGACAACCTTCTCGCCAGGCGACCTTCTCCCCTGGCCGAGGTCGAGTCCCTTCTTCCTAGGCAGAGGTCGAGTACCTTCTCGCCAGGCGTCCTTCTCCCCAGGCCGAGGTCGAGTCCCTTCTCCTCAGCCGAGGTCGAGTCTCTTCTCCCCAGCCGAGGTCGAGTCCCTTCTGCCAGCGACCTTCTCCCCGTGCCGAGGTCGAGTCCTTTCGCCAGCGACCTTCTCCCCAGCCGAGGTCGAGTCTCTTCTCCCCAGCCGAGGTCGAGTCCCTTCTGCCAGCGACCTTCTCCCCTGTGCCGAGGTCGAGTCCCTTCTCCCTGCCGAGGTCGAGTCCCTTCTGCCAGCGACCTTCTCCCCAGCCGAGGTCGAGTCTCTTCTCCCAGTGAGGTCGAGTCCCTTCGCCAGCGACCTTTTCCCCAGCCAGTCGACAACCTTCTCGCCAGCGACCTTCTCCCCAGCCGAGGTCGAGTCCCTTCTCGCCAGCGACCTTCTCCCCAGCCGAGGTCGAGTCCCTTCTCGCCAGCGACCTTCTCCCAGCCGAGGTCGAGTCCCTTCTCCCTGCCGAGGTCGAGTCCTTCGCCAGCGACCTTTTCCCCAGTCGATCGACAACCTTCGCCAGCGACCTTCTCCCCAGCCGAGGTCGAGTCCCTTCGCCAGCGACCTTCTCCCCAGCCGAGGTCGAGTCCCTTCGCCAGCGACCTTCTCCCCAGCCGAGGTCGAGTCCCTTCGCCAGCGACCTTCTCCCCAGCCGAGGTCGAGTCCCTTCGCCAGCGACCTTCTCCCCAGCCGAGGTCGAGTCCTTCGCCAGCGACCTTCTCCCCAGCCGAGGTCGAGTCCTTCGCCAGCGACCTTCTCCCCAGCCGAGGTCGAGTCCCTTCGCCAGCGACCTTCTCCCCAGCCGAGGTCGAGTCCTTCGCCAGCGACCTTCTCCCCTGTGCCGAGGTCGAGTCTCTTCTCCCCAGCCGAGGTCGAGTCCCTTCTCCCTGCCGAGGTCGAGTCCCTTCGCCAGCGACCTTTTCCCCAGTCGATCGACAACCTTCGCCAGCGACCTTCTCCCCAGCCGAGGTCGAGTCCCTTCGCCAGCGACCTTCTCCCCAGCCGAGGTCGAGTCCCTTCGCCAGCGACCTTCTCCCCAGCCGAGGTCGAGTCTCTTCTCCCCAGCCGAGGTCGAGTCCCTTCGCCAGCGACCTTCTCCCCAGCCGAGGTCGAGTCCCTTCGCCAGCGACCTTCTCCCCAGCCGAGGTCGAGTCTCTTCTCCCCAGCCGAGGTCGAGTCCCTTCGCCAGCGACCTTCTCCCCTGTGCCGAGGTCGAGTCTCTTCTCCCCAGCCGAGGTCGAGTCCCTTCGCCAGCGACCTTCTCCCCAGCCGAGGTCGAGTCCCTTCGCCAGCGACCTTCTCCCCAGCCGAGGTCGAGTCCCTTCGCCAGCGACCTTTTCCCCAGTCGATCGACAACCTTCGCCAGCGACCTTCTCCCCTGTGCCGAGGTCGAGTCCCTTCGCCAGCGACCTTCTCCCCAGCCGAGGTCGAGTCCCTTCGCCAGCGACCTTCTCCCCAGCCGAGGTCGAGTCCCTTCGCCAGCGACCTTCTCCCCAGCCGAGGTCGAGTCCCTTCGCCAGCGACCTTCTCCCCAGCCGAGGTCGAGTCCCTTCGCCAGCGACCTTCTCCCCAGCCGAGGTCGAGTCCTTCGCCAGCGACCTTCTCCCCTGTGCCGAGGTCGAGTCTCTTCTCCCCAGCCGAGGTCGAGTCCCTTCGCCAGCGACCTTTTCCCAGTAGGATCGACAACCTTCGCCAGCGACCTTCTCCCCAGCCGAGGTCGAGTCCCTTCTCCCTGCCGAGGTCGAGTCTCTTCTCCCCAGCCGAGGTCGAGTCCCTTCGCCAGCGACCTTCTCCCCAGCCGAGGTCGAGTCCCTTCGCCAGCGACCTTCTCCCCAGCCGAGGTCGAGTCCCTTCGCCAGCGACCTTCTCCCCAGCCGAGGTCGAGTCCCTTCGCCAGCGACCTTCTCCCCAGCCGAGGTCGAGTCCCTTCGCCAGCGACCTTCTCCCCAGCCGAGGTCGAGTCCCTTCCAGCCAAATAACTAGTCACCATCATATTAAAAGCATTGTCAGAGTCATCATTACTCTAGCCCCAAAAGTACTCATGACCCTCACCACCATGCCTTATCAATCACCATCATCTCAAATCATTAGTGACTCTCTCCACACAGCAGCTGACATGTGTAAAATTGTGAGAAGGTAAGCACCTGGGGAGATCAGCCATCAAGGGAGGTCAAGGGACCCTAATCACCTCAAATTCCATATTAACTGACTGTGTGATTTCAACCATCAACAAATATCATTAATTCTTATTAATTTTAATAAACAATCATGAGGAATCATGAATAATCATGTGAAAAATTGTGATAAAGAAAATTGATAAAATTAATGCTTTAATTATCTCAAATGCTTATGAGAATTTATGCTACAAAAATTAGGAGTTGAGGAATTGGGAGAATTTATACCTTAAAATATCAAAAAGAGATGAATAATCACCCGCTTTAGTATTTAAACCATAGGAATTAGAGAGTTGAGGAGTATTTAATAAGTTTATGAAAGTTGAAGAAGGACATAAGAGAGCAAATGAGGTTAGAGAGAATTAAATGAGAAAAAGAGAGAGTACAATTAGATTTTTAAATTTTATTTAGGGGAATTAGAGGTATCAATTTTAGGTATCAAAATCGAAACAATTAAACTTTAGACATTTATTTATGATAACGGAGATAGTTTGAGAGCATTAAATGGTTTTAACATGTACCCTAAAGAGCACATTATAGAAAAAGCCTTTGTTCTTTTTCTTTTTTTTTTGGGTAAAAAGTAAACTGATGAATAACAAGTCATATTAGAGACGCGATAAAATTTATAAATTTCGGTGGCCCCCCAAGGCTCACACCAATTCTGGTTGGCTTGATCGTTTGTAGGCTTAAAGTTATGAAATATTCCCTCAAGGCCTCAAGTGTGCATGGAATGTGTAGCCAATCAAGTGAGGCTGAGCTCACTTGGGCTTGGTTTGGTAGGAGGTATAAAGAGGGAAGATAATGTGAGGTAATATTCGATAAGGTACAAGAAGAGATATACATTTTGTAGTTCTTATTTGGTGGGAGAGGAAGTAAGGAGAGGTACATGAATTTTTTAGTTTATTTTACATATTCTCGTTCCTCACACTTGTATCCTTCCAAAGTGGAGCGATTTTCTCTCTCTTTCACATTCTAGTTCATTTTGCATCTTTTCCTCCTTACCTTACTTGATACTACTTTACCTTACGCTCTAAAACTCTCTACCAAAAAGATTTTTAATTTTGTCCCTCACTTTACTCCTACCAAGCCTTGATGTTAAGGACACAGTGTAATAAATTGAGTGTTTTTCTCACATTAGTCCTCAAATCTTTTGCATTTTGAAATTAGTTCTTCAAATCACTAAATTTGCTACTTGGCCCCTATCTCTTAAGCTATTTTGAAATTAGCCCCTCCATTAAAAGTGGGTAAAAGTAGTAATTTGAGGGGTTAATTTGAAACAATTTATCAAAACCGGAAACCTATAGGATAGCAATTTCAAAGATTTGAGAGACTTTAGAATTACTTAAGAATTAAGAGGCTTAATAGAAAATTTAATGATTTGCGATTCTAATTCAAAACGAAAGATTTAAGTTACTAATATAGAAAAAGCCTTTGTTCTTTTTCTTTTCTTTTTTTTTGGGTAAAAGTAAACTGATGAATAACAAGTCATATTAGAGACGCGATAAAATTTATAAATTTCGGTGGCCCCCCAAGGCTCACACCAATTCTGGTTGGCTTGATCGTTTGTAGGCTTAAAGTTATGAAATATTCCCTCAAGGCCTCAAGTGTGCATGGAATAAAAAGTAGCCAATCAAGTGAGGCTGAGCTCACTTGGGCTTGGTTTGGTAGGAGGTATAAAGAGGGAAGATAATGTGAGGTAATATTCGATAATCTACAAGAAGGGATATACATTTTGTAGTTCTTATTTGGTGGGAGAGGAAGTAAGGAGAGGTACATGAATTTTTTAGTTTATTTTACATATTCTCGTTCCTCACACTTGTATCCTTCCAAAGTGGAGCGATTTTATCTCTCTTTCACATTCTAGTTCATTTTGCATCTTTTCCCTCCTTACCTTACTTGATACTACTTTACCTTACTCTCTAAAAACTCTCTACCAAAAAAGATTTTTAATTTTGTCCCTCACTTTACTCCTACCAAGCCTTGATGTTAAGGACACAGCGTAATAAATTGAGTGTTTTTCTCACATTAGTCCTCAAATCTTTTGCATTTTGAAATTAGTTCTTCAAATCACTAAATTTGCTACTTGGCCCCTATCTCTTAAGCTATTTTGAAATTAGCCCCTCCATTAAAAGTGGGTAAAAGTAGTAATTTGAGGGGTTAATTTGAAACAATTTATCAAAACCGGGAAACCTATAGGATAGCAATTTCAAAGATTTGAGAGACTTTAGAATTACTTAAGAATTAAGAGGCTTAATAGAAAATTTAATGATTTGCGATTCTAATTCAAAACGAAAGATTTAAGTTACTAATATAGAAAAAGCCTAAATTTAATACGGATATGTTAGTTATCTGTATTACAAAATAGTCAAATTGCTCCTTCAATTGAAATAGTTAAAATATTTACTATTCGCCTGATATCTCAATTACAATGCATTATTACATCCATTTAATTAATTGGTTTTCAGCTGATGTTTAGATATTGCCATTCAGTTAACGTTATTTGTTGCTTCGATATTTAAAAGTTTTTCTTAGCTTTTAAATTAATATTAGAGCTCTGTAGCATCAAATTTGTCTAATTTCAAAACTGCATAAGATTATGTGTTCTGAGTGGCACGAGAACCATCAAATTAGTTTAGAAGAACATGCACGTGTTCTCACAGAATTCTGAGGAGAATAAAAAGAAAATCCTAAAGTCTGGACATATCATTTGCAGATAATAAATCCCGAATTCTGATCTATATATTTTCTGTCGGCTTGTTTCTTTCTTCTTTTGCATGCACAAGAATTTCAGTTAGTTCTCATCAAAACTAGGCAATAGCAAAAACTCTACCATGTGTTTTCTTGCTACAGAGAGCTTATTGACCTGCAAATGAATACCAAGCTTCAACCTCGCTGGAGAAAGTAGTTGAAGATTCTCTAGTAACCTGGTCAAAAAATATCAAAATTAAGCGGTTTGAAGCATCTGATAAAATCAATCTATAAAGTTCCAGAGTGACAAAAATAATGACAGCATCGCAAGAAGAAACAACAAAACCGAAGAATTGCAATGAGAGGTGAGATAGTAAGACGGAACAAAAGAATCATAACAGTTGATATATAGTTGGATAATAATATCATATTGCATTCAGCCTCTAGTAGTTTCTTTTGCTATAAAACTCTAGGACCGCATATCATACTTTGCCCTTGGAGCCATATAAACATTTTGGTGGTTCTCTTGCTAATCATCATATATTTATGACTGTTTTCAAGCAATAAGCAAATGTTGTGAGTTAGAATGTGACAAGGAATGAACACAGATGAAATCTATTAAGTGTGTTAAAGGTAAGTGAGTCAACATGAAGAAAATCTCTGACAATAAAAGCACAGGTAATCAAGTTGAGGATTCAGTCAAACCAATACCACATCCACATCACAGCTCGGGATATCTTTATACGAATCTAAAAAAAGGGTCTCAAGCATGCGGTGAATTATTTTCTTGAACCATGCATATTTGTTTTACTAAGAGACACGAAAGGTATGATCCTTAGCATTAATAACCCTGAAAAGAGAAACGATAATCAACATCTGCTAGGAAATTTCAGAAGAAAGATCATGCAGAGCAGCATGAGAATAGATCAAAGAGCAAAAACCATGCAGCCAAAAAGCATAAAAAGCAAAAGCCAGTTCCAAGTACAGAACAAATGGGAAATCTAATATCAATAATTAACGAAACCAAGAAATATGGCATATCATAATTACTGAAACATGGAATATACAACCGTAAAAGCATTTATCAAAGCATTACTTAATTAGTGGAGACAAAGTTCTTGATTATAGGAAATGCGACGAATAATTAAAATATTTCAACTCACCATCCCTGGGAATCGTTTGTCCATGCCTGCCCTATGCAACTTGTCAAGATTCAGTAATGCTTCTCTGCACTCTTCCCTATCATCAATATATATCTTCTTATCGCCTCTAATTTGATAGGATTCATGGCCTCTGGCTAGGACAAACTAAAAATGTGTCTCGTGTCAGGAAGTAAACAAAGAATGAGTTTTTGAGAAATTAATGCATTTCAAGAGAAAAGAAAATAGTCATGTACCTAGTGGAGACAAAAGATTTTTCTCCATAACATGCAAAAAGAAAAATGTATAATGAGGCCATAGGCAAGGGTTCTAAAGTTGATTGATGAAAAAATCCCTATAATCACATAGGCCCTCCTTGTGGCTAGATAAACCACATTAGTCTAATCAGGAAAATGTGTCCCGGCCCTGATATTTTAATCCCTTCTCTTTCAAAGCTAAATGAGTAGATACTTGAAGTCTTGAACCCACCACTTCCTCTCCTACTAAACCCATATCTTCTTTTCCAAATTTAACCAAAAAAGTGATAGGAAGTGTGTTGAGGATCGATGTCGTCGTTTGGCTCAGAAGCCTGCTTCAATCAGTCTCGATTGATCCTTCTCAAGTGCACCACCAAGGATACAAGGGGACAAAGCCACACAGTCTCTCACAAAGAAAAGGGGGGATCGCACAAAGCAATGGACGGAGAAAAGCTTCACAGAAACGGGAGAGATCGACAAAGTCCCTCTCAATCTCCTCACCCTCGAAGCTACTACCAACCCTTCTATATATAGAAGAGGGCACCACACGAGGGAGAGATTTCTAGGTTTTCAGCGGCCGTCGAGAGGGGAGGAGAGGAAACTAGGGTTTCAAGGCGGACTAAAGGGGAAAGAAACCGAGGGTCGGGTAAGTAGGAGGTGAACTGGCCTCTCCATCGATGGGCCGGCAGTTCATGGGCCAAACAAATAGCAACAATCTCCACCTTTGGCCCAAGGTAGTGCAATCAAGAAAGGAATACTGAATCGCAGGACTCATCATCGCCATAACATTACCATTACCGTATGATCACAAAGAGCATAAAAAGCAAAAGCCAGTTCCAAGTACAGAACAAATGGAAATCTAATATCAATAATTAACGAAACCAAGAAATATGGCATATCATAATTACTGAAACATGGAATATACAACCGTAAAAGCATTTATCAAAGCATTACTTAATTAGTGGAGACAAAGTTCTTGATTATAGGAAATGCGACGAATAATTAAAATATTTCAACTCACCATCCCTGGGAATCGTTTGTCCATGCCTGCCCTATGCAACTTGTCAAGATTCAGTAATGCTTCTCTGCACTCTTCCCTATCATCAATATATATCTTCTTATCGCCTCTAATTTGATAGGATTCATGGCCTCTGGCTAGGACAAACTAAAAATGTGTCTCGTGTCAGGAAGTAAACAAAGAATGAGTTTTTGAGAAATTAATGCATTTCAAGAGAAAAGAAAATAGTCATGTACCTAGTGGAGACAAAAGATTTTTCTCCATAACATGCAAAAAGAAAAATGTATAATGAGGCCATAGGCAAGGGTTCTAAAGTTGATTGATGAAAAATCCCTATAATCACATAGGCCCTCCTTGTGGCTAGATAAACCACATTAGTCTAATCAGGAAAATGTGTCCCGGCCCTGATATTTTAATCCCTTCTCTTTCAAAGCTAAATGAGTAGATACTTGAAGTCTTGAACCCACCACTTCCTCTCCTACTAAACCCATATCTTCTTTTCCAAATTTAACCAAAAAAGTGATAGGAAGTGTGTTGAGGATCGATGTCGTCGTTTGGCTCAGAAGCCTGCTTCAATCAGTCTCGATTGATCCTTCTCAAGTGCACCACCAAGGATACAAGGGGACAAAGCCACACAGTCTCTCACAAAGAAAAGGGGGATCGCACAAAGCAATGGACGGAGAAAAGCTTCACAGAGAAACGGGGAGAGATCGCGACAAAGTCCCTCTCATCTTCTCACCCTCGAAGCTACTACCAACCCTTCTATATATAGAAGAGGGCAGCCGACACGAGGGAGAGATTTCTAGGGTTTTCAAAGCGACCGTCGAGAGGGGAGGAGAGGAAACTAGGGTTTCAAGGCGCGGACTAAAGGGGAAAGAAACCGAGGGTCGGGTAAGTAGGAGGTGAACTGGCCTCTCCATCGATGGGCCGGCAGTTCATGGGCCAAACAAATAGCAACAATCTCCACCTTTGGCCCAAGGTAGTGCACTGAAGAAAGGAATACTGAATCGCAGGACTCATCATCGCCATAACATTACCATTACCGTATGATCACAAAGAGGATACAAGCAATGGAAGAGAATACACAAAGTAAACTCGGATCACAAAGATCGGGCAAGATCACCAAGCATGCCAAGTCCATTAAAGGACCGAACTCTACCAAACGGTCATCGAAGTTCAAAGGGAAAATCACAAAGCTATTAACAAACACAAAGTAAGTTAATAGGCCACAAAGGCAACACACAAAGCAAGGGGAAAATTACCCAATGTCAAAGTTCAAAATTCTTTGACACGAGATAAATTTTTCAGAAATCAAACACTTAGTACCCATGTCACCGGATTAAATTCGAGGGAATTTTCTCCAACTTCACAATACTCTTTTCAACTATATCCCGAATGTAATGAAATCGACATCAATATGTTTAGTTCTATCATGAAAACAGGATTTTTGCAAAGTTGAATAGCAGATTGACTATCGAAAATACAACCATATTTTTATCAAGAAAACCAATTTCGGATATAAGGCCCCTAAGCCAAATAGCTTCTTTAAAAGCTTCAAGCGAGAACATACCTGATTCAAGAGTAGATAAAGCAACAATGGGTTGTAGTTGAGATTTCCAACTTATGCAAGAGCCACACAAAGTGAACACATAGGAAGTAGTAGATTTTCTATTATCTCTATCATTTGCATAATTGGAATCTACATAGCCAACTAGTTTAACACCTTCAGAACACTTAGAGAAGGTTAATCCTACATTCACAGAGGATTTTAAATATCTTAAAAGTCATTTCAAGGCATTCCAATGAGGCATATCAGGATTTGACATATATCTACTCAAGCAACTAACTGCATATGCAATGTCAGGTCTAGTGCTAACCATGAGATACATGACTGATCCTATAGCATTCGAATATGGCACATTCTTCATATTATTTATTTCAGCCAGCTTTGGGGACTGATCCTTACTCAACACAAAATGGGAAGCAAGAGGCACATTCACGATTTGGCATCGACATAGCAAATTTACTCAAAAGTTTTTCGACGTATGGACTTTGGTTTAAAACTAGCGTAGATTTGTTTTTGTCTCTAATAATATTCATGCCTAGAATTCTTTTTGCATCGCCTAAGTCTTTCATGTCAAAATTTTCACAAAGACATTTTTGAACATGCTCAATGGACTTCAAACAAGGGCTAACAATCAACATGTCATCCACATAAATTAAAAGAAATACAGACCTGAGTCTATATTCTTATAATAAGCAATGATCAATGAAACTCCTTTTAAACTTTAAAGATTGCATGCATTTATCAAATCTTATATTCCATTGCCTAGGTGATTGTTTTAAACCATACAAAGCCTTTTTAACAAACACACATGATCGTGCAATTTAGGGTCCAAAGCCCTCAGGTTGGTGCATATAAATATTTTTGTCAAGGTCACCATGTAAGGCAGTAGTAACATCCATTTGTTTTAATTCCCAATTAAAATGAACAACTAAAGCAAGCATAATTCTAACAGTGGTGAATTTGACAGGGCAAAAATTTCACATAATCAATTCCCTCCTTTTGAGTAAATCCCTAGCTACTAACCTAGCCTTAAACCTAACACCTTGATTCTTGTTTCCTTAATGACCACTACAGTCCACTCTGAACAACTAGCGGGTTTAGGAACAAGTTTCCATGTTTGGTTAATTCTCGTGATTCCATCTCACTCTTCATAGCACTAATCCATTCTTTAGAATATTTTGACCTTAATGCTTCACTATAAGTCTTAGGTTCATTGCACTCAAGGGATTCAAACACATTAAAGGCAACCTGACATTACAATCACAAATTGCAATTCTATATCTATTTCCTAATGGTTCTTTTATTTCTATCCCTAGTGAGTTGATAATCATTCAAATCATGCATGTTATCTATTTCGCATATTATGCTCCACCTCATTAGGAATAATCTCATCTTGATTTTCAATAATTATATCATTCAATTTCTTCTGAGGTAATTCAGATTGATTAATAATGCATTTGCTCCACCTCATTTGGAGCATCATTTTCGTAAATAGGAAGGTAAAGATAAACAAGGAAATTCATTTTCATTAAAAACAACATCTCTACTTATTACTATCTTAAACCCCTGCTCACTCTTATTCCAAAGCCTATAACCTTTTACCCTTCAGGTATCCTAAGAAAACACATTTCTTAGATCTAGGTTCTAACTTATCAATCCTTTGATGCACATAGCCAAAGACTAAAATTCTCAAGTTATTTAAATCAAAAGGTTTGCCCAACACAAATTCGGCATTTCCTCCTAAGGGAACGTAGGAGACCTATTAATCAAATAAGTCGCAGACAAACAGCCTTCTCCCCTTAACTTCGAGAGCCCATGTGGCCAACATAGCCCCCACCCTCTAAGAGAGTTCTATTCATCCTTTCAAGAACCCCATTTTGTCATGTGTGGGGAAATGCTTTTATGTCTTTAATACCCCTAGCACACAAGTCATTCAATTGTTTGTTACAAAACTCAAGACCATTATCCGTCCTAAGAGTTTTAATTTTCTTTCCCGCTTGGTTTTCAATCATAATTTTCCGCTTTTAAATTTGTCAAAACTTCGATTTTTGTTTCATGAGTAAAACCCAAATTTTCCTAGAGTAATCATCAATTATGGAAAGAAAATATTGGTTCCCTCCATGTAGAAACACTAGAGGGACCCCACACATCAAGATGCAAATATTCAAGTACATTAGTACACTTAGACCGATTAGAAAGAAGAAACAGAAAACTAACCCTATGTTGTTTTCCTAGCACACAAGATTCACGTAAAGGGATGGTGGATATTTTATCACTACCAAAGTGACCTCCTTTATGCAAAATTTCTAATCCTTTATTACTCATGTGACCTAATCTATTATGCCATAAAACGATTTATCACCTATCACGAGTTACAGAATCAAGCACTGTGTTCAAGATGACAAACATACAAGTTATTTTGTTTTTCACCAGAAAAATAACAAGAGACCCTTTCGAATTTTCATTACCCCTTTACCCCATTTTCCTCCAAACCATCATTTTCTAGAGATGCACAAGAAATCAAGTTATAACTTAAATCGAACATGCCTAACATTCTTCAAAGTAAACTCAACCCGAAGAAAACCTAAGGCATACATCACCGCCTCCTAAAACATTGCTTTTCTTTTCATTTGCCATTGACACAAAGCCATTCTCTATTTTCTTGTAGTTTGAAAACATGTTTTTAAAAGGAGTCATATGAAAAGTACAACCAGAGTCTAATAACCAACTGATTTACACAAAGAATCGGAAAACACGAGTTCAAATATGCATAATCACAAAGATTATTAATCATGAAAATTTCACCCATTTTGCCCTCACAGATACCATATTAGCATGATCATTTTGTCGATATTTCTTAGGTTTAGGACAATCTTTAATAAAGTGACCGGCCATGACAATTATAGCATTTTTAACTTTAAACCCGGACTTAGATCTACCCCTTCCATATTCAAATTTTTCTTACTTGATTCCCCATTACTTGCATTCTTTTGGTTATTAGACCTATTCTCGAGGCCACCTCACATGCATAGCCTCACCGAATTTTATTTTCCCCGAATGTTTTAAATCTAATTCTTACTCTTAAGACCATTGATCACAATATCAAGGGTAACCTCATCTCTACCATATTTAATATAGCATTTTACATCACTATATGAGTCGAATAGCATTTAGAAGTGCAATAGGAGTATATTCGCTCATATGTTTATCACCTGTTAACTTAATGTCGAAATAAGTTTTGTGAAAACATCTAGGTTCTCCTCAATGTCCTTAGACATATCCAATCTAAATTTAAAAATTTCAAGCAAAAACATTTTATTGGGTAAAGAGGTTTCAGATATAGTTCTTCAAGTTTATCCCAAAGAGTTTAGAAGGATTTCAAAATTCCAACTTTTCTAAGCACGAGTCGATAAGTTCAAATAAATTGTGGAACATGCATTTTCGTTCATTTCACTTTTTTCTTCAAGGTCGGCCAAATAAGTTCGACCAATAGCCCTAATGACTTCTCAATAATTAAAATACATTTTATTTTTTGTTTCCAAATGCTAAAATCGATTTTCCGCTGAACGGAACCAACCCATATTGAACCATACCATAGTGATTAGTAGCGCACATCCTTCACACGTAAGAATAAGACAAACGACCAAATGAAATTTTAATTTCAACGACCAAATGAAATTTTAATTTCAACGACCAAATGAAATTTTAATTTCAACACCAAATATCGAGTAAACGCTTAAGAAAATGATACTGGTCAACTAAAGGAGCAACTATCATCGAAGTAAATTGATACGCCCTTTACCGAGCGAAACCCTAGGATAGGGTTTCGACCTTACCCACGCCGGACGACTGGCGGGATTCGGCGGTTCGATGGAAACGGCTGGCGCGCGGTTCGCTCAGCGATTCACTGAACGGCTCCGCCTAGATCCAGCGACAATGACCGGCGGTTTTGAACGGCGACGACCAACGAGGCTCGATACCACCTGAGGATCGATGTCGCCGTTGCTCGAAGCCCGCTTCAATCGGTCTCGATTGATCCTTCTCAAGTGCACCACCAAGGATACAAGGGACAAAGCCACACAAATCTCACAAAGGGGATCGCGACAAAGCAATGGACGGAGAAAAGCTTCACAGAAACGGGAGAGATCACACAAAGTCCCTCTCAATCTCCTCACCCTCGAGCTACTACCAACCCTTCTATATATAGAAGAGGGCAGCCAACACGAGGGAGAGATTTCTAGGGTTTTCAAAGCAGCCACGAGAGGGGGAGGAGAGGAAACTAGGGTTTCAAGGCAGCGGACTAAAGGGGAAAGAAACCGAGGGTCAGTAAGGAGGTGAACCGGCCTCTCCATCAGATGGGCGGCAGCATGGGCCAAACAAATAGCAACAAAGTGGAAATGGGACTTCACGGTGGAGGATAATGAATGCATTAAAGACGGATTTATCCAACGAAAACTTTAATTCTAACAAATTATCTAGCTCTGTATATAAACTCTCAAAACTCTAATTGCAATAAACAATCTACATTTATATATAAGCTGTCTTTCTTCACAAGTAAACTATTTGCCCGTGAACACAAATTGTGGCATTTCTCCTAAGGGAACGAAGGAGACCTATTAATCAAATAAGTCGCAAGACAAACAACTTTTAACTTGAGAGCCCGGATGTGGCCAACATAGCCCCACCCTCTCTAAGAGAGTTCTATTCATCCTTTCAAGAACCCCATTTTGTCTGTGTGTGGGGAAACAGCTTTATGTCTTTAATACCCCAAGTAGCACACAAGTCATTCAATTGTTTGTTACAAAACTCAAGACCATTATCTGTCCTAAGAGTTTTAATTTTCTTTCCGCTTGGTTTTCAATCATAATTTTCCAGCTTTTAAATTTGTCAAAAACTTGATTTTTGTTTCATGAGTAAAACCCAAATTTTCCTAGAGTAATCATCAATTATGGAAAGAAAATATTGGTTCCCTCCATGAGAAACACTAGAGGGACCCCACACATCAAGATGCAAATATTCAAGTACATTAGTACACTTAGACCGATTAGAAAGAAGAAACAGAAAACTAACCCTATGTTGTTTTCCTAGCACACAAGATTCACGAAAGGGATGGTGGATATTTTATCACTACCAAAGTGACCTCCTTTATGCAAAATTTCTAATCCTTTATTACTCATGTGACCTAATCTATTATGCCATAAAACGATTTATCACCTATCACGAGTTACAGAATCAAGCACTGTGTTCAAGATGACAAACATACAAGTTATTTTGTTTTTCGCCAGTAAAATAACAAGAGACCCTTTCGAATTTTCATAACCCTTTACCCCATTTTCCTCCAAACCATCATTTTCTAGAGATGCACAAGAAATCAAGTTATAACTTAAATCAGAACATGCCTAACATTCTTCAAAGTAAACTCGAACTCAAGAAAACTTAAGGCATACATCACCAGCCTAAAACATTGCTTTTCTTTTCATTTGCCATTGACACAAAGCCATTCTCTATTTTCTTGTAGTTTGAAAACATGTTTTAAAAGGAGTCATATGAAAAGTACAACCGAGTCTAATAACCAACTGATTTACACAAAGAATCGACAACACAGAGTTCAAATATGCATAATCACAAAGATTATTAATCATGAAAATTTCACCCATTTTGCCCTCACGCATACCATATTAGCATGATCATTTTGTTGATATTTCTTAGGTTTAGGACAATCTTTAATAAAGTGACCGGCCATGACAATTATAGCATTTTTAACTTTAAACCGGACTTAGATCTACCCCTTCCATATTCAAATTTTTCTTCAAGGTCGGCCAAATAAGTCCGACCAATAGCCCTAACAGACTTCACGAATTAAAATACATTTTATTTTTGTTTCCAAATGCTAAAATCGATTTTCCGTTGAACGGAACCAACCCATATTGAACCATACCATAGTGATTAGTAGCGACATCCTTCACACGTAAGAATAAGACAAACGACCAAATGAAATTTTAATTTCAATGACCAAATGAAATTTTAATTTCAATGACCAAATGAAATTTTAATTTCAATGACCAAATGAAATTTTAATTTCAATGACCAAATATCGCAAGTAAACGCAGAAGAAAATGATACGGGTCAACTAAAGGAGCAACTATCATCAGAATAAATTGATACGCCCTTTACTCGAAATAAACCCTAGGATAGGGTTTCGACCTTACCCACGCTGACGACGGCGGCGGCGACGGCGGCGGCGGTTCGATGGCTGGAACGGCGGCGGCGGTTCGGCTCAGCGATCTCGCTGGAACGGCGGCTCAGCTAGATCCAGCGACAGCGACCGGCGGTTTTGAACGGCGACGACTCAACGAGGCTCTGATACCACTGTTGAGGATCGATGTCGTCGTTTGGCTCAGAAGCCTGCTTCAATCAGTCTCGATTGATCCTTCTCAAGTGCACCACCAAGGATACAAGGGGACAAAGCCACACAGTCTCACAAAGAAAAGGGGGGGATCGCACAAAGCAATGGACGGAGAAAAGCTTCACAGAGAAACGGGGAGAGATCGCACAAAGTCCCTCTCAATCTCCTCACCCTCGAGCTACTACCAACCCTTCTATATATAGAAGAGGGCAGCCGACACGAGGGAGAGATTTCTAGGGTTTTCGAAAGCAGCCGTCGAGAGGGGGAGGAGAGGAAACTAGGGTTTCGAAGGCAGCGGACTAAAGGGGGAAAGAAACCGAGGGTCGGGTAAGTAGGAGGTGAACCGGGCCTCTCCATCAGATGGGCCGGCAGTTCATGGGCCAAACAAATAGCAACAAAGTGGAAATGGGACTTCACGGTGGAGGATACGAATGCATTAAAGACGGGATTTATCCAACGAAAACTTTAATTCTAACAAATTATCTAGCTCTGTATATAAACTCTCAAAACTCTAATTGCAATAAACAATCTACATTTATATATAAGCTGTCTTTCTTCACAAGTAAACTATTTGCCTTGTATATTTTTCATGTTGTATTGGGGTGACGGATGTCAGAAAAAACCCCAAATAGTAACAACCAAGATCTCGAGAAACTTCTACCAGGGCTTCAATTTATCGTTGCTGAATGTTTAGAAAATTTCAGAAATAGGAGATCCCTTTCATGTGGCTCAGACTTCCAGACATGACAGAAATTGAGATCTATTTCATTTAAAACATACAAAACATGATTAAATAATTCCTGTACTAAAACTTTTACAATAATACAAGCTTGTGTATGTATGTTATATATCATAACAGAATACAATAGAATATTGTCATGGGGGTTGAGAGTCATTCCTGCCAATTAATATCTTCCAGTGTTATGGTTGAATTTATTTGACATATAAAACATGGTCATTGGCACATGAATTAGTAAGCACACAACTTCAATTGGGCTCAATTACCAGGTACGTCAACATTGAGGAGAGGATAGTATTGAGGAAAAACTCACAATTATATCACCTTCCTTTCCCATGGCTATAGCTGTCCGGATAGCTACTCTTCTGATATCATGTAAAAAAAGCCTATGACCATTCGGAAGAACTGGGTAGCGACCATTAACACCATACTGCAAATAGTCATCCAAGGTCCATCCAACACCAGCCAGCATGTCATCAAAGATTTCCACTTGCATTATGCAAATAAATGTCAATTCCATGCTAGACTTTTTTTTTCCCTTTTTCTAAGGATGAAAAAACAGAGGTGGAGATGATCGAATATATGAATACAGTTAGAATACTTACTTTGATTTTCTGACTTTGGGTTGCCGGTTGTCAGTATAACCACATCACTTTTCTCAGTTGCAACTTTTGTCAGCATTGGTCTCTTTCCTTTATCAGTTTCCCCAGCGCATCCAAACACTGAAGGCAATTCAACAGAGAAAATCATGAACCTTAGTAGTTAGTACTAGTGGAAAATAGTTTGCCATTCATCTCAGTTTCCATTTGAAATTGGTGTAGGAAAAGACGTAAATTTCTATCTGTAAAAAGATAAATAAGCATGAAGTGTAGATTTACCTAGGATAGACCGCACTGCATAAGACTCCATAATATATAATTTGAAATAAATAGATCAAACAGAGAAGCGTTATACCAGTAATAATTCTATGTGCCCCAAGCTCCTTTGCTGCATCCAATAGCCTAGAAAATGAATCTGGTGAATGTGCATAGTCCACAACTACTGCAAAATTTTGGCCCTCATTTATCGTCTCGAACCTACCAGGAACCCCGTCCATACCTTTGATCCCTCTCACAACGTCCTCCATCGGAACACCTACAGCAATCCCAACAGACACGGCAGCTAGAATGTTATATACATTGAACCTTCCAAGCAAATTTGAAGAAATTTCTAATACCCCCTTTGGTGTCTTAACTGCAACCCATGTCTTGAGCAGTGAGGGCTCAATCTTCAAAGGGTACACATCAGCCTCCTTGTTCTCCATTCCAAAGGTAACCACAGGAACATCTGGGTTCCCTTGAGCAATAAAAAATGTTGCATTTTGATCATCAATGTTCACAATTTTCCGATGCTTTAGCGGATTGACCATCTTTCTAAACAACTTAGCCTTGCAATTTCTATACTCCTCTTCAGTCTTATGAAAATCATGATGATCTCTTGTCAAATTCATGAACACTGCAACATCAAAATCTATCTCATCACACCTGCCAACTGCCAATCCTATTGAAGAAACCTCCAAAACCGTAGCTTTGGTCCCATTGTGAACCATCTTTGCCATTAACTTCTGAGCTGTCACTGCATCAGGAGTTGTATTTGGAGCTTCCAGCTGGTGATTCCCACAAACATGATAGGCAACGGAGCCCAACATTCCGGTCTTAATGCCCGAGGCCTTGAATATTGCCTTTACCAAGTGACTGGTTGTGGTTTTACCATTTGTTCCAGTGATACCAATAACAGATAATTTTTTCGACGGGTTTTGATAAAAAGTTGCAGCAAGAATAGAGAGTATCAAATTGGTGTCCTCTACTAATACTAGAGCCGTAGAGCCTAATTTTTCACCTACATTGACATGTGCAGTAGCTACAACTGCAACTGCTCCTCTCTCAATTGCTTCAGAAATGTACAGATGCCCATCAGTTTTGTACCCAGCACAACAAACAAAGAGATCACCAGGATTTACCTCTCTAGAATCATTCTTGATCCCAGAGACCAAGACCTCGGGGTCACCTCGAACCAAAACAGGACCAATACCAATCTTCTGAATGAGTTCAGCAAGACTCATCTCAAACTCGGGTTCGACAATTCGAGACCGAGAATTCGACAACGAATGCTCTCTTTGAGGAAAATCATCAAACAGTTGGCGTTCAATATAGCTAGTAGGACAATTTTGATCCACGACTGCATGTTTAGGGCTGCAATTGAGTTTTTTCCAAATGGGTTTTCTCCCATGTTGGTGATTTTTGAAGGAGGGGGAAGAGAGGGGGAGGGTTCGATGAGAGGAGAGAAGAGGAGAGGGGGGTTTGGAGAAGGGGAGGAGAGTGGAGAAATCCATGAAAAGTGAAGGAAGAAAGGAGACTCAAGCTTGAGGAGGATTGTTTGTGGATGGCCATGGAGATTAGAGTGGAATAAAGAGGAGGAATGGTGTTGTTTAGCCATGAGAAGAATGAGAATGGGGTTTTAAACGAAGAAGACGAGTACAGTTGAGATACGTCTCAAGTACGATTATTCCTCCTATGGCTACCATGAGAGAGAGGGATCACCAAATTTCAACCTCATCGGAAGGTTATTTAGATATTAGTCACTCACATCTTCAATTATTCCATAATGGGCCTTCTATCTCCAAAGAAGCGTTAGCTTAAACAGTATCTTGATTGAGGGACCAAATTGCAAGACTCCTTAGAATTTGAGGGGCTGGTAGGAATTATTGATGACTTGACAGTTGAGAAACTGATATCTAATAACCCCATAATATTTAGCATTCGAAGATATATGTTGAATCATTCATGCAGTCGTTGAACTAACACAATGTTTCAGTCAAATTTATCTAAACGCATAGCCCACATCATATCAGAACCTAACCTCCCGCACCGTGTGAGAGGTTATGGTCCGTAAAGATGATAAGGAGGGGAGCAGTTTGGTAATTCACTGCCTCCCTTTGATGGAGTGGTTGGGAGTTCTGATAAAAAATTTATTCCTAAACGCACTCACATTAGAAACATCATGTATTGTGATATGACCTTTTGATCACGGGGCAATTAGGACAAGTCTGACAAGTAATTACTTAATCTAATATGCATGGCAATAAGATCAACTGGATTTTAAATAACAATAATTCATTTTCCCAAATGAGATCCTTTTTGGGTAGTTTATTTCCCTCGGCCTCAAAGTTTTTTTATTTTATTTTTTATTTATAGTTTTTCCCTTTTTTTAATCAATTGACAAATACAAATTCTATTAGAACGATCCTCATACAACATGGATTGTTTTTTTAGCCATTTAAGCTAGCTGGGACAGCCTTCAAATCGTCTCCGTGTCCTTTTTAGTAGGATATTTTCGTTCGTATGTACATTCATGTAAGTGTAATACACGTGCTCACGCATCACGTGTCCACGTAGCTCGAGCCAATCACAGTAATAAGTAGCGAGTCTCCGCTTCGTTAAAATGCACGATCGGAATAAATGTAAAAGACAAGGGTAAATACGGAATACAAAATCTCCGATCCGTCTATATAATCGGCGGTCCCTCGCCGCCCGCGAAATCGAAGCCTTTCGAAATCTCACTCTCTCCCCTTTTCTCTCTTTCCCTCAAATTTTCACAAAATCCAGAAACTAGGGTTTTCTCTCGATCCATAATCAGTTGTCGATCTACTGAACCTCAATCGATGAATCCAATGAAGATGAAGATCAACAAGGCCTGCGATCTCAACTCCATCTCCGTCCTCCCTCCGCATTCCAGGTACCGGTCGAATCTCGATCTTCTTCTCCTTCTTCTTCAAGTTCTCTTTCTACTTTCGTCTCGATCTGATCTTTTGATCCGATTCATTTTGTTTTTAAAGGAGATCGAACACGATGAGCCAGGGGTCGCAGATCCGATCGCAATCGCAGCAGTCTTTCTCGCAGGGGACGTCGATGTCTCAGTCTCAGCTCTCGCAGAGCTCGTTTGATGAGAATCTGATGAACGATCAGGTGAGGATTTTTTATTTTTTTCGCCTTGATCTTGTTTCGTTCAGCTGGATCGTACTAGTTTGATATTAGAATTTTGATCTAGGTTACAAATTATCTAGATTATTGTATTTGCTTGTGATTTGTGAAAGTATCTTGTCTGTGCAAGAGAATGAGACCTCAAATAGATCTGATTTTTTATTTTTTTATTTTTTTTGTGTGTGTGGAGTGGATCGGTGTAAAAGATCTTTGATGAAGTAAATATCGGGCTTCAAGTGATTTCTTTAAGGAATCCTTGTCCTGGAGAACCATTAAATTTTTCTCTGAGAATAAATCTGAAGTAGATCTGATTAAATCTGAGATTACTGTAATTAAAAAGACAAAATATCGTTTGATGCAAATCTGATTAAAATTGAGATAACTGTAACTAAATAGACAAATATCATCTAAAGTGATCTGATTAAAACAGAGATTACTGTAACTAAATAGACAAATGTTATGTGAAGTAGATCTGATTCCTTTGAAATGATATCAAGATCTGTGATTGTCGTAAATATAGGCTTAAAAGTTTAAACCTCATGGTTGGGTGTGAATTGGTCCTGCTTATGGAAAACGCTTCCGTTTTTATCTAAATTTTTATCAAAATACTGAAAAAGTTGTTCTTACCTCTCTTTTCATGTTACTTATGAAATTATGAGGCAGTAAATTTAAATTTAAATATTTAGCAGAAGATCAACTGTATTTAAAAGACTCTAGGCAATCTTCAAATGCCTAAGTTTAAATTTTCCTGTTCCTGTTCAGGTTAAGCTAGTCAGTGAATTGAATAATTGTTGAGAACACTTAAAGTGTCATTCCTTCTGCTTTTCTTCTTTCATTTTCTAAAAAAAAATTTCTTGTTGAATAGGGATGGTGCTTCAGTGTTTAAACTTTTCTCCATTTCCGTTCAGCATGTGTGCTTGTTTATCATCCAGTTGTTTCCAATTTGGTTCTTTTTTGGCCAATGATCCCCGAAGAACTCTGGGAATTTGCACCAATCAGCTAGTTACAATAAGCAAAAACACGATATGGTTTTGGTTGACCAGCTTCCAAAGAATGAACAGCTATGGTTAAACTTATTTCGAGATGCAAACTTGAAATTGGTAGCCGGAAATTTTATGCTTAAAATTATTACATTTGCATCTAAAATTCAATTTTCCATGAATACTGTTCAGGATTCTGAAATGAGTGTCAGAAATGTGGTCTGTTTGATTCCATCAGGAGCTCACCTTGTACTGGACTGGCTGGAGGAGTTTAATCCATCCTTTTCTGCTAGATTGTTTATTCCTTCTGTTTATTTGGATGGAATGCTTATTCTGTACTTAAGAATGAAAGAAAGAATTTTGATTCCCATGTTGACATGCTAGTGTTTGAACACATTAAGGTCGAAAATGTTCAATTATCACAGTAATATCATTGATGAATCACATACTAGATAAACTTTCCATTTGTTGTGACGAGAAATACAAGGAAGGGTTTCTCATGATAATAATATGTTTTTCTTTTCCTCCTCTTATCCTTTTTATTCACATACATCTATATTCTATAATATTTATATCATGCTACACTATACTAATAAACAACTGTCACTGGTTGCAGAATTGACATGGGCCTTTTCATCTTCCCTATTACTAATTATCCTATTCCGTTTTACTAGGCCTTCTTTCGTTTTTCGATGCTTTCTGTCTGAATCTTCCAACTTCCTTTACATTCATGGTTCTTACAACCATCTCTAAGAGTGTAACAGCATTGTAATACTTAGACACATGCATTGTAATGGTAAAACTAGGTGTACCGATTTTCTCTATTTAATAAATTCCCTGGCATATTGCCACAATAGTTCAAGAAAAGATATGTTTTCTATTTATTAAAAGTAAGATATCTCAGAGTTTCAGAGCTTTAGTTCCTTCCACAATGGCACCAATTACTAATGGAGAAGAATTTCTGATATGCAACTTAGATTGTTTGAACACATTAAGGTCGAAAATGTTCAATTATCACAGTAATATCATTGATGAATCACATACTAGATAAACTTTCCATTTGTTGTGACGAGAAATACAAGGAAGGGTTTCTCATGATAATAATATGTTTTTCTTTCCCTCCTCTTATCCTTTTTATTCACATACATCTATATTCTATAATATTTATATCATGCTACACTATACTAATAAACAACTGTCACTGGTTGCAGAATTGACATGGGCCTTTTCATCTTCCCTATTACTAATTATCCTATTCCGTTTTACTAGGCCTTCTTTCGTTTTTTCGATGCTTTCTGTCTGAATCTTCCAACTTCCTTTACATTCATGGTTCTTACAACCATCTCTAAGAGTGTAACAGCATTGTAATACTTAGACACATGCATTGTACGGGTAAAAACTAGGTGTACCGATTTTCTCTATTTAATAAATTCCCTGGCATATTGCCACAATAGTTCAAGAAAAGATATGTTTTCTATTTATTAAAAGTAAGATATCTCAGAGTTTCAGAGCTTTAGTTCCTTCCACAATGGCACCAATTACTAATGGAGAAGAATTTCTGATATGCAACTTAGATTGTTTGAAGAGACTATGGATCAAATTATGACCTATTTAGGCAAAAATGGGACACAGTTATTCATTATTGCCTGACTTGCTTATTTGGCTTACCTTTCAGTACTGATTTTCCTTTTTGACATTTTTATAGATTTCAGCTAATTTATTTCTTCAACCTGATCAATATATAATTTGAAACTTACTATATGAAATATGACGAGATTGATACAGTTCTTCATTACTTCCTTACAGTAGCTTCTCTTAATTACCTTTCAGTGCTTCTTTTTCCTTTTTCTTTTGGTTCTATAGATGTTGATATATTAGCATCAGGATACTTATTCATCAATTTCTTCAACCTGATCAAACTATAGGTCAAAACATATTTTGTGAAATTTAAGTCATGATGGATATTGGCAACAAGGATGACACAATCTTCATTATTCCTCACTGTAGCTTTTTTGAGTTACCTTTCATTACCTTGTTTTCCTTCTTTTTTCATTTAATAAATGTTGGTACATCCATCTTATCTTTAGGTTTTGTCTCCAAGCTAAGTGGTCATGTATATTGTATTACTCAGGTTCTTTTTATGTAATTTTGTAGCAGAGATTTGACTCTCAAGAAAGAGACAAGCCATCAAAGAGGATCTCCTCGTTGGCCTCAGGTATGGCCACACGAGATGAATCTCAACTCCAGCTTGCAAGAACATCCAACAATCCTATACGCCGATGGGGTGCAGCCTCTGTTCCAGATAACAGATGTAAGTTTATGCTTCTGTACAGATCATTTATCCATCTGCGTTCTATTCTTTAAGATGCAAAAGCTAAAGGGAAATAAACTTTTATTTGGCATGATGAAGTAAGGCCTTAGTCCCAAAACTGTGTATTAACATCTTGCTTGAGATACTTTTGCCAGGTCAAGTTAGTGAAGAGCTTGAAAACAAATTCAGACAGACGGAAAGTTCATTGAGTAGGATTGCGATGATATTGGACTCTGTTCAAAGTGATGTAATGCAAGTGAACAGAGCTGTAAAAGAAGTATCCATGGAGAGTAAGTATTAATAGTTTACCATTTTATGAGTAGAAATATACTGACCATGTTTCTGATTATATGCTGGTGAATCTGATATATGAAATAATGGTTAAATTTTTAGTGTTCGAGAAGTTAATGCAGTATTCATAATTCTTTCTTGAAAGGTTGTAATATGTCTTTCTTGAAAGGTTGTAATATGTTTTATTTTTTATTGAAATTAAACTGCAGCGGAGGGCATTCGGCAGAAGATAATTCTTCTTGACAACTCCATGGGGCATGTGGTAAAAATCAGAAATTGGGATAAACTGCTCCCTTAGTTTCCTTATGTATTGCATACAAGTGGGAGAGTACTTATGTTAGCATTAAACTACACTGACAGGTCAAGGCAGAGGAAGGACTTAAAGCTTTCCTAGATGCAAAGCTGAAATCTATTCCTGACCAAGTGCTGGAATCCAACCAGAGTAAACTAAATGAAATTGCCTCAATGATTTCAGATTTACCAAAGCAGATGGAATCACACTTGGTGAAATTCCAACGGGAACTTTGTATGTTTGTTGCTGAAAAGACAGAGGTACTAATGAATGAGTCTTACAGCATAGTAAAACATTCAATAAAAGGAAAATTCTCAATCCAACAAAATAAGATGTTTTAACGCACACACGCACGCACACACGCACACGCGCGCGCACACACTTGCTCATTGTTATATATAACATTTGCTTCATTATCTCTTAATGCTTGATTGCTTACCATGGCACAAAATCAAGGAACTTTATTTTTCTAATTTTCAATAATAAAAACATAGAGTGTATGTGCACAGGACTTCAGTTGGCAAGATCATTTTTCCTTGTTCCTTTTTTTTTTTTTTTTGGGAAGAAGTCAAATTCGCAGAACCACTATTAATGCTGACATTTAAGCGCCTTCGTTTATATCTTTCTTCTGTTTTTCACACTAAGTGTTGTGTCATCTCTAAATCCATAGTTTCTGGAGCTTTTTCTGAAAATTTAAGTTTTATCTTTTTTTTTCACTTGTCATGAAACTTTTCATTCTGTTATCTTTTTGTTTCACATGATGTGTTCAGCTTTCATCTTGTTTTAAAGTTAATTAGATTACAAATTGGCCTGTAGGCCATCTCTAGAAACTATCATCTTCCATATCCAGGTGCACCTCATATTGCCCCAACATTTTGGTCCCAAACTCTAAATGGCCTCCAGGACTTATTACTATAAAACTTTTTTAGCTGTTCCCTTGGCCACTAGAAGGTTGACATCAGGTTGATGGGTGGTTAAAAAAATTGTTCAATTCTTCCATAGGACACATGGTCCAGAAAGGACCTCATTAGGGAAGTACTTAGAGGATGAAGACGATAATTATCTCTAGACATTATGATGCCGTACAATTCTCCAACCCGTGTCAACCCTCATGCACTGAAGAAATTGAAGTCCACCTAAAATGATTATTATTCGTTGGCATTGCAGGTAATAGGAAATAGCAAGAAGTTTTACAACAATAGCTTTCTAGAAACTCTCCAGTCGCCTAAGGTACATTTTCCACTTCTTGCTGCAGCATTTTTCGTGGCTGTTTAACCATAAAATATAAAGCTTTTTCCTTAATGCATTAGCTAATTATTCACCAGTATCTTTTCTCCGCTTTTCAGAGTAAATGCTACATTGCCGTGCGACAACCTCAGAAGAACCAGATACCAATGTACAGCTCCACAATAAGTGCCCTTTTGATACTAATCACTAGTAAGCTACAATTTTGAAAGGTTGTAATATGTCTTTCTTGAAAGGTTGTAATATGTCTTTCTTGAAAGGTTGTAATATGTCTTTCTTGAAAGGTTGTAATATGTCTTTCTTGAAAGGTTGTAATATGTCTTTCTTGAAAGGTTGTAATATGTCTTTCTTGAAAGGTTGTAATATGTCTTTCTTGAAAGGTTGTAATATGTCTTTCTTGAAAGGTTGTAATATGTCTTTCTTGAAAGGTTGTAATATGTCTTTCTTGAAAGGTTGTAATATGTCTTTCTTGAAAGGTTGTAATATGTCTTTCTTGAAAGGTTGTAATATGTCTTTCTTGAAAGGTTGTAATATGTCTTTCTTGAAAGGTTGTAATATGTCTTTCTTGAAAGGTTGTAATATGTCTTTCTTGAAAGGTTGTAATATGTCTTTCTTGAAAGGTTGTAATATGTCTTTCTTGAAAGGTTGTAATATGTCTTTCTTGAAAGGTTGTAATATGTCTTTCTTGAAAGGTTGTAATATGTCTTTCTTGAAAGGTTGTAATATGTCTTTCTTGAAAGGTTGTAATATGTCTTTCTTGAAAGGTTGTAATATGTCTTTCTTGAAAGGTTGTAATATGTCTTTCTTGAAAGGTTGTAATATGTCTTTCTTGAAAGGTTGTAATATGTCTTTCTTGAAAGGTTGTAATATGTCTTTCTTGAAAGGTTGTAATATGTCTTTCTTGAAAGGTTGTAATATGTCTTTCTTGAAAGGTTGTAATATGTCTTTCTTGAAAGGTTGTAATATGTCTTTCTTGAAAGGTTGTAATATGTCTTTCTTGAAAGGTTGTAATATGTCTTTCTTGAAAGGTTGTAATATGTCTTTCTTGAAAGGTTGTAATATGTTTTATTTTTATTGAAATTAAACTGCAGCGGAGGGCATTCGGCAGAAGATAATTCTTCTTGACAACTCCATGGGGCATGTGGTAAAAATCAGAAATTGGGATAAACTGCTCCCTTAGTTTCCTTATGTATTGCATACAAGTGGGAGAGTACTTATGTTAGCATTAAACTACACTGACAGGTCAAGGCAGAGGAAGGACTTAAAGCTTTCCTAGATGCAAAGCTGAAATCTATTCCTGACCAAGTGCTGGAATCCAACCAGAGTAAACTAAATGAAATTGCCTCAATGATTTCAGATTTACCAAAGCAGATGGAATCACACTTGGTGAAATTCCAACGGGAACTTTGTATGTTTGTTGCTGAAAAGACAGAGGTACTAATGAATGAGTCTTACAGCATAGTAAAACATTCAATAAAAGGAAAATTCTCAATCCAACAAAATAAGATGTTTTAACGCACACACGCACGCACACACGCACACGCGCGCGCACACACTTGCTCATTGTTATATATAACATTTGCTTCATTATCTCTTAATGCTTGATTGCTTACCATGGCACAAAATCAAGGAACTTTATTTTTCTAATTTTCAATAATAAAAACATAGAGTGTATGTGCACAGGACTTCAGTTGGCAAGATCATTTTTCCTTGTTCCTTTTTTTTTTTTGGGAAGAAGTCAAATTGCAGAACCACTATTAATGCTGACATTTAAGCCTTCGTTTATATCTTTCTTCTGTTTTTCACACTAAGTGTTGTGTCATCTCTAAATCCATAGTTTCTGGAGCTTTTTCTGAAAATTTAAGTTTTATCTTTTTTTTTCACTTGTCATGAAACTTTTCATTCTGTTATCTTTTTGTTTCACATGATGTGTTCAGCTTTCATCTTGTTTTAAAGTTAATTAGATTACAAATTGGCCTGTAGGCCATCTCTAGAAACTATCATCTTCCATATCCAGGTGCACCTCATATTGCCCCAACATTTTGGTCCCAAACTCTAAATGGCCTCCAGGACTTATTACTATAAAACTTTTTTAGCTGTTCCCTTGGCCACTAGAAGGTTGACATCAGGTTGATGGGTGGTTAAAAAAATTGTTCAATTCTTCCATAGGACACATGGTCCAGAAAGGACCTCATTAGGGAAGTACTTAGAGGATGAAGACGATAATTATCTCTAGACATTATGATGCCGTACAATTCTCCAACCCGTGTCAACCCTCATGCACTGAAGAAATTGAAGTCCACCTAAAATGATTATTATTCGTTGGCATTGCAGGTAATAGGAAATAGCAAGAAGTTTTACAACAATAGCTTTCTAGAAACTCTCCAGTCGCCTAAGGTACATTTTCCACTTCTTGCTGCAGCATTTTTCGTGGCTGTTTAACCATAAAATATAAAGCTTTTTCCTTAATGCATTAGCTAATTATTCACCAGTATCTTTTCTCCGCTTTTCAGAGTAAATGCTACATTGCCGTGCGACAACCTCAGAAGAACCAGATACCAATGTACAGCTCCACAATAAGTGCCCTTTTGATACTAATCACTAGTAAGCTACAATTTGGAATAAGGAACTATGTTAATGATCCATAAAATAAAAATCAGAATTTAAGGATGTGGACCTATTGCGAGTTTCATGCAGGATGACAATATTCTAACATGTCGATAGCTATAATATTATCATTAAGATCAGCAACAATAAACAAAATTCTTGTTTGGGCCACTATCAATCTTTCATTGTAAGACATATAGAAGAAACTGACATTAATTTTTCTTATACTACACTTTTTAGAGCATTTGGTGATATTCAAAATGTTTTTTTCATGTATAGTTATTCAGATGTCTTTCCTAGTTAATGAACTTGTCATAATCTTTCCTTATAATAGTCCCGTGCTGCCTCCATTTGGTCATACAAGAAGGATTTCAGCTCCCAAGATGGAAGCAGATATTCCAAAAACATTAAAACCAAAGGTTACTGGCTCAAACTGCAATGTCATGCTTAAGCGAGAAGAAATTCCAATCCTACCAAAGGTACTCCGGGTGTTTGCTAATATTTGGCTGGAAAATATATGTCTGCTTTCAAATCTTTTTACCTAAATAATTTTTCTGCTGATGTTTGTCTCTATGTCAGTCAAACAACCTTTTTCTTTTGATTTTGCTTCTCCATGGCAAGATTGAAACCCAGAGAAGGTCCAATCATGCCAAACTAAATACATGTGGATGAAACTTTCTGTTATTCGCTTAAATGTAACAAGTCCATGCAATGCAGGAGAAAGATTTCAGAGTAACTATTGACTCAGATGAAGAGAGTGATGTTGGTCTTTCTTGCCTACTTGTGAAAAAAGAAACAGGTAAAATCAACTGCCTTGCTTGCAGTGCATTTATGAAAACTCTGGTAAATGTTTTTCAGTAACAATTACCCCCATGAGAACGCTACTGCATTTTTCTAGTTTATTATGCTAATCGTTCTGCTTATGTACTAGTAGAAATGTAAAAAAGAATTGCCTTTCTCACAGGAATCTGTTATAAGTTATAACTAGACATATTCAGTAATGTTGTCATACACAGTATTTAGTCCACTCGGAGAGCTGCATCATTTATTCATTGGAAATTTAATGAAGCTTATCCTGGGAAGTTCATAACGAAAATATGTACCTGAGTTTCCCTTCTAAAAGAAACTGGCAGTCAGTTCTGATCTTGTTTAAAAACATGCTGTTGTTTTACACTGTCCATTCTTTCTTTATGTCCATCAACCACATCCCGCCGCCCATTTGGAGCATTGATTCTAAACAGCCATGCTGAAGTACTTGCAAACATTTTATGGTCGAAAAATGCTGAGTGTACTACTTTTTTTTAAACTACTTTGGCACTACTATTCACAAAGGAGTGGGGGCCTCACTTGAAAATTGTATTGATGACTCATCATGGTCCTACTCTTTTGTGAGTGATAGTACCAAAGTAGTAGAGAAAGTGTAGTACACTTATCACTACTCTTTATGGTTAAGGCATTCTGTTACTCACCCACACTGTCTACCCCATTAGGAGACCAGATGTCCATGCTGTCAATGTCATTATGTGGCTATCATAAAGTAAATCCTAGGGTGCTTAGAAAGAGTCAACATGCTTTCATAGTGGTACTTATTGCTGTAAGCATGTAACACATGTAGTAAAAAATTAAATTCTACCAGGAACTGTAAAAAAGCAATTTAATACTATTAGCGAATGTCAGCTATTTCTGTGTAAACAGAGGGTTTTTTTTTGCGGAATGATATACTTTGTGTATATGTGCAGAACCATGATATACTAGTACATGTAGCCCAAGCACCGATATTCATTTAATACATTTACTTGTTTGCTCTTAGCTTTTTCCAGATTAAAAATGTATTTCATTTTGTCCATTATATGGCATCACCATCCTGTTAAAAGATGTCTAAAAATGTGAGAATTAATTAGTAGTTTCGAAGTCTTATAGGTTAATCATATAATATTGCTGATGTCACGTAATCTTCTACACAAGAGCCAACCTTTGACTGTAAGCCAGTACCAGAGCCAGAAACTTATTATGCATTCTTTTGATTGGACATGGCAGGTAAAGCAAGTCATTTGGTGGAAGAAGCCAAAGAAGAAACTCTTCGGATTCTACGAAAAGCGAGAAAGAGAAAGAGAAGGCAAAGTAACTGTGTGATTTTAGATTGAAGGTAACTATAACAGGCCATGTTGTACCTTATTGTTAGCATCACACTCTTGGGTTCCACCAGTTTTATTTAGGAGGAGCTGAATGTTTTTACATAAAACATGATTTTTAAAAATCTGTAAATCCTCTGGCAGCTGTTGCTTTAAACATTCCACTTTCAAGTGAACGCAGGCTGTTGGCAAGAGAAGTCACAGTTTCCCTTGTTTAACTGACAGTCTGAGCCAAAACGGCATTCTTTTGCACTTTGTTTTGGCAATCAACAAAGGCTTATTGTTTCTTCAGAACTAGCTAGTTACATACAATTGATCAATTTTTAAAATTATTTTTTTGGAATCCAACAAAACCTGCGGAACATTTAGTATGTTCTAAGTTAGATGCATATGCATATCCATCAGAAAAAGCATTATCCTCGTTGATATGTCGCTTTCAATCAATCCAGTCTGACCTTAGTAATGAGGCCTATTCCAATGCATCAGTCTCCTCTTGTCCAGTCCCAACTCCCAAGTATAACTTGACTCTTAGGTCAGGCATTTTAGTTCTGTAAGCTCTTGTTGTCCAAGATTTATTTCACTGACAACTCTTGTTTTTTCATTTTGCTCGTCATGGTAATATGATTTCTAGACATATATCCTCTAGCCTTTTGACACTTCCCTTTCCTGTTTCATTTAATTTCTTGCCTTCCTTTTTAGTCGAAAACGACATTAAGTGCACGTTTGGCGAGTTATTTAACATATAAGTGAGTTTTACCTTATAAGGATCCAAAATCATGTTTGGTAAATGTTACTTATTTACTTATTTTTCACTTATAAGTAACCAAAAATAAGTCGGAAATCCCAACTTAATTTTTGGATACTTATAAGTAGATTTGCTCATTTATAGTAAAAGACTACTCTGCTCTCTAATATAATAAGTTATTTATAAGGATTTAAGAAATAGGTATTAGCCAAACATGCCCTAAAACTACCCTTATTTTAATTGGGATTCGTTTCTCTAAGCTAATGGTGTGAAGATAACGGAACAATATTAGTTTATTGCAAGAAGCCCAACCACTGGTTGATGATTTACGAGTAATGGACTGGAAACACGACCTTTCAATGTTGAAAGCCTCTCTTAGTGGTGTCTTATTAGATTGCACTTCAATATGTTGCTGTTACAAGTTTCTGTGGGCCTCAAAGCGCAAAGGGACAATTTCAATTTAAAGTGGCTTTCTGTATGGGAGAGAGACAGAAAAGAGAAAAATCCACTAGCTAGAACCCCATCAATTTGCTTTAGCAAAGGCAGACACAAGACGAGCATGTCATGTGTGATGGATTAAAGTCTATTAACAGTTTCGATGTCAGTTACAGAATAAAAGGTAGAAGTGGAGTTGGTCAATTCTAATTTCCAAGAGTAGTTGGTACTAACTCTCTTTCCCACTTATTTTCTTCTCCATTTTTTTTTAAAAAGATGCTTATCTCAGATTCATCTTTTCTAAGAAAACTATTTTCATATTCCTGATTAAAAAGTACTTCACACGCAAACTTATTAAAAAAAAACTAGGCAAGGACTAGTACGTCTCGCTGATGTAGCACGCTCGAATTCGTCAATGTTTTGTAATAGTAAACTCTCGTTGGATACGATAAAAATGATAAGCATGTTTGTATATGTCTAAAATGATAATATCGTATTATTATAGAATTATCTAAGATTAGATAAACATGTTTTAGTTGGATTAGTTGAGAAATGATAATGATAGCCGCTCTACACAAGGTGAAGAAACTCCATAAACAAAGTGATGATGAAGGGGACAGCCCATCAAACTCCATGCTATATCCCCTTCACAGTCTCCTGTATCCCCAGTTGAAGTCTACATGCTCAACAAAAGGCCAAATATGAAGTTGCAATATTTGGTGAGATGTCTACACTAGCCTAAGTCACTCAATTGAGAAACCCCAGCTGGATAATGATTGACCACTTAAAAACACATGCGTGCAAACGGATAGTTCTGAGCCATAACGAAAAGGAAAGTTGAAATTTGCAATCTATTTATATGCAGGGTGTTCTGATAAAATTTGCACTGCATCTTTGAAGGTTGAAAGTGACCGTCGGAGTTGTCATGAGCAGGTAGAATATAAATTCTTGATTTTAAGGAAGCAATGGAGGGTGCTAGGGCCCTTTGTTGGTTTAGTGGTGCACCCTGGTGAGAGAGCATGACATTCTTGAGGATGGGCCATTTTATTTAGTGCGAGGTTGGATTGCATATACAAGGCAAGGGAGATACAAACAGCTAGATCTCCACTATATTTGCCGCTCAACAACACCACTATCGCAGAAAATAAAATAAAAAACCAGTTGGGAGAGATTTATGTACACAAATCTCATATTTGGGGGATAGGATCATAGGACGAGTGTTAGAATTTTCACAAATAAAAGAAAAGGAGCTAATAACAAAGGAAGATGTTACATTTTTGATCTGATGCGGATTGAGCGGATATCCAGGATAACTGTTTTTGCTCAGCCTCATTCATGCCTCCTTGTAATTTTTTAAAATAAAATACGGTTGCCCACCATTTTACCTCCAAAATAATTTTATCCACAGAAAAAATTTATTTTAACGATATTATGTTATTTCACTAGTTTAGATGACTAATTTATAAAGTACCTTCTGTAAATTTATAATCATATTTCAGTCAGGAAAGATAGAAGTGTGACACAATCATGACTATTCTCTTACTTTATTTTCTCTTTTTATGCAGTCAGATTAAGAAGTTATACTAAATGTTACGTATATGAACAAACAAGTTTATTAACATGTCACTGCACACTAAGTAACATGGAAATAGTATAAAACTGATTCTATCAAATTAAACAATATATTTAATAAATATAATGATTATACCATTATTGAGTTTGATCATTGGGTATTATCATAGAAATCATCACAATCAGTGATGTAATTGCTCGAGGCGTTTCACCTCGTACTTAATATAAATATAAATATAGTTAACGTGATGCAGCATTAACAAACAAGTTCCAAATGAAAATTTCTAAAAGTTTTACTATGTCGATCGAAAATTTCCTCAATATTAGTCCTTCAAATCTCTAATTTTTGAATTTAATCTTTCAAATCATTGAATTGTTATTTGATCCCTCGGTTCTTATAAGTTGTATCGAAATCCGTCCCTCAAATCAATGAAATTTCTATTAGATCCCCTAATTTTTATATGTTATTTCAAATCTATCCTTTTTGTCCATAGCAGTATTAGCAAGATACGAGAATTGAAGGACTTCCCTGCAATTCCAATGAGGGGGGATAATTTCAATATATTTAAATTAAGGGACTTATTTCGAAAAAGAAAGAAAATTTAGTGGGGGCACTTCAGGGATAAAAATGCACGCCACGAGCACAACCCCATAAAACTGCAAAAGCCAACGTAACGTAGAAAAAGAGAAGAGAATCAGAGAACCAGGAAACTGTATACAAGGAAACAAGGGTGTCCTTTTCGGGCAACTGCAGCCGTAGCGAAGCTACCCAATTTTCCCTTCCCAAAATACCCCTCCTCCGGCCCTCCTCTAATGGCGGCTCTCCGCGGTTTCTAATGCCCCAAACCCGCATCCTAACTGCTCCTATGGCAATTCCACAAACTGGGTCTTCGCTAATTTTACCGCTTCAGTTGTTAAAAGGTGAAAAGATTCGATTTTTGAGGGCTTAATAGAATTTTGTGGAAGAAGAAGATGGTTGTTGAGAGTTGTTGATTATTGCTCCATTTTTGGGAATTTAGTTGAAGTAGATTCTTGCCTTTGCTTTCAAAAGGATGGCAACAGCTGCTTAAAGCTTTGTGTAGATTGTGAAGTCTTTTGTCTTATTGTAAGATGTGGGAGCAAAATTCAAAGTTGGGTGCATATGTAGAAGAAAAAAGCTATGATTCCTTTCGTCACTAGTGAGCAAAGAACAGCTTAGATTGCTCAGTTTTATCCCTTTAAGTGGCAAAATTTTTTTGTTCAGTGGGTAGCTTTCGAGGCTCTATCAGCTAGTTCTTGATCTCAGGTATCTTAACATATTTTTTTTTCTCTTGAAATTGCCTAATTAGTGCTTGTATAAGTATTTGTAATGGCTGTAGTCTGAATCTGCTTGAATTGTATTCCGTCATCGCTTAGAGTAAAGATTTATGATTTGATCATGGAATAGAATTGCATGATTGACTTGATTGTCCAATGTCAGACTTGAGCTAATTCCTTTTTTGTTTCTCTATGTGATGGGGTTTGGCATTTCGTTTTCTTAAATTTAGTTCCACGTGCCCCCGCAGGTTGAACGCCCTTTTTTAATGGGCTGAAACCTGGACTCACGCAGCGGTGTCAAATTTTAGAAAATCCGCTTTAAATTTGTGGCCGGTGGGATTTGAACCTGGGTTGCTCTGATACCATCTTAAATTTAGTTCCACTAACCATTACACCAAAACTCCGAAGTTATGGTGAGGGTCAATGATTATAGTTTTATATTAATTCTAACACGTTTTGTTAATAACATGTAATTTGGTAGCCTTTCCTTGATTTATAATAATATTATTATTTGGTTAATTTGAAGCTGGTGAGTGGCTTCAAGCTTCTAGAGAAGAAGAATACCGAATCATTTGATTTCATATGCACCTAAGTTCTGGTTCTGTTAATGGAAGTTCTTATTGCGAAAATTCTGTTAATAGACATTGTAGTTAAATGACAGATGCCTTCAGTCCAAATAAAGCAAAAATACTGAAAATGGTTTAATCGCATCTTGTATTCACTCCATTTCTGATTTACTTATTGCAATAGCATATTCATAAAGAATGCTTTTGATTGTCAAAACATTCAGTTGCCAAGGTATATAAGATCAATCTCATTATCTTTTTAGCACATTCAAAATATATGCTAACTCAGATGAAACTTAGAAATACACTCCCTATTTGAGGAACTTAAGAATTTACTATCTCCAGAATGCATGTTTGGGTACTTTCCATGTAGCATAACCTGAATGCACTTCGCTCTCTTTCCCTTTCTTAAACTGATCCTGTTGTCACAAAGAACTGGTTCGTTCTTTTCCTTTCTTAAACTGATCCTGTTGTCACAAAGATTCCTTTCTTAAACTGATCCTGTTGTCACAAAGAACTGGTTCGTTACATCCTTACTATATTATTTTTATATTCCAGCAGATTTTTATAAGCAACTTTCTCTCGATAAAAGTAGGAGACAAGCATTCATTTGTTTGTTATGGCAAAGAGATTTCTCAAACAGAATCCATGCACTGAGAGAGATGATGCAGGCTGCCTCTCTGGTTTTATAGGCATCTTTGATTTCCGTGTTGGCCACTATTCTCAGAAATTGCTTTCCGATAGAAAGCGTAGCAAGGTTCTTGGTAAGCAATCTTCTCCATAAAATCTGTATGCTATAACTATTGACAGTTCTAAATTTTTCCCCTCTTTTGGCCATTAAAATGATACTTCAACGTGTTATTGTACTCTTGCATCTTCTTTTGAAATGAAATTTTTATTAGGAATCAATGAAAATATTTAGGAAGCTAAAGGAGAATCTTTAAGCCAGGATAGATCATTCACTTCTCACCATTTTGACACGCCATGAGAAATGGATTCATACTTTCCCTACTATTTGTATTGTGATCCTTATTTGACTAGCTTGTCATAGATGCCAAAGATAGGAGCTTATTGTTTTATTTGCTTTGAAACTTCACCATTTCTTATAGTTTAAATTTTTTTTTCTATTGTTAACTTTTATGGAATGAAATTAATGACTTTGTCATTTTCAGTTTCTATTAGGTCCTTAACTATTGTTGATTTATCTTGTGCAGCAACTGGATATTCAAGGAAGAAACTTGATTTTCCCAGAAATTCTGCAGTAAAACTTGAAGAAGTAGATGCAAATTTGCACAAGGTAACTAGAATTACACAAGTTCTTCTATAAACCTATTCTTTCTGGGCATACTTGTTTTTTTTTTTTTTTCATTTGATGGAAAAAGTAAACTTCTCTTGCAATATCAACAATGTAGTTATATATGTTCTTTAAGGTGGATGTTGTAGGAGATGGTATTAAATACAGATGTAGAGTCGATGATAAAAAGTTTACAGCTTTTTAAAAAATATTTTAGCCTCTACCCAAAAACATTTAATCCATCATATATGGTAGTTAATTTTTCTTGAACAACCAAACTCTATCTTAGTGGTATTATCCAAATATTATGAGAGTTAGTAAGACTAGTCTGTTTTTATGGGAATAAGGTCAAGCACTTGTGATTTCAAATCTTCTAGATTGAAAATAATCTAACGTTAACTGCAAACCTTGTTTTAAAACATTGAACGGTAGCCCCTACGCTAGAAATGATTTGTATATTGAAAGATTGCAGTTCAAAACACTTGATAACTTATTAATTTCAGGATGTCAACATCAAAGCAAAAAAGGATACTTCAGGCATGATAAGTGTCAAGACACTCATGGAGGAAGAAATGTCTAGAACACATACAACCGAGATCCATAACAGTAAACTTGAGCGTTCACAATCTGAGGAGAATAATAAGAAGAAAAGCAAGAAGAAGTGTAATGAACTTCCACACCAGCATATCAACAATTTGAGGTGTGCTAATCCTGCTGAAAGCTCTTCAGTGACCAATGACTTAGCTTCGTCTATGATACAATTTTACCATGACAATTATCCATGCAAAGGTCAAGTTGACTCTGAACTCGACTCCTGTCCTCTTCCGGGAAATATTACTCATAGGAAGAAAATTCATCTTGATGACGAGCTTTCTGAAAAGTATCTTGTGCTTCAAAAGGCTCTGGGTGATGCAGCCAAGGTTTTCCTCAGTCAGAAGCTCTTAGATTCAAATGAGCTTATCCACAACAGAGCGTTCCAATCCAAAGAGTTCATGGATGCATTAGAGATACTAAGTTCAAACAAGGAGTTACTTGTGAATCTTATTCAAGACCAAAATTTGACCCTACTGAGACACATTCAAGATATTCAGGATGCTCTTGGTAGTGAAAGGACGAGCACTTCCAAGAAAATTGAGGATTCTATAACTAGTGACTTACTTCCAAAACAAAACCATCATAAATTTTTCAGGAAGAAGGATAAACTCAAGAGAAGTGATATTTCTCAGGATAGAAGCCAAATAGTTCTTTTGGAGCCAAGTCCAGTAAAAGTTGAGAATGATTCAGTAACTCAAATTCTAAGTTCTTCACCTCTTTCACATCATTGCTTGAAACAAGAAGAACGTTTAAGAGCTAAGTCATATTTTTCTATTAAAGGAATCAAAAGAAGGTGGGGACGTGTCATGGGTGAGAACAAAAAGGAGAATCATTCAATTTACATGGACAAACTACTGGATAAAATTTCATATGGGTTTAAAGATTCAGGTGATACTCAAAAGGGTATTGTTTTGGCTAGCAAAAGTCCTTGCGCTTCTCAGAATTCTTCTCAACTTTTTGCAGTTGAGAAGAAAAGGGAGAAACCGAAGCTGAACATTGAACATCCTCAACATGGAGATCTTGCCAATGAATATCTAAATGAGATGTTAACTGTGAGAGATGAAAAGGATAGCTCACCAACAGTCTCTAAATCCTTGGAAAGAGTAGTGTCTCTTCGAGAATGCAACTCATCATCTCCTAGATTTGGTCAAGAAAACAACAAAGAACTTGTATTGTCATCTCGAAAGATTATATTTTCCTCGTCGCAGCAGGTAAATGGAGAAATTCCTATTGACCATTTAAGTCCACTGAGTCAAAATTTAGATCAAGATGCCAAAATGCTTGAAACTGAATTGAACCAAGAATGCGTTGCAGATGACTCGAAGCTAAAGGGTATAATCTCTTTCTATTTTATTTGGGGTGCATTGAGAATCTTCCTAGATAACTCCTAAAATATTGGTTCTTTGTTATTTTTCCTTCTTAAACTCGGTTACAGGAAGTATTAAAATTGTAGAAACATCAGATATCAAACTTTTGGAAGAACATGATGATTTGGATGTACTCTCTGAATCAATTGGCAATGAACCAGGTGTAATGTGTGAAGTATGTGAGGCTGAAGGATCATCTGCACTTGGAGAGCTGGTAAGCTCTTTTCTTCACTAAAATGTGAATACTGCTCTATCACATCCTTTATCATATACGTTCCTTATTATAAGCAATAAATCTGTATAATTTTTTTTCAGAAGACAGCAGATGATAAACCACTATTGGTGATTCCATCTTTATCCATTTCACCCGGAATTTTACACATAGAAAATTCAGAAAACTCTGATTGCATCCTTGAAAAGCCAGATAGGCCAAGTCCAGTATCGGTTCTTGAACCGTTCTTCTTGGAAGATACCATCAGTCCTGGGAGCACGACGGCCAATCATGGTAAATGACTTTATGGAAATTGTCTCAATCCTTAACTCGATCAGGAATGTTTAATATAATAGTTTTCACGATATAACTGCTTTCACTTTATGTTGGAATGTTGGATTATCATTATCTAATGGCCTATGATCCCAGAAACTTCATTTTATTTCCCTCCAACTTAGGTTTATTTCTGTCTATAAAATTGTCATAGAAGGTTATTTTTATACATTTGTTACTAAGAAGCTCTCTCCTCCTCAAAAGATATGCTTTTTACTGGATTTAGCTTCTATGATCATTCAATTATTATGCTAATGGTATATGTTATTATCAACCTCCCTTTAAAATGTCACAACCCGTTAAGTTTTGGGTTCTCAGGAAGCCCACTTTTTCCCAGGAAAAAAAAAACTAGAAGTGTGAACCACAGTTTTCACTGGCAAAATTGTCCCCCTTAAATAGATTATGTTTCCCCCATGGAGATTATAACATTAATCGTTACAATCATTTGCAGTTGTTCTGCCCCTACAACATCAGCAAATTGATTTCCAAGATCACATTCATTCAACAATTGTACTTACCCCACAAGATTCTGAAGACCAGCCATCAACTTGTTTTGATGAAAAGGAGGCCATATTTGGTTACGTAACAACACTATTACAGTCATCTGGCATGAATCACTCTCAGATTTTAGAGACGCGCAGTTCATCCTATCAGTTTCTGACCCCATCCGTATTGGAAGAAGTCGGAACAATGTTCAGTCTATTACCCGATGATGCAATGCTTCTCTTTGATTGTACAAATGAAGTCCTCGCAGAGATTAAAGAGAGATTATTTTGTTGCACTTCTTGGGTTCATATCATCAAGCCCAGTAGCCAAGTGATCCTAAGGGGACCAGATTTTATACAAGAAGTCTGTAAAGGCATTGATAGGCATCTTCAACTATCAGAGTTTACATTAGATGAGTTTGCTAGGAAAGATTTAGAAGGTAGAAGTTGGATGGATCTTTGGTCGGAAATTGAAGAAATTGTTTTTGAGATGGCTGATACCATTCTTGATGAAATAATAGAGGAAAATATGTCTTAAATAATTTTCAGGTGTGTAGACATGTTGTAGAGCTTTCGCATTTACAGTGAAGTTCTGATTGCGAGCTTGTAAGTTTGTGAATGATGAGTGTAAAACAGAATAAGATTGACGATGAGGTTGTACAGTTTTCAACGTTACTTGTTTTTTGGTTTGCGAGGGCACTCCCCCACGATCATTTGGACCATGGGTATCAAACCCCCGGACGTGGCTAAGGGGCACCCCCCAACCAACGTTACTCTTTATCTATGATAGAAGAGACTAGTGATACTATATTTGAAACTATATTGTATTTTCAAATTCTTTTATTTTACCATGTTTTGTTGTTTTCCTATATATATATATATATATATATATATATATATATATATATATATATATATATATATATATATATATATATATATATATATATATATATATATATATATATATATATATATATATATATATATATATATAGAGAGAGAGAGAGAGAGAGAGAGAGAGAGAGGAAAGCTCCTATAAACTTATATATATATATAATTTTTTCAGAAGACAGCAGATGATAAACCACTATTGGTGATTCCATCTTTATCCATTTCACCCGGAATTTTACACATAGAAAATTCAGAAAACTCTGATTGCATCCTTGAAAAGCCAGATAGGCCAAGTCCAGTATCGGTTCTTGAACCGTTCTTCTTGGAAGATACCATCAGTCCTGGGAGCACGACGGCCAATCATGGTAAATGACTTTATGGAAATTGTCTCAATCCTAAACTCGATCAGGAATGTTTAATATAATAGTTTTCACGATATAACTGCTTTCACTTTATGTTGGAATGTTGGATTATCATTATCTAATGGCCTTATGATCCCAGAAACTTCATTTTATTTCCCTCCAACTTAGGTCCTCCTCAAAAGATATGCTTTTTACTGGATTTAGCTTCTATGATCATTCAATTATTATGCTAATGGTATATGTTATTATCAACCTCCCTTTAAAATGTCACAACCCGTTAAGTTTTGGGTTCTCAGGAAACCCACTTTTTCCCAGGAAAAAAAAAACTAAAAGTGTGAACCACAGTTTTCACTGGCAAAATTGTCCCCCTTAAATAGATTATGTTTCCCCCATGGAGATCATAACATTAATCGTTACAATCATTTGCAGTTGTTCTGCCCCTACAACATCAGCAAATTGATTTCCAAGATCACATTCATTCAACAATTGTACTTACCCCACAAGATTCTGAAGACCAGCCATCAACTTGTTTTGATGAAAAGGAGGCCATATTTGGTTACGTAACAACACTATTACAGTCATCTGGCATGAATCACTCTCAGATTTTAGAGACGCAGTTCATCCTATCAGTTTCTGACCCCATCCGTATTGGAAGAAGTCGGAACAATGTTCAGTCTATTACCCGATGATGCAATGCTTCTCTTTGATTGTACAAATGAAGTCCTCGCAGAGATTAAAGAGAGATTATTTTGTTGCACTTCTTGGGTTCATATCATCAAGCCCAGTAGCCAAGTGATCCTAAGGGGACCAGATTTTATACAAGAAGTCTGTAAAGGCATTGATAGGCATCTTCAACTATCAGAGTTTACATTAGATGAGTTTGCTAGGAAAGATTTAGAAGGTAGAAGTTGGATGGATCTTTGGTCGGAAATTGAAGAAATTGTTTTTGAGATGGCTGATACCATTCTTGATGAAATAATAGAGGAAAATATGTCTTAAATAATTTTCAGGTGTGTAGACATGTTGTAGAGCTTTCGCATTTACAGTGAAGTTCTGATTGCGAGCTTGTAAGTTTGTGAATGATGAGTGTAAAACAGAATAAGATTGACGATGAGGTTGTACAGTTTTCAACGTTACTTGTTTTTTGGTTTGCGAGGGCACTCCCCCACGATCATTTGGACCATGGGTATCAAACCCCCGGACGTGGCTAAGGGGCACCCCCCAACCAACGTTACTCTTTATCTATGATAGAAGAGACTAGTGATACTATATTTGAAACTATATTGTATTTTCAAATTCTTTTATTTTACCATGTTTTGTTGTTTTCCTATATATATATATATATATATATATATATATATATATATATATATATATATATATATATATATATATATATATATATATATATATATATATATATATATATATATATATATATATTATATATATATATATATATATATATATATATATATATATATATATATATATATATATATATAATATATATATATATATATATATATATATATATATAATATATATATATATATATATATATATATATATATATATATAATATATATATATATATATATATATATATATATATATATATATATATATATATATATATATATATATATATATATATATATATATATATATATATATATATATATATATATATATATATATATATATATATATATATATATATATATATAGAGAAGTATGAACTTAAGTTCATAATGAATAGTGGTGCACCAACTTTTCTAACCACTCATCTTGCTTTGGGATCCGTGAAAGATATAAAGGTCACTTTGAGATTTGTGCATCACAAATCTCAAGGCAAGATGAGTGGATAAAAAGTTGGTGCACCACTATTCATTATGAACTTAAGTTCATATATATATATATATTATATATATATATATATATATATATATATATATATATATATATATATATATATATATATATATATTATATATATATATATAGAGAGAGAGAGAGGAAAGCTCCTATAAACTTAAGTGGATAGGAAATAGTCATCCACCAACTTTTATATATATATATATATAGAGAGAGAGAGAGGAAAGCTCCTATAAACTTAAGTGGATAGGAAATAGTCATCCATCAACTTTTATATATATATATAATATATATATATATATTATATATATATATATATATATATATATATATATATATATATATATATATATATATATATATATATATATATATATATATATATATATATATATATATATATATATATATATATATATATATATATATATAACTTTTTCAGGTTTTTCTAGTGCTCATGGTGTGTGTACAAGCGTTCCAAAACATAAAGGAAAAAAACTTGGAAAAACAGGAAAAGCTTTGGGATGTTAAAGTGAAAATTCTTCAAGGATTAGCTTAACATCCCAAAGTAACAACCATTAAGCTTAACGTGTCATGTTGCAAGCACGTGACTAAAAAAGAAAATAACCCTCTATGCTTACTTTTCTTATTATTATTTCCACTAATAAATTTTTTGGACTAAGCCGTAATTTGCCTTCTTTCTGTTATGTGCTCAGCACATCGAAGGCTAGATTTGACAGTGTTATTTTAAGGGGTTAAAAGTGAACAGTCTTCAATGTGTTTTTAGTGGAACAAAAAAGTTCAACGGTTTATGTGCAAAACCCCTCAATGTTAACGGGGAATTTTGTGGAATAAAAATAGTTACAAACTTAGTTTTGTAAAGTTAACCTAAAAATAAAATAAAATAAATTAAATTTGATTTGAAGACTGAAGAGAATTTTAAGGTAATCAGAGTTTCACCTTTTCCAAGAAAGAGGATAAATTTTCAGCTCTACATATATAACGTGAAAGCCTCCATATATACTAAGATATCATATTGGATTTTGTACTATAGGACAAAAAAAAAAAAGAAGTTAGGAAATAGAGGAACTTTCTGTGATGAAGCCAAAATTAAAAAAATAAAGGGGAGGAAACAAGGGATAAAAGATTATTGGCTTCTATTTTTCCTGGGAAAAATAATTTTCATAAAACATATTTCAGATAACATAAAATGTCCGTGTCAAATTGCTAGTCTTGTACTAATAACATATTGTCTACATAAGCGCTAAGTACGTGTCCGCACGGTTGGGTCCGGTTTTCTTTTTTTTCTAAAATAAAGGTGAGGGATGAAGTTGAGAGAATAAAACAATTTGGGAGGCAAATTTACAATTATCATTATTTAGAAAAATTTTAAAAATACATACAATTTGGGGGTGTATATCAAAAAAATCAGAATTAAAATAACGATAAATTTTACTAAACCCCCAAATAAGTTTAAGTGTTTGAACTAAAACCCCAATATCTTTGAAACTTTCACTAAACCCCAATAACTTTTGGCAAAACCCCAAAATTAACTTGTTAGGTCATGTACAGTTAAATGATCAAAATACCCCTCGATAGATTTTGGCAAAAATCCAATAAGTTTTACTTTCTGTTAGTTAACCCCAATAATGTTTGGCAAAACCCCAATAATAGATTTTGACAATTTTCAGATTTTCAAGAGGTTTGTATGTAATTTTTAAATTTTTAGAAGGTTTTTGTAATTTTGGACTTTGACGAGGTTTGTTTATATTTTTTATTTTCTGTGGGTTGTTTATAATTTTTAAATTTTTGTGGTTCTTTTGTAATTTTTAAAGTTGAAGGTCAGTTTGAAAATTTCATATTTTTAAGGGGCTATTTGCAATTTAGATTTTTAAAGGTTTTATTTTTTTATTTTTATTGGGGTTTTAATATAATTTTGATATTTTTAGGTGTTTGTTTGAATTTTTGATTCTTCAGAGGTTGTTTGTAATTTTTAGATTTTAAAGGGGATTGTTTAGAGTTTTGGATTTTTATAAGGGATTTTTGTAAATTTATGAATCTTTTTAGGGAATTTAATAAATTAGAATATTTAGATTTTTCAATTTTTTGCAATTCCTGATTTTTAGGGGCATGTATGTAATTTTTTTCTTTAGAATATCGTGTTTTCTCTAGGGGTTTCTGTAACTTTTCGTAATTAAAGGGGATTGTTTGTAACTTTCACATTTTCTACATGTTGTTTGTATTTTAGATTATTTTAAAGAGCTATTTGTATTTTTCATATTTTTTATGGTTGTTTGTAATTTTGTTGACTTGCAAATAGGAAGGATTTTGAGTGGTACATACTTGACTTGAGGGTTAATTTTTGTTAATGTAGAATTATGTAGTAACACCATTATGGAGGCTAAGTGCAAAAAGTTAAAACATTTTTGGGGTTTTCTGAAATTCTCAAGCTTCTTGGAGGTTTAGTGAGAGTCAAATATTTTGGGGTTTAAATGCTAAATGCCTAAAGTTATGGGAGGCTTATTGAAATTTTACCCTTTAAAAAGTAAGCAGGGCCACAGGCCAATTTTTATTTAGATTTTTAATTATGGATTGTTATAATTTAGTTAAATTTAACAAAGATTTAATTATTAGAATTTTCTATTTTTATGGATAGAATTTTATAATTATGGATATGAATAATTTTAATTTGATGAGTATTCTTATAAATTTAGAATTAGTTGTACACATGCCATCTTCTAATAGGATAAAGGGATAGATGGTAACTTTTTGTTGAGAGTTTGATACGCGGTTTTTCCTTCTTTTTTTCTTTTGGTATACATGATGCTTTTTGATGTCTTTGAGGAAAGTTCACCAATTTCTCTTTAATAAAGGAGGATATTATCATTGTAAAGAAAGAAAACACAAAAAATAAAATTTATTGTTTTTCCCACAGTATAACTATATATATTTCCAAATAGGAGTAATTATTTTTCTAAAAGAGGGATTGTACACTGATCTTTACTGTGTGGCCTTCTCATAAATAACTACAAAGGAAATGTCTTTTCTCTTTTTTCTTTTTCTTTTTTTTTTGATGGGGGTTGGGTGGGGGGGGGATGGGGATATATGGCAGGTTTAATATACATGAATGTTTCAATTTCAATTTTAATAGAAAATAAAAACCTAGCGTGGGTAATGCGGACAGTTGGGAGTAGGGTGCGTGGTGGGGCGTTTGAGCCGTGACCATGCGGATTCAAGTTCAGGCGGGGGGTCGAGTGGCAGCGCTTACTTCTCCGATCCAGTGCAGGATTAGACCCAGCCTGATCCATGACCCGCCTAGGTGCGGGCCGGGTCAGATCCAGCCCATGGGTTTTTCGTCCAACTTTTTTTCCTATTTTTTTTACCTTTTTAATTATATTAAACTTGTATTTACAATTATAAAATTATATGTACTTTATTTTTTATAATTTAAACTTATATTAAACTATTTTTAAACTTGTATTAAGCTTTTTAATCCTTCAAAGTAGACAGCAGCGAGGTTACATATCGCTGCTTTGATTCTCAATGGGCCTTGGCAGCTAGCTGCAGACCCAAAAGGCTAAAGGAACAGCTAGCCTAACCAAAAAATATATCATGGGTAGGGTCAGTAGGGCGTGGTCGGTCGGCGTGGTAGGGCCTACCTCTCGACCGGTCGGTGAACCAGCCCGGCCCATGACCCGGGTGTATCATGGTAGGGTCGGGGCTGACCCTCTGAGCCGGTAGTGACCCATGGTTGGGTAGGAGAAGACGACCTGGTCGGTGGCCGCCCAACCCTAGTTGGGAGGTTCTAATATGACTCTCACAATCTTGAGTTTGGTTACATACTAGTTTATAAAAAAAATTCAATAAAAAATGTGGAAAAGAGAATCAATATTCTTGAAAATCTAAAATTACGAGTAACCTATATTCTTGAAAATCTAAAATTACAAGTTTGGAAAAAACATTCCATGGTACGTTTAATATACATGAATATTTCAATTTCAATTTCAATAAAAAATAAAAACACAGCGTGGGTAATCCAGACAGTTGGGAGGTTTCAATATGACTCTCACGATCTTGAGTTTGATTACAAGTCGGTTCATACAAAATAAAAAAAAGTGGAAAAGAAAACCTATATTCTTGAAAATCTAAAATTACGAGTAACCTATATTCTTGAAAATCTAAAATTACAAGTTTGGAAAAACATTCCATGGTACGTTTAATATACATGAATATTTCAATTTCAATTTCAATAAAAATAAAACACAGTGGGTAATCCAGACAGTTGGGAGGTTTCAATATGACTCTCACGATCTTGAGTTTGATTACAAGTGGTTCATACAAAATAAAAAAAAGTGGAAAAGAAAACCTATATTCTTGAAAATCTAAAATTACAAGTTTGGAAAAACATTCCATGGTACGTTTAATATACATGAATATTTCAATTTCAATTTCAATAAAAATAAAACACAGTGGGTAATCCAGACAGTTGGGAGGTTTCAATATGACTCTCACAATCTTGAGTTTGGTTACATACTAGTTTATAAAAAATTCAATAAAAATGTGGAAAAGAGAATCAATATTCTTGAAAATCTAAAATTACGAGTAACCTATATTCTTGAAAATCTAAAATTACAAGTTTGGAAAAACATTCCATGGTACGTTTAATATACATGAATATTTCAATTTCAATTTCAATAAAAATAAAACACAGTGGGTAATCCAGACAGTTGGGAGGTTTCAATATGACTCTCACGATCTTGAGTTTGATTACAAGTGGTTCATACAAAATAAAAAAAAGTGGAAAAGAAAACCTATATTCTTGAAAATCTAAAAGTAGGATTTTGGGAAAAACATTACATGGTCAATATTACACTTAACCCTTTTGAATATTATGATCTAATCTTATCATAATTAATAATATATCTTCAAATATTTTACAGTAAATCTTTAACTAAAGTTGATATGAAAAGAGATCTAACATTGAAGTAATTCTCTATTCTATTAGAAGATAACATGTGTCCAACTAATTCTTTTTTCTTAAGACTTCTCATCAAATTAAAACTATTCATATCCATATTTAGATAACTCTATCCACAAAAGTAGAAAATTCTAATAACCAAATATTTCTTAATTCTAAACAAATTGTAACTATACACAATTAAGAAATATAAAAATGAGACGTATCCCTCCTTAATTGTTTTAAAAAGTAAATTTCAATAAACCTCCCATAACTTTGAATTGAGCACTAACTCCCAAAAATTTACCACTCACTAAATCCTCAATAAGTTTAATATTTTTAGAAAACAACAGAAAGAGTTTGATTTTTGCACTTAACCTCCATAATGGCATTATCCCAAAATTTTACATTTAATAAAGGTAGCCCTCAAGGACAACTTATTTGTAAGTTAACCCATAAATTTACAAACAACCCAAAAATATGAAAAATTAGCTACCTAAAAATTTTAAATTATAAATAACATGTAGAAAAATTTGAATGCTACAAACAACCCCTTTAAATTCCTAAAAATATACAAAACCCATTGACAAATAACGATATTACAAACAGACCCTTGAAACAAGAAAAAAAAGCCATATAGCAACCTAACAATTTGAAATTGAAAAAGAAAACATTAAAATCTAAAATTGAAAAAAAGAATCTTAAAATTCTAAAATTATAAATGACCCAAAAATTCATAAATTACAAACTACCTTTTAAAATCCAAAGAGTAAAGATGACGTCTTCAAAATTTTAAAATTACAAACAACCCCTTAAAACTCAAAACTTTAAATAAACAAATGAAAAATATGAAAATTAAAAAAATCCATAAAAAGTAAAAGAAAAGTAAAAAGACAAATAGCATGATGAAAATTTTAAAATTTAAAATTGAAAATAGCCCCTAAGAATCTGAAAAATCGTAAACATACCCTTTAAATTAGAAAATTATAAAGAAACCAAAAACAACAAGCAAACCCTTTCAAATCCAAAAATTATAATCAATCTCTTGAAAATTCTGATAATTACAAGCAAACCTCTGAAAAAAATATAAAAATTATAAACATCTATTATTTGGGGTTTTGCCAAAAATTATTGGGGTTTAAGTGAAAAATAAAAACTTATAGGGTTATCGGGTGTATTTTGGTGATTTGACTACACATGAATTAATGATGTTAATTTGATGGTTTTCTTTCAAAAGTTTTTTGGGGTTAATGAGAAATTTAAAGGTATTCGAGATTTAGTTTCAAGCACTAAACTTGTTGAGCGTTTAGTTAAATTTACCCATATATTAATTTTGGGGTTTTCTGAAATTATAAAACCGTTTAAAAATCTAAAACTGAAAAAGAATCTTAACATTCTAAAATTATAAATGACCCTAAAAATTCATAAAATACAAACCACCTGTTTAAAAAATCTAAAAAGTATAAACAATCCCCGTTAAATTTTAAAAATTACAAACAAGCCCTAAAAATTTTAAAATTTCAAACAAACGCATGAAAAATATGAAAATATATTAAAAATCCATAAAACTAAAAAATTACAAATAGCACTCTCAATAATTGCAAACAGCCCCTAAAAGTCTAAAAATCATAAGCAAACTCTTTATATTAGAAAATTACAAATAAACTCCGATAAAACTATAAAAATACCCCAAAAATTATAAAAGTACAAACAACACCCTAAAAAATCTAAAATTAGAAACAAACCAATTTAAAATCTAAAAATTATAATCAACCTATTATAAATTCTAATAATTACAAACAAACCTCTGGAAAAATCTGAAAATTATAAATATCTCGATATTTGGGGTTTTGCCAAAATTTTGAGGGTTAAGTTGAAAACATAAACCTTATTGGATTATTGGGGTATATTTTGGTTATTTGAGTATACATGAACTAATGATGTTAATTTTGAGGGTTTTCTACAAAAGTTATTGGGGTTTAGTGAGAGTTTTAGGATATTGGGGATTTAGTTTCAAACACCAAACTTATTGGAGGTTTAGTGACATTTACCCATAATTTTATTTTTGAATTTTTCAATAATTTACTATATCGAATAGAAAAGATGCAAGATTTTAGTATAAGCAACTTATTCCGTGGAAAAGGATTTTTGTATGGTGGAAAATGGTAATTTGAAATGTGAAAATTGGATATTTAGGCTTTTGAAATATTCAAGAGGTATGTTAAGTAAAAAGACTTATGCGTAAAATTACTCAAATAAGGACTCTTAATTTACAACTAAATTCTAATTTTATGCATTTTATGTTAAAACATTCTATCTTTCTTATATTATACTTTCTAGACACCGCGAAAAGAGGTCTACATTAGTTTTAACCATACATTTAAGTTTTGCTGATGTTTTGATTATTATGAGATGTTCAATATGTATCATTTCAAAATATTTAGGCTCTTAACCAGTTGCATGTCTTTTAGATGTTCAATAGGTATGTTAATTAAAAATAATTATGTGAGTAAAATGACTTGAGTATATATTGTTTAAGTTTTTGTGCTTTTTGATTATGAGATTTTCAATATATATAATTTTAAAAGATCTAGGGCTTCACCACTTGCATTTATTTTAACAGGCTTGAATTAAAATAATTACATCCCATCAAACATATCACTAGCCACCGTGTACTAAGAAATAGAGATGAGTCCTGATACAAGGTGTAAATGAGGCGCTTAAGTTATAAAAATTCTAAATTACAAGAGTAATCGAATGGGATGGAGAATGTTACTTAAATAATGAGGAAGCCGATACTCTTTTAAAAAAATAATTTGAAGACATGACCATGAGCATACCTCGTGAAATAGTCAAAATTAGATATAAAGCAATTTTATGTCTCAAAAACAATGAGTCACTCTTCTATGAAAGGGATGCATACTAGCGTGAAATATATCAATTAGTCATTTCATAGTGACTAACTTTGATAATCCGAACATAAACCGTAGAATATAAATATATTATTTTGAAAAAATTTCAAAATTAAGATCCATGGTTATTGGTATATGATCTTTCATTAGAGTTTATGACACATTAAAGGGCAAATTATTAGATTATTAAATCGTAGGGTATAAAAATTAGGACATTACACCGTGAATTTGTGTAAATTATAAGATGACAACATAGGATTGCAATGAGAATTATATTATTTGCATAAAAATTATATATTTTTTCATAAAAGAAATTTGATCTTCATATAATATTTATTGTAAATTATACTTAAATGAGAATTGACTATGTAATTCTGACTTTGAGCATGGTAATTTTAATACTTTTGATTAACTATATAGGTATATAGATAATAAATTGTTTTACTTTTCACATGGAAATAAAAGAAATATTTTACAACCGAGTTGAGTAAGAACATAGACAAAAAGAAATAATAATGATATTTAACTACGTGCAATACACATGTATCCAACCTAGTAATTACAAAAGAAACGGTATGTCTTTTGGGGTCAATAAATGGCAGGTTTAATATATATGAATATTTCAATTTCAATTTCAATAAAAAAATAAAAACAAATTCAGTAAAAAATGTGGAAAAGAAAACATATATAATTCAGAATCATCATCATCATTTTACCGAACCGTCAAAACCCGAAAATATCTCGAAAGAAAATATCTTGAATTCTCGAACAAGAAAGGACAATTCCGTAATTTACACAAAAGCCCAGGGTAAATAGCTCTCATTTAGATAATTTCAAGCTGCTGACTGGGGTTTAAGAGAGGCCTCTGTAGGGTTTTGGGGCTGACAAAAAAAAAAAAAAAAAAATGGTCCTCGCTTCCCTCTCTCTTATAAACCCCAAAAAAATATCAATCGAATCACAAAAACCCTAACGATGAACCCTAACCTCTTCGATCTTTGATTACTCTCTTTGGTGTAATTCATCAAGGTACTCTTTTATATCTAGGTACTCTCTGATCTCACTAATTCAGTATTTGATTTTTGGGAATTTGAAGTATATCATGATTGATTGTTCTTTTATTTTGGTTTTCTTGTTCGCTTTGAAGTTTGCGTCGTAGTGTAGAGTAGAGGATCAACTGCTAATTTTCCTTTTGAGCTGTCAATTTTTATTATCTTTAAGGCTAATTTTGATCTTATTCTTTCATTAAATGCCTAGATCATTGTTGATTCATGGGAAATGATACTACCAGCTCGAGGAAAGACCATGGAACGAAGAAAAAGACCCCCTTTCAACTTGATTCATTGGAAAAATATTATTCAGGTAACTCTCTGATCCTGCAAAATTATTTATTCGATTAATGGAACTCTTTAGTGATCTTTTGAATTTCTGCTTATTGCATTTCGGTTCGATTTTCGCGGAATCTGTAGGCTGATTCCTTGGTTTTGTTTCTTCTGTTATATTTCGATGCAGAGGAGAAATATCCAAAGCAGGAGGCCATGGAAGAATATGCAGCATTGTTGAATTTGACATACAAGCAGATACGTACATGGTTTGCTGAGAGGAGAAGGAAAGAGAAAAGGGAAATGGAAGCTCGTGGCAAACCCGATTATAACGCCATCGAGTCGAAATTCAACAGAATTGCAAATGAAGGACAGCCGACATCTCAAAAGAAATGTAGGAGTTTACCAAATAAGGCACAAGTGAGACATAACACTCCTTCAGATTGTCACCGTGTGTGCGATCCAAAGTCAGTCAAGTTCAAAAGGAAATACGGTGTAATATCATCCGACAACCTGCCCGTTGGCCAAAAGAATCACCGTTTCCACCAACGAGTTTTGTTCTCTAAGGAATATGTTTTGAAGAGAGTATTTCGTAAGGATGGTCCTCCACTTGGAGTCGAGTTTGATTCTCTTCCCACCAGTTCTTTTTGTTTTCACAAAGGTACGTAGTACTTCTATTTTGCATTTGAAAACTAATGTGCCTTGTGTGTCCATTCTTTCTCATAAGTATCCCAGCAGTATTTATTTTCCCAAACTACTGAATATACTTTCAAATGCACGTTGCACTAAAAAGAAAAATAATGATAAGATGAGTTATGGAATCTATGAGGGGGAGCTTAAATCACATCTTGAAATTGAGCAAAGATGTAAAAGAGATTGCCATTTTATTTTTGTCTGTATGCTGCTCTCTCTGTGGTAGTGCCCTTTTGCTGATAATTTGTTCTAAAAGATTTGGACATGGGAGGCTTGCTACATACTACCTTTTGTCTCTAATTTGAATACTTACTGATACATTTCCGCAACGTGTTCTCTTTTTAGCTGATAATGGCATCTTTATTTTAATTTCTCGTTGTGTAAAGTTTGATGCATTTGCTTGTTGCCAGATTCGGGGTTACTACATTCTGATCGGAACTTCCAAGGGGTCCCCAAAAGGAGAAAAGTATGAAGTACAACTTCGAGCTGTGCAATAAGTAGTTCTTTTCCTGTTTAGTAATCTCGTAGCTTTGTACTTAGTGTATATATATACTTAGTGTATATATATATATGTGTGTGTTGGAAAATTTAGAATTTTTAATTAGAATGCTCTTGTCTTATCAACCCTGTCATCTAGTATTTTGCAATGAATCGCCTCTATCATATATATATATATATATATATATATATATATATATATATATATATATATATATATATATATATATATATATATATATATATATATATATATAGATAGAGAGTAAAGCTCCTATAAACTTAAGTTTATAGGAGCTTTACTCTCTCTCTCTCTCTCTCTCTATATATATATATATATATATATATATATATATATATATATATATATATATATATATATATATATATATGTCTGAAAATTTAGAATTTTTAATTAGAATACTCTTGTCTTATCAACCCTGTCATCTAGTAGTTTGCAATGAATCCGCCTGAATCAGCATTTAACAGTATGCTAAGTACACTAACCCACTTCTGCTTTTGTACCTTTTTCTATGAAAATAAAATTGATGGAAGTTAATTTTGTTATTAATTTATTCATAATCAAATCATATAAAAAGAAGTATTTCATTACAGTAACGTCTACCTTCGAAGTTATTAAATATGCCCTTTCTATCCTTTTATATTCTCTTCATTTAGAATATTCTTTGGGCAGATTTTGGCTTCTCCTACTGTGAAACCAGGACCAGTACAAGAGCAAGCTAATCCTTGTAAGAATTATGGTATCGGTAAAGGTCTAATGACAGTATGGAGGGCAACAAATCCCGACAATGATAGGCTTCCATCTAAGTTTAATTTTGTCGATGGCGGTGCGACCGTGCCTTTTAAGTCTGCCATTAAGGAGAGACCACGTCGATCTTCCAGAGGAGGGCAGCAGGTAAGACTTATCTAAGTTTTCAGTTGCTTTTTGTCTGTATAATGCTTATCGCAGGTGGTTTGTACTCATGTAATAAGCATCTTATTTGAATGCTACTTTTATTTACCATCGGTGGAGTTCCTCACTTGCTCCTATATTTTCCTCCTCTCAGAACCAAAGTAACCAGAGAAAGAAGTTCCAAGAGCCGAGAAGGCCTGTTGTGAAGAAAAGAAAGGTAGTCGTTCCATCAATAGTTTTTAAAAGGCTAAAAATCAGAAAACCTGCCTTAACTTTGGATGATTATCAGATAACCCCCATAACTTTCAAACTATCAGAAAAATCCCTTTAAGTTTAGGAGTTATCAGAAAACCCCTTTAACTTTCAATTTTATCAACCCCCCCAAACCCACACACACAACAGAATTTACTGGAATTTTTCACACGGGTTGGTACAATTATGCAAGGGCATATTTTTTTAGTGAAAATTGTTGTTCACACTTCTTCGTGTGTGTGTTGGGGGGGGGGGGTGTTCTAATAAAATCTTAAAGTTAAAGGGTGGGGTGGGGTGGGGGTTCTGATAACTCCTAAACTTAAAGGCCGGGGCGGAATCTGATAATCGTCCAAAGTTAAGGTTTTTTTTTCTTCTGATAAAGCCTTTTTAAAATATTGATATAATAAAATAATATAATACACATGATGAAATTAGAAAGAAAGAAACTGAAAGAGATCTAGCATCTAAATAGTTAGTGTGATTGAAATGTACAATTTTGACAACAAAGCATGTACTGGAATTTGTTTATAGGAGCTTTACTCTCTCTCTCTCTCTATATATATATATATATATATATATATAGATAGATAGTAAAGCTCCTATAAACTTAAGTTTATAGGAGCTTTACTCTCTCTCTCTCTATATATATATATATATATATATATATATATATATATATATATATATATATATATATATATATATATATATATATGTCTGAAAATTTAGAATTTTTAATTAGAATACTCTTGTCTTATCAACCCTGTCATCTAGTAGTTTGCAATGAATCGCCTGAATCAGCATTTAACAGTATGCTAAGTACACTAACCCACTTCTGCTTTTGTACCTTTTTCTATGAAAATAAAATTGATGGAAGTTAATTTTGTTATTAATTTATTCATAATCAAATCATATAAAAAAGAAGTATTTCATTACAGTAACGTCTACCTTCGAGTTATTAAATATGCCCTTTCTATCCTTTTATATTCTCTTCATTTAGAATATTCTTTGGGCAGATTTTGGCTTCTCCTACTGTGAAACCAGGACCAGTACAAGAGCAAGCTAATCCTTGTAAGAATTATGGTATCGGTAAAGGTCTAATGACAGTATGGAGGGCAACAAATCCCGACAATGATAGGCTTCCATCTAAGTTTAATTTTGTCGATGGCGGTGCGACCGTGCCTTTTAAGTCTGCCATTAAGGAGAGACCACGTCGATCTTCCAGAGGAGGGCAGCAGGTAAGACTTATCTAAGTTTTCAGTTGCTTTTTGTCTGTATAATGCTTATCGCAGGTGGTTTGTACTCATGTAATAAGCATCTTATTTGAATGCTACTTTTATTTACCATCGGTGGAGTTCCTCACTTGCTCCTATATTTTCCTCCTCTCAGAACCAAAGTAACCAGAGAAAGAAGTTCCAAGAGCCGAAGGCCTGTTGTGAAGAAAAGAAAGGTAGTCGTTCCATCAATAGTTTTAAAAGGCTAAAAATCAGAAAACCTGCCTTAACTTTGGATGATTATCAGATAACCCCATAACTTTCAAACTATCAGAAAAATCCCTTTAAGTTTAGGAGTTATCAGAAACCCCTTTAACTTTCAATTTTATCAACCCCCAAACCCACACACACAACAGAATTTACTGGAATTTTTCACACGGTTGGTACAATTATGCAAGGGCATATTTTTTAGTGAAAATTGTTGTTCACACTTCTTCGTGTGTGTGTTGGGGGGGGGGGGTGTTCTAATAAAATCTTAAAGTTAAAGGGGTGGGGTGGGGTGGGGGGGTTCTGATAACTCCTAAACTTAAAGGCCGGGGGGGCGGGGGGCGGAATCTGATAATCGTCCAAAGTTAAGGTTTTTTTTTCTTCTGATAAAGCCTTTTTAAAATATTGATATAATAAAATAATATAATACACATGATGAAATTAGAAAGAAAGAAACTGAAAGAGATCTAGCATCTAAATAGTTAGTGTGATTGAAATGTACAATTTTGACAACAAAGCATGTACTGGAATTTGGTTATGGACATCCACTTTTAGATGTTGGATCATGATAAAGATAAGGACTTGCAATCCTCAGGTTTTGTACGTGAAACTCAGGTACCATCTAGCAAAGGTGAACCTCCTCGAACAATATGCAGACTTTTAAATGATGCACCAAAATTTCTGGGGCAGTCAAATTTATCTAGACGATTATTAGATGACGAGGAGCTAGAACTCAGAGAGTTGCAAACAGGGCCAAATTCGTTAAGATGTTCTGTGCATTTTGCTTCAAATGGGTCACATGGTTGCCCACTTTGCAAAGGTTTGTCCGTTTCTGAGGTTTTCTTTTGGACTAGTACTTTACCTATGCAAAGAATTGCGACAGTAAATCTTCCATATTTTTCAGACTTGTTGGCCAGATTTCCTCCTCAGATTGTCAAAATGAAGCAGCCTCTCTCTAGAAGACCTTGGGATTCTTCTCCAGAACTTGTAAAGAAGCTTTTCAAGGTTAGTAGACAAATGAGTGTCTTTTTAGTACTGATTTAATCATCTTCTCTGTTCATAAGAAGCTTTCTTTTATCACGTAAGTAAGCTCGTTTTACCTAGTTATTTCAGTTTTCTTTTTCCAATGGTTTCAATGTTAAACTGAAGATAATGTTGTGCTCTTGAGATGCGATGGTGCCAGATTTGTATCCCACACTGACAAGTCTTTCCTGTTCAGATCTTCCAGTTCTTGTATGGTAATGCTGGTACCATCAAAATATGCCCCTATACTCTTGATGACCTTGCTCATGCATTCACTGACAAGGTCAGTTGCTACGTTTTGGTTTTGACCTGCAATGTTTTTTGTTTATCTAGACCATTTTTGTGCATTATCTATTTTTTTTTGTCATATTGGACATAAAGTATTTCAATTTCTGCAGGATTCAATGTTACTAGGAAAGATTCATGTGGCTCTGCTCGAGCTTTTTCTGTTGGATGTGCAAAGGGCATTAACTGCTGGATTAATTCCCAGAGCATCAAAAGATCACAGGTTTCTCAGTTTTTTACACTTTGTAAGTTTTAAGATCTCAAACTGGTTTTTGACCTTAACCATACTGTATTTCTGATTGTAATTTATCATGTTTACCTTTACGTTGGATCTGTGCAAGAGTATTCATTTCAAATTCTTTTCTTTTACTCTGGGGATTTACTATGTTTCTTAACTTATCACTACTGTATCTAAGCACGATTTTTTTATGGTAGAGTATGCTTTCGAACTCTTTTTATTTATTCATTCTCAATGAAACTCTCTCCGTTGATAGTGTAATATACTTTATCCAACTGGTATTCTTGCTCGTGTTTATGCTGCTGGAAGTGAGAGGATGAGTGTCGCTAAGGAGAACCAGAACACCGAAGTCCAGATCCTCAAGGAGAATGCTCCTTCAGCGACTGTCCTTGTGAGAACAGATCACAAGAAAGTTACATAAAGATTTGAATTCTTTGGATATAGCAAAGTGACTCTTCCATTTAGAATTTAGTCATATGTAGGTTAATTTCGTAGGTGCTTGGTCAATTTAGATATCAACTATTGCACCTGGTTACATTGCATGCTTCTCTATGATAACCTGCCATCTTTTTTATAGACAAAGTAAATAAATTGATATCCTCAATTTGATATTTGATCAGTCAGATCAAGGTAACATTGTATTTTGGGGAGTTTACATGTTTAATTAATTCAATCTTTCGGTACTTTGATTAATATGATTCCATACACTGACCAGCTCCTACTCTTATTGCCTTTCTTTTAGCGTGTACCTTAATAGAGTGTTCTTTGGTTTGTGCTCTAGGTAAGAGAACAGGAGTGTGACACAAACATTTGGAACCAGTTACTCAATCCACTTACATGGACGGAAGTACTGCGACAGGTTCTGGTTGCAGCAGGTTTTGGTTTGAAATCAAATACTGTACAGAGAGCCGTGTTTAACAAGGTATCATGAAACTGTACATTCACTATCACAAAGTTTGCAATTGAGACATGAACAAACCTTGAGAACAAATGTACTTGTACTACATATTACATAATGCCAAATGTTTCCTGTATCTGCTGGGCTTTAACAATACTTGCAGATTTTTCTTTCTAACTTATTGTTTTGTGAACAGTGAACTATATGTATACTAAAATTGGTGGTTATTTTTCATCTCAGCATATGATTAACCTATTTACCAACTAGATAAGGCTTAAGTTAGCACTGACCGTTATGGCATATTGTGAGTTGCTTTATTAGTTTCTGGTTATGATGGACTGGTGTTCAAATTGTGTACATTAAGCTACACTATTAAGGAAAGCATATTTCAATCTTCAGTGCATCAATATTGGACCACTATCTTCAAGTTCTAGTGTATGAATATTCTCTTCGAGCTTATATAAAAGTTTTTAAACTTTTTTTCTTGTGTACCCATCATTCATAGATGTTAGTTTCATGGTTTCACCTGTAATAACATGTAATATAGTACTCCATTCGATCTTCTTTGACACTGAAAGACCCTAACACATTATTGTCGACTTTCTAAATTAACCTAGAATCTGAACGTAACAGTTCTACATCTCGTGTATTATTATCCTCTGAATACTCCGCTTGAAAGAGAATAACCTTCACTGTTACAGGTTCAATGGAATGATATGGGTGAAAAAGATATCTTATATATGTTGGTTGTACTAAACTATTACAACCTTTCTAAAATTGTTATTTAAACTTATCTGACATCATAGTGTAATGGGTATTAGTCTCGGGTTCTTTAACCAAAATCTAAGCATGCTAAACTCTGGAATTGTGGCTGTAGTAGGAAGTAGCAGTTTCATGTAAATGTTGTCTGCCTAGGATACTACATGAGTCAACTCTCGTTGGAACTTTATTAGTTAGCATCTAAGTTGAGAGATCCCTCCACCCAGCTCCTTGTAGAATATTTATATTTGCAGGCATGGTTGTTTGCTTCTCATCTTGCATGTTTATACATATCCTGTACGATCCTCTATGATTATGCTCCCTATGGGAATGCCCTTGTAATCATGGATTTTGTGTAATCTCAAAGGTTTTTTTTTCATGGAAACTGCCTTAAAAATAGGGTCATTATACAGAAACCACATTTTATTTTCAATTTATATGTAAACCACCTTTAAATAGGCCTGTCCAAACGGGCCGGCATTTCCGGGCCAAGCCTGGCACCGGGGGTACCCAGACCCGGTGGGCCCGACCCGATTTTTTTTATTTTTTAATTTTATTATTATTTTTGCTTAAAAATTAAGTTTTTTGTAAAAATGAAATTTCAAGAGTAATTAAAAATAAAATATGCTAAATTTTGATAAAAAATCAATCATACTAAGTGTTTACTAAGTAGTAGAAAATTATATTCTATTAGTATATAGTTATATATTATATGTAAGTATATATAAGTCATACTATAATTATATATAGTATACATTAGAAATATATATGTAAGTATATATATGTATATATTAATGACAATATACACTTAAAATATATATAAGTATACATTAATGACCATTTTATACTATAATTATATATTAAAAATATTATATATAATATAATATAATATAATATACGCTAGAAACCGGGCTGCCCGGGCCCGCGAAGCTGGAGGTGACCGGCCCCGAGCCCTGCTCGCCCGGGATTCGGAAGTTGCCGGCCCACCGTTCGTCCGGACACCGGTCGGGCTCGCCTCAGTTCGAACGGACAGCCCTACCTTTAAAGTGAGTTTTTGTTCGAATCAAAATTTTCACTAAAAAACCAAAAAATAAGCTTTAAAATGGCATGTTTAAGGGACGCGACAAGTATCATAACTAGACCAAAACATTAAAAAGTGAGTCACATGTCTTGAATGTCAGTTTTTTAGGAGTATTTTTGGATTTTCAAAGAAAATTTTGACTGGGAGGTGGCAGATCGGAACAAAAACTCATTTTAAAGATGGTTTGCATATAAATTTAAAAGGAAAGGTGGTTTCTGCATAATAACCCTATTTTTAAGGTGGTTTCCAGGAAGAAACCTGGAAACCCTATCTCAAATATAAACAAAAGTATGTTGCTCGATACACAATCTTAAAAAAAACTAAAAGAAGCTGCCTTCATTTTATCTTTTATATTGCTGTATTATAGGAGAGGAATCAGATGGAAAAATATGGCCTATGTTCTCGCACATTGAAAGGTGAATTATTTGCTATTTTATCTGAGCAAGGAAGTGGTGGACTAAAAGTTTGTGAGTTGGCAAAAGCTCCACAGGTATAAACTTAGTTTTCATAGTTATGGAAAAGAAAACTAAAAATTACAATTAATTTGATTTAAGATAATTGTTGGTTTTTTATTATTGTTTCTTCAGGTTGTTGCACTGGACCTACCAAATACTAACAAAGAAGTAGAAGAACAAATATGCTTGACTCTATCCAGTGATATTACATTATTTGAGAAGATTGCTCCTTCTGCTTATCGCCTTCGTATAGACTCAGATATTAAAGGAAAGGAGGGTTATCAATCTGATAGTGATGATTCGGGCAGCGTGGATGACGATTTTAGTGGTAGTAGCAGTAATGATGAGTCTGATGCTTCTGAGGAGTTGAACTCAACTGGTCAGAGAACCAACAGATACAAAAGACGGTGTAAAAGAACGGGCCAGAAGTTGACAGAATATACTGAAATTGATGAGAGTTATTCAGGGGAAGCATGGGTACTCGGTTTGATGGAAGGTGAATACTCAGATTTAAGCATCAATGAGAAGCTGGATGTTTTAATTGCTCTGGTTGACCTTGCCGGAGCTGCTTCCGTTTATAGAATGGAGGTAAAATGAGCTACATATACATATCGTGTAATTGCTAGTGCATATATTAGTTGACAGTTGAAACTCTGGCCTTCCGATTTCATTTGTCAATATAATTTTGCTTGTTATGATGCATGTTTCTCTTTATTTTCTCGAGATTACTTCATCTGCAAAGGTCATGGCATGTCATGCTTGACTTTTTTTTTTGTTGGTTTAAGTATTAAAGTTTTATTATTATCTTGATAACTTATCACATTATTCAACTTTAATTGCCTCTAGTCTCAATAGTATATTTGTTACTCTTTTCAATTAATTCGTTAACACAGCTGCGTCTGATATCTTATTATACTAGAGATTAACTACTTTTAATAGTCAAGAGAGCAAGCTTATAAAGTTAATTAATGAATTTTGCATCTGATGGAATATATTCCCCTAAATAATTATTCAACAAGCTCATGGTAACAAAACTAATTAAATCCATTCTGACAGGTATAGCTGCAGACAGATAGTTGCATATCATTGGCACTTATTCTTGCATATATAATGAATACTTCTAACATGACTAGCTTGTCATGCCCATAGTTTTAAATATCCTAATATAGCCGATATATCGTCCGATTTATCCTTTTATAAGGCTTGCTGCAAGACGATTTGGTCTCATTATGCTTTTACACTTTTTGGCAGTTTTTGGTTGATATAGCTCCAACATGGCTGATATATCAGCTGATATGTCCTTTTATATGGCTTGTTGCAAAACAATATACCACCAATTTTTGGGCGATACGTCATGATTTTCCCGATATATCAGGAGACGTATCGACCTCAAGCAAAATTGGCTAAAATGTTGCAATGTCGATTCAAACTTTTATTTGTTTTAAAAGAATGGTTTAGACTTATGGTTCAATTGAGTATGCTTAGATTTTTTGTTGTATGTTTATATTACATTTTAGGACATTATATCATATATGCATATCATTTGATATGACACTCCCATATTTATTATGTATCCCCGATATTTCTTGATATCTGCAATTCGGTATGGATTTTGGCCGTCCGATATTTCCCCAATTTCAGATATTTAAAACCTTGATCATGCCACTTGTACATGTTCAAAAATCCAGTGGTCCATATTTTTCATGTCCTTACAGAATGATCACTAGCTTATAGATGACTTACCTCTGGTATGAAACTATCTGTACACAGGAATCTGCGAGAACCCTACCAGCCATCATGCCTAATTCGTGGTGTCATGGATCAGGTGCAAAAATAAAGAAATCATCAACACACAGCCACCTACAAGATTTAGAAATTATCTCAGGAGCTTCTAAAGGGGTGAAGACCTCCATAGCAAATGGTACTGAAGCTGAAGACAAATCTCAGCCTGATATACACCAAGTGCAATCAGTCCATTTAGGATATGATCGTAGGTACAATAGTTATTGGCTCTTTCTTGGTCCTTGTGATGCAAGTGATCCAGGCCACCGTCGGGTTTATTTTGAGTCTTCTGAAGATGGCCACTGGGAGGTCATCGATACAGCACAGGTCACTTCTTACTTTCATTTTGTTAACCAAGTTATTTCCTTCTAATATTCCTCCAAGATAAACTGTCATTCATATCACTTAAGCTGTCTTTTAACTATTGCAGGCCTTGGATGCTCTATTATCATCTTTAGATTGCAGGGGTACACGGGAAGCTCATCTGTTTGCATCTTTGGACAAAAGAGCAAATTCTCTTTGTCAAGCTATGGATGATTGGATGGCTAATGAATTTACTGGCAGGCAAGAGAGAGGGTGTTATTCTACTGAATTTGACAGTAATAGTGGAGATGGCTCTTCAGCTGTTTCTGATGTAGACAATATCTCAAGTTCTCTAGAACCCACAGACAGAGCTGCATCTGGTGGCATAGTTCTTGAACTTGGAAAGACTAGAAAAGAGGAGAAACAGAAATGGGATCGCTTGCAAGTATTTGATAAGTGGGTTTGGAATGGTTTTAATTCTCATCTTAATGCCATTAAAAAAACTAAAAGGTCCTATATGGAAACGTTAACTCGATGCCAGAGCTGCCATGATTTGTACCTGAGAGATGAGAAACATTGCAGAATATGTCATGTTACTTTTGAATTAGACTTTGATCTTGAGGAAAAATATGCCATCCATGTAGCAACTTGTAGGACGAAAGAGGATAGCTGTGAGTTTCCAAAGCATAAGGTTCTACCATCACAACTGCAAGCTCTCAAAGCAGCAATTCATGCAATCGAGGTGAGAGCTTACCTACATTCAACTGCCTTTTCTTGCAGAAACCCTTCTGTACTGTGCATGCATGTGCATCTATTGGTACTTGTATATGTGGCTATAAGGATAGTGTACATGCATGAATTTGCTTCTGTAATTGACAAAATTCTTGTTGAAAATCTCGTAGGCATGCATGCCTGAAGCTGCTTTGTCAGCTGCTTGGACAAGGTCAGCTCATAATCTTTGGGTTAAGCGTCTTCAACGCACATCATCCTTGCCAGAACTTCTTCAGGTTTTTTTTTTACCATCAAGTTATACATTTATTAATTCAAAGAGTTGCTTGAGACTGTAAAGCTTGATGAGCTCCAACATGTTTCATTTTCTGGGTTGATAACAGGTTGTTACTGATTTTGTTGGGGTCATAAATGAAGAATGGTTATATGGATGTGCTTCTGAATTAGGTAGCCATGCTGCTCTGGATGACATAATTGTATGCTTCCAGACAATGCCGCAGACAACCTCTGCTGTTGCACTTTGGATGGTTAAATTGGATGCTCTTATTGCTCCTCGTTTGGTAAAAGCTCAACCACAACAAGCAGAATGTGGGCCTCAGTTAAGAGGTATGTTGTCGTTCTGCTCATCTGGTGCAGTTTCTCCTTGTAGTAGCTATGTTTGAATTGAAATTGCATTTTTCAATGACATCTTAGTCCAAACTCTTACCTACCTGCCAATGACTCGTATTGGTTCCAGACTTCTTTTATTACACTTCTTTAATTGACCTGATCTTTGAGGATTATGCCTTCATTCTACCACTATGCATCTTCTTTTCTATTAAAAAAGGACAGATCATTTGCTACTAGTTTCTTGCTGAATTTAAATTAGCTGAATAGTTATTTGTTACGGAATTACATGTGAGCAAAAAGCTGAACCAAACAGCTGAATAAAGGATGAGGACTGACTGCAATGACTGACTGCAACTAGCCGAACAGTACAGGCACAGGCTGTAATTTTCTTGGTACATTTCATCCTAATATGTGGTATTGCTATATTGACATCTGATACTGCAAATTATGGGCAAGGGGAGGCTATACCAAACAAGATGGAGCCTCGGTATGTCAAATGCCTTATCACAAGGGAAGTTCCTTAGTTCTTGTTAAATGCCTTCTCCATGCTCTATGATCACTTTGAGAAAGGTGTCTAATTGAAGAAGTTAAATTGTAGGATTTGGTCTGACTAAAAGAGTTGTCACAAAATATTTTACATTCTCTTCTTGTAGTATGCAACTCTCTTTCTTGTCATTCACCTTGTAATTGTATCTGTGTACATGATACATGAATAGTCACCAAGTAGGTTGACAGTTGACATGTTCCTTCTGACTTGATAGTCACACTGCATGCAGTGTAGAGGTCACCTCATTTCAGTATGTGTTAATTTGGACCCTTTAACATGGTTATTGGAGTCAAAAAGGAATTACAATGGCGTCGAAGGTCTCAATCATTATGTTTTACCTTTGCCATTGTGGTAATGTAACTAATGTTAGCCAATTATAAAAGCATATTTATGGCCTGCTATCTGTATGACATGTTCGGAGTTCTATCAAAAAATATGTATTGAAGGATAGTCAACGCGGATCTGTATTTACATTACTCATCTGTAGGATGCCCAAAACAATAGGTTGTATTGTTGTGTTTGTTGAACTTCTTCAGATTCTTGGTTTATATCCTGAAACTTCTGGATACTTGACCTTAAACTTAAAATCTTTATGTTTCCTAAAGTTTAATCTGGAAAATAACATCATTAGGAAGTTATTTGATCATTTTTTTCAGGAAGGCCCTCCTAAATCAAGTTGCTGAATGGCAGCAACTACACAACCCCTAAAGACGGGGAATTAGTTTTGATGCTGTCAAAGCATCCAGAAGATGGAGGCATGTGTAATCTTTCCCCAGCATTTCGATTACTCCTGGTATATTTTTACTCAACCTTCAGAAGGGGCAAATGCCTCGCTTTGCTGGATGTTACCAATTTTGATATTTTTAAGGGTCTGGCAGTCAGCTGTTACTTCAGCTGCCCTAACAACGGCTAACTCAAATGTCAGGTTTCATTCTCATACGCCTCCATCGTTGTCAATAATCATTATTTCCCATATGGGTCTCTTACATTTGTTTTCCTTTTGGCCGAGGCGTTGCCTCTGTGCTCTGTTAATTGTTATTTTGCAATGAGAGAATTTTTTGGTCACCGTGATCTTTGAAATAAATTTTTTTGCCATTTCATGTAATATGTAAGAGATTTGGTGAGGAAACTCTGGTTTTCTTGTATAGACTCTTGAAAATTTTGATGCCTGGGATGTGTTTGGTTTCATTTACTGAAGGAAAATAATTTTGCACGGAGAGAAAGCTCGGGCATTGTCACAAAACTATTGCTAGTTCATGATTTCACTAATTGTTCTGCAATTAATTATCAGTGCTTTTTTTTTCACTCAGTAAATATTTAATTCGAATTTTCTGCTTTTCTAATATGTAAAGCTGGGATTTTAGTTCTTTTATTGTTTTTCTGTGTTATTTTGTTTTGTAAGTTGTACACCACAATATTGTTAGATCCAAGTTAAATTAAAAAAAAAGCAAAATTGCTTTTAATGCTTTATGTTTGCTTCATATTTCATGTTAACTTTCTTGGAAAACAAATTTTATTTTGAGTAACAAGGCGTCATACAAAAGTATGACTTTTATGACACGATGGTAGAACAAAGCTAATACTGTTACAGGGTGTTCATCTATTTTCTTCATTGTGATCTTAGAGAAATGCCTTATTTCTTAATGTTATAGACTTAAATTCATTCATGAGGATGATAGGCGTGTCTGGTATTTGGACGAAAGCTTATCCATGTTATGGGTCTTCTTTTCTACTTTTTTTAGGTTGTCTGGCAACACTTCAAAATGGGTATTCTTTTCAACTTTTATTTGGTAGTCTGGCAGCACCTCAAAATGGGGCCAAGTTTGATACTGATCCTAAAACTGGGCTTACACTGACCTAGTTTTTCTAAGGCCAAATTTGGCCTCTTATACTGCTTTTGTTTTGAACCACTTCCCCATTGGTCCGAAACTAAAATTAGTTTTAATGGTTGTCAAACACATCCTTTTGCTTTTATTTTATGACAAATTTTCTCATATAAGATCATTAGTTTGGGTTTCAGTGTGACAACTTTAGCAAAGAATCTGCAAATTACATCCTTCTGAAAAAACAGTATTCAGAAGGCACAATAACCATGATTTTCCAAATTCTATTTCATTTGTAATAAACAGTTATTCATAAATTTTCAAGTTATATTTCATTTGTAATAAACTGTCAAACTAAGTAAATGTCGCCACTATTTTCCCCGTTAATGCCTTATATCATGTCTACACTGCTAATAATGGCCCGAGATCTATTCATAGTATTCAAATTCCAAGCGGAGTAATTTATGAGGTCTTTTAAAAGAAAAATGCTTTCCCTTTTACTTTATGTTATATCTACAACTTTATAGCTTTTGGGAGAATTAATTGTAGTCTAATAATAATTTCATCCATTCTACATGTATTTCTCATCAATTGTGATCTTAGAGAAATGCCTTATTTCTTAATGTTATAGACTTAAATTCATTCATGAGGATGATAGGCGTGTCTGGTATTTGGACGAAAGCTTATCCATGTTATGGGTCTTCTTTTCTACTTTTTTAGGTTGTCTGGCAACACTTCAAAATGGGTATTCTTTTCAACTTTTATTTGGTAGTCTGGCAGCACCTCAAAATGGGGCCAAGTTTGATACTGATCCTAAAACTGGGCTTACACTGACCTAGTTTTTCTAAGGCCAAATTTGGCCTCTTATACTGCTTTTGTTTTGAACCACTTCCCCATTGGTCCGAAACTAAAATTAGTTTTAATGGTTGTCAAACACATCCTTTTGCTTTTATTTTATGACAAATTTTCTCATATAAGATCATTAGTTTGGGTTTCAGTGTGACAACTTTAGCAAAGAATCTGCAAATTACATCCTTCTGAAAAACAGTATTCAGAAGGCACAATAACCATGATTTTCCAAATTCTATTTCATTTGTAATAAACAGTTATTCATAAATTTTCAAGTTATATTTCATTTGTAATAAACTGTCAAACTAAGTAAATGTCGCCACTATTTTCCCCGTTAATGCCTTATATCATGTCTACACTGCTAATAATGGCCCGAGATCTATTCATAGTATTCAAATTCCAAGCGGAGTAATTTATGAGGTCTTTTAAAAGAAAAATGCTTTCCCCTTTTACTTTATGTTATATCTACAACTTTATAGCTTTTGGGAGAATTAATTGTAGTCTAATAATAATTTCATCCATTCTACATGTATTTCTCATCAATTTTGGTTTTAGGAAAACTAGTGTATAGTTATAATTTGTGTTTTGGTGAATGAGAATTATTATAATTCAAAAAGGGTCTGATAGCATTCATATTTGGGAAAAAAATTATAATCGTTGTATATATAAATTTCATTTGTTTTGGCTAGAGACTTAGTTTTGGCAGTAACATGTAGCAGTCAGAAAACTAGCTTATGGGTCTTAAGAAATGCACGGCCTTTGCACTTGGGCATAATTGTGAAATTATTAGCAATATCTTCTATATCAAAATGAAAATCATTTTCATAAAAACTTAGTTTAATATCTAATCTAATATTGATAAATGGTATGTTTAATTTTGTAAGTTGTTTATTATTATCCATACAATTATGAAGAGACATGGGCATCATTAAGCACTTTCTTATATCAAAGATATAAAAGAAAAAGATAAATCCTCTATCTTTTATGTTGTCAACAACATTAACTTGACTTGAAGGGTTCATGCACTCTAATATAAATATCATATTAATATATTTAATTATAATATCATATTAAATGTTTGTTTTAAGTAGTAACTATTTATATTATAATTAAATATTCAATTATCTACAATTACTAATATTATTTTTATCAAATATTATATTATTATTTATCAGTATATATTTTTATTTAAGGTAAAATAATCATACTATATAATTTCATCCATTCTACATGTATTTCTCATCAATTTTGGTTTTAGGAAAACTAGTGTATAGTTATAATTTGTGTTTTGGTGAATGAGAATTATTATAATTCAAAAAGGGTCTGATAGCATTCATATTTGGGAAAAAAATTATAATCGTTGTATATATAAATTTCATTTGTTTTGGCTAGAGACTTAGTTTTGGCAGTAACATGTAGCAGTCAGAAAACTAGCTTATGGGTCTTAAGAAATGCACGGCCTTTGCACTTGGGCATAATTGTGAAATTATTAGCAATATCTTCTATATCAAAATGAAAATCATTTTCATAAAAACTTAGTTTAATATCTAATCTAATATTGATAAATGGTATGTTTAATTTTGTAAGTTGTTTATTATTATCCATACAATTATGAAGAGACATGGGCATCATTAAGCACTTTCTTATATCAAAGATATAAAAGAAAAAGATAAATCCTCTATCTTTTATGTTGTCAACAACATTAACTTGACTTGAAGGGTTCATGCACTCTAATATAAATATCATATTAATATATTTAATTATAATATCATATTAAATGTTTGTTTTAAGTAGTAACTATTTATATTATAATTAAATATTCAATTATCTACAATTACTAATATTATTTTTATCAAATATTATATTATTATTTATCAGTATATATTTTTATTTAAGGTAAAATAATCATACTATATAATTTTATATATTATAATGTCCATATTTAACCATCCAAGGTATATACACCCTATTTCATACATCTAACATAAAAATAAAAAATAATTGCAAAAGAAAAAAAATAAAAGTAGAAAAAAGTTACCGATAGTTGCAAGTATAACTTCCTACAATAAAATCTTGCAAAGACCTTAACAAAATAAAATATGAAGGACTAAAATATGAGGAATAAAGAGAAATTATATAAAATGTTCTAAAAGTTATATAAAATGTGAATGAAATGGATGATCATCTGACTAATTTGTTTATTCCTTAACTTTTGTGGCCGAGAATAGAATTAAGCTTAGATAAATGCATATTCTCTTGTATTATTAATCTATCTATTTATTTGTTATTTGGAAACTTAGGACTTGATTGGGAAAAAAACAAGCACTGTATATTATTTTAAAGACCTTTTCTTGACCGACTACATGCTAAATCATTGAGAATATCAACCTATGTATGCATATGAACGTACTCCAATATTACTAACCCATCATAATGATATCTCATTCACATCTTCTCTGATATTAATCAAATAAGTTTTTAGCATGTCATTATTTGGTAAAGTTACATTAAGGGTGCAAAATAAAATCGAAATAGATAATCAAACTTTTCTATTTCTGATCCCCTGTTACTTAAACAATTATTTAGAATGTTAAATATAATTTGCTCATGCACTTCATCCTTATCTGGATCCAACCAAACATATCTTAGGATCTGAAAACAAACGAAAAATCTTCATACCCAACAAATTTGTGTACATATAAAATTAGCTTTTAAGTGGTAAATAATAGGTTTACATAAAAAACCAAATGGCAATGCAAGATAGAATACATTAGTATACCCAATAAAATCTGATATTTGGATGTGGGCAGTTGCTAAACCATATCCGTATTCGAAAAAATATCTGTAACCATATCCGTTAGAATACGAATATGGTTCCTCAAATCTATAAACAATAGGATATGGTTATGGTTATGATTTTATAGTGAAATATCCGGATTCGCATCCGAAATATCCAAATACATATTGGTCATGCTGTTGCAATAGTTTTAATCCTTAGATTAATGGATTTGAGGTTAATTTTGATGATCAATATGTCTAATCTTAGCTTTTTAGATATAACAAACTTATTAATGAACTCTTTTGTATTACATGAACTTTTTTTCTCTCAATATTATCTAGTTTTCTCATATCCGTTTTGTATCTCCATGCATATCCGCTTATACACACACACGTGTCCGTATCCGATTTTAGCGGATATGGATATGATTTTTCCTTACCGAGGTATATCTGTATCCGTATCCTTATCCGTGATGAGTAAGCAGATATGGATGTGGTAAGTATCATATCTGAGCCGTATCCGGACCAAATGCACCCCTATCGGCTATTGTATGGTCTTTAACAAAGCAGTCCAACACGACGCCTACGATTTATGGACTCGATGTTGTTACCGTAATTCCCTTTATAAAATCTGGCTCGTAGAGTTCTTTGGACTCCATGGTGAAAGCCACACAATACTAAAAGCATTGTTCTGATTGTGGTTTAAAAAGGATGATATCGAAGGAAAATATGTGTAACTTATATATTTATAGAAGGGAGGAGGAGTGGGTGACATAAACTAAGTGGGATGGACATGAACTTTTGAGATTATGAGTGTGCATTAAGTTGAGTGGATTAATGCTGTACTGTTAGGAGACCAAAAGTTTTTCTGAATTATTCTTCTTCCATTTATCTGTTTTCTTTTTCATTACTTCGACTGAAATATAGGAACCCAAAAGTCAAAAATTTATAAATTGGATAAGTGTGCAGTGGGGAATTATCAAACATAAGAATTATAAATACTGAGAGGGGTAAAATAGGAAGGCAGAAGTTTTGACACCCATATTCTCTTTAAGGGGCTATTTGGATGTTTAGAGTGAAGTTGAGTATCTATGACACAAAATGAAAAGTGATTGTCCACCTCATCACATTTCATTTTGACTTTTACATTGTTTGTTTGGATTTCATTATGAATCCTAAAATGATAGTATACATCGTTTGGATTCTATCATGTAATTTGAAATGTGATAGTTATGTGGACCCCATTCAAAATATTCATCTTACCATAGGTAAGATTACCTCTATAACACACAAACAACTCCAATAATAAATAACTAAAACAAGAGATTAATATCACAACCTTTATATGTCAAGCCAAAAAATAATAAATATGCGTAAAAATTAAAGTTTGCAATTGCTCATGAAATAGCAACTCATCTAGCTCATATCTGAGATTGCTTCCTTAGATAGTCATATATTGTGGTTGGATAAAAATCTTCACAGAGTCAAGACTAAACTCAAAATGGAATCACAAGCTTTTAGAATATAACCATGGCACATAAAATACTTATATCAAAAAGTTAGAAGCTAAGGAATTGGTACAACAATTAACATTTGCAACTTCTACTAGGCAGTTGAAACATAGGCATATCAACAAACACTTAGTAGGCAAAACAAACATGACAATTAAAACATAATTAGTGGAGGAAGAGAAAGCCTATGAGCCCATCACCCAACTCCTCTCATTCATCCTCGATCTCAAGCACAAGCAAAGTAAAATCCATCAACCCCTATTACAGTTTAGTAACACCAAAAAACCCAACCTCAGTCAAAGGCAACTTAAGCCAAAGAGTTAAAAAAAAAAAGGTTCTTGTCCTCGATTGCCGAGGCCAACCATATCTACCGCCAGTCTTGCCGTCGATCCAACAACAAGCCACCGCCATCGACATCGGTCGGGCTACAACCGACAAAGCTACTAAATCATTTGCCGAGATGCTACCATTGCTGTGGTGCCTTATGTTCGGACTACTTCTAGACTCGCCGGAGATCTCGCCGAACTTCTTTGATGACTAGATATTTGTTGACGAGAATTCATAACTTTCATGACTGCCACAAGAGGTGGAGGTCATTGATGGTTGCAAGAGGAGATGGGAAATAAGAAAGGACAGGGGTGAGTGTAAGCTGAGCAATTGGGTTTTTATTTTATTTTTTTACTGACAGTGTGTCAGCTTTCAAGCCAAATCACTTCGTTTTGGAGAGATTTTTGCTTTCGGTGACAACTAGACCTTTCGAAGGACACATCATCATTTCAACTTGCTTCTAAACCTACATCCAAACACTGTAAAAGGTAAAAAATTGGGTAAAACTGAGCATGGGCCCCACTTTTTAACCCTTTCCACTACTTTACCTGGTGAAAACAAGCAACCAAACAGCCCCTTATAAGTAGTGTATGTATATATATATATATATATATATATATATATATATATATATATATATATATATATATATATGGTAGGTTACAATACACATAAGGTGTAACTAACTTAGTTACACCTATCTTTCAAAATACATGTTTGACCATCGATATTAACGATCAATACCCTTCATTGTGATCTACATGTCACCAAATGAGCGTGGATAAAAAATCATGTGATTTGGGATGTTCTATCCTATAATTCAAGCAACTCAAAATAATGGGTATATTAGACCGTTACAGACCGTTCATTTCTAGGTCATTAAATGTATAAACTAGAAAAATCTTATCAATGTGATTTTTGGTCTCCGTGAAGTTTTGAGCACATAGATCACAATAAACGATGTTGATCCTTAATATCCACACTCAAACATGTACTTTTACAAGTAAGTGTAACTAAGTTAGTGTTCGCGGTAAAAGTTGGGATGATTGTCATTGATTTGAACTTGCTTACAGCTTCTTTGGCCTACAACAAAATTCAAAAGAAATGCCTTTTATTTTAAGGCGTACAATGAAAATCAAAAAAAGATTACAACTTTTATCCTTGTGAACAAACACGAGGATCTCTGTTATATCGAGGTCCTCGCCATGCGGGTTCTTTGCCCGTGTCGGACTTTTTGTGTCCGTGGACCACCGCAATTCCAATCCGTGTAGAGACCCTGCTCAAACTACAGATGTAAAGGGGCTCGCTTCACGAAGGAAACGGTTACCGAGGGGATCACACTCACGAAGGAGAGGATCGCTCAGGATCACACTCACGAAGGAGAGGATCACGAGCGGGTGAGATCTACTAGGAGAAATCACGGCTATCCCCGAGGTTAAGACGAAGCTTAACCTAGAGGGTATCTCAGAGTTCGAATTCAATTCGCCACTCGCTGTAGATCGACGTCGACCGACTTGTGCTCACGCGTTCTGGAGCAAGGCCGACGGCCGTGGATCTCGTGAGAACTCTTTAGAAAATCCTCGAAAATCCCCACTCAAGCCCAAAAGCCAAATCCTCCAAAATCCACCCCTTCAAGAAGACACCCCCATTTATACAAATCTGGTGTTGGTGGCTCTACCAAAGCGTTGCTTCACCCCAGCCTGTCGAGTCACCTACTAAGCCGTCGAGGTGGCTCGCAAAGCAGCTGACACTGCCTTTGTCGAGCCACCCCCACGCCCTTTGGCCGAGGTGACCTCGTTGGTCGAGGTTTCGGCGAGTATTGGCATTGTTTTTGCTATGCCGCTGGTGCCTTTTAAGCTCGGCTGCCTGCTCTCGCTTTGGTTCATATACTTGACTCGGGACTAATTCTTGGTTCGTTCGGTTCAACGGTCCCGAATCCGATCGTCTGCCTGTCCGGCGAACTGCGGTTTGGATTGGTTCGCTGGCCGAAGTTCGCTTTAACGATTCGACGTCAGATCATTCGATGGGTTGTCATTCGCCGACTTCGCCACGAGTTGGTTTCGGGATCTTGTAAGTATTTTTCAACGCTTATTATTCTCCAAAGCGTCTCGGCCTCGATTCTTGATGAGTCCGGATGCTTTGACATGATGGTTCCCGCCACGCATTTGAGGGTCCCAAAAGATAGCTTCAAGTCTTCGATTCTTTCGCACCATCCAGCTTCTTTGTAGGATTTCTGATAAGATCACGGTGCTGCATTTATTGTCTGACCGCTTGTTAAAATCTTGATTCGAAGCTGGTGGGTGAGTTTTGTTTGTAACTCGTGTCGGTTGGTTGTTGTTTGACTAACCATCAGACTTTTTGGACTTCTCCGTATGTCGGCGAACTCGTTGTTGGTGACACATTGGCTGTGTCGAGTACATGGAATTTCATAACCCTCAGTCGACTAGTTCTTCCGTCATCACGTGTGTTGTTGGTTTAACCACAGCGGGAGGACTGATCTTTTCATGGAGATATCCTCCGAGGATTCCTTGTTGAAACAGGAGACCATTTGGCTTTCAACCATCGTCTTAGCCTTCAGTCGGCAAGTGCGACGCTTTGACCGTTGTTGAGATGTGATTATCCACGGTGGGTGAAGTTTCTTCGGGACTGGACATATTGTCCGGTGTCGCCATGACTTTCACGCCTCGTCAGATTATTCCTCTCTTGGATATTATGGTGGGAGGAAACTAAGGGTTATCGAGTTATCCTTAAGAATATGGGTTCATTCTCCAGGGACTCCTTGTTGAAAATTTGGAACAGCTTTATACCGTAATCCTAGTTGAGTAGGATTAGCGACGCTGCTGATTTGCTGCGTAATCCAAGACGATCGAAGTTATCCCTAAGAATATTTCTTGTGAGAATATTCTTCCGAACTTCGACAAATTAGGAAACAGCTTTATACCGTAATCCTAGTTGGAGTAGGATTGCGACGCTGATCTGGCCGATGCACCGCACGATCGAAGTTATCCCTAAGAATATTTTTGTGAGAATATTCTTCCGAACTTCTCACAAATTGGGAAACCGCTATACTGTAATCCTAGTTGGAGTAGGATTGGCGACGCTGATCTGGCCGATGCACCGCACGATCGAAGTTATCCCTAAGAATATTTCTTGTGAGAATATTCTTCCGAACTTCTCACAAATTGGGAAACAGTTTATACTGTAATCCTAGTTGGAGTAGGATTGGCGACGCTGATCTGGCCGATGCACCGCACGATCGAAGTTATCCCTAAGAATATTTCTTGTGAGAATATTCTTCCGAACTTCTCGACAAATTGGGAAACAGCTTTATACTGTAATCCTAGTTGAGTAGGATTGGCGACGCTGATCTGGCCGATGCAGCCTTCACAAGATGTTATTCTGCTGAATAAATCTTCAGAGTCTTTCCAAACTTGGCGAAGGGAGTAGGAGCCAATCAACGGACTGATTTGGCACTGTTTTGACATCCGGATAAGGTTCCAATTAGGGCTCCTAATTATGGGCTGATTAGAGTCCTAATTGGAATTGATTTGGGCTCCAATTAGAATTCCTACTTCTTGCCAAATAGGAGTCCTTGTTCAAAGGGGATTGGGTTCATATGGGGTTGTTATAAATACCCATAATCCCTCCTTTCTACATAGGCAGCCCCTTCTCGTGGTTTGCTCTTGTTTTCCTTCATTGCCTCGTCCCCATCAACGAGGTATGTGCACGAGGGTTTTGTAAATTCTTTTTCTTTTCTTCTTTTTTTATTTCGCGGCGTGAACAGTGCAAAATCGACAAGACGGAGAACGGCCGACGGTGGCACGACGCAACGGCCGGCAAGATTGGCCGGGCGGCGCATACGGCCTGCCGGTAAAGGCCGGGCTGCCTGGCGGTTCGGTCATACTGGTGGCATCGCCTGGCGCCGCTAAAGTCAAGATTGCGCAAATTTAGGCACTGGGCGCGACCCGTTGTGCCCGGGCCGGTTCGGGCGCTATTGGATCAGGTGGCTTTTGACACTTTATTTTCGGTTTTTCAACCGCATATCTGACTTTATTTTGTCCTTTTGCCATGTCGCCGCTAAGATCTCATGCTCAGAAGGTCAATCAACTCCGCAGCTGCGGAATGCACGCCCTTCTTTTGGTGGTGCGTCGGCGTTATCACATTCTCGCATATATATATGTGTGGTATCCCCGCCTTCCTTCGTGAGGCGATTGGGAAGAGCCGAATCCTCCTTTGTGGGGACCGACGCCAGATTCTCAGATACTTGTTACGACCCGCTTCGTCCTCCTTTGTGAGGCGATTGGGAAGAGCCAAATCCTCCTTTGTGGGGATCGACGCAGATTGTGTACACTTGTTACGCACCCGCCGTCCTCCTTTGTGAGGCGATTGGGAAGAGCCGATTCTCCTTCGTGAGGATTGGGGCTTCAAAGATCACCCGCCTCGATATCCTGAACGGGAGCGATTTCATACCGTACTCTCACTTCATAGAACGGATATATATTGTCGCTTTGTTTACGCGACTACATTTATCGCTCTCCCGTATTCGACACGGTGAAATCGCCATATTCGCTATAAGGTCGCGGACTCAATCTATGTAAGATGAATTAACGCCATTTACTAACCGAATCTTTTCGATTTCGCTTGATTATTCCTGAGCTTTTCCACCACGCGGTCGATGGACGCCATAGTGACTATTATTCCACGGTGATGATCCCGCGATTTTATCTCGCCGATTTGCGCCTCAAGACATCACGAGACGATCCAGTCAGATTTGAGGGAGTTCGCGTTCTCCGACGATTGGTCACCGATGCCACTGTAAGGGACACCAGCTCATCGAACCTTTGCGAAAGACAAATTATCTATTCGGCGATTCGCTTAAGGATCCGGATACGCTTTTGTCGAGCGAAGCGTGGTTGAACCAAGACGACGGAGGTCCTTGTATATTCCTCTGATAATTCGCCGCTCTCATTGATCGATTTCACACCATGCCGTGACACGCCAGATGTCCCGGCTCGACCGAGGAGCGTGATCATATTCATTGCGGATTTATTACTCAACAGCCTCCGGGTTCCAACAGAATCGCCATCGGCTTTCACTGGGTTGTGGCTGGACACACCGCCTGATGAGCTTTTGTTCCCGCCGACTAAGAATTGCTCACGCTTCGGGCAGAGATGCCATCTAGTCATAGATTTTACTACCGGGTTCACTCATCGTAAACATTGGTGGGTCGCCGACCAACTACGCCCTCACCGATGGGATGGAGAACTTCGTGGCTATGTCTCATTCACGATTCGTGCCACCATGTATGGCCTTCCAATCAGCGTCAATCATTTCTTCGCCTTTATTTGAGCTCTACAATCGATTCAAATACATTTTTCACTTAAACACGGCGAAGTCAATGGTTTCTACATGAGATGTATCGATTCGATTTACCCATGGGGAAGATGTCAGACAAGAGTATTTCCTTCCAATCGAACCGAAGCCTACCAAGAAACATACACTGATCGCCACAAAATTTTGTGGGATCTCACTTGTCATTATCATATAGCTCGCCCATCAACCTTGCGCCAAAAGGAAATCGCAGTGAGTCCAAGCAATTTGCCAATTACTTGTTCCAAAGATTTGGAGGACAAATCGCGAGGAAATATGTGAACTATCACCGCCACTCCTTCAAGGTTAATGAACCGACGAGAGGTCCGAGGCTAACTCTTATACGCCAGCTACGCCGAAGATGGTTTTCCCCCAGGGACCAAGTTTGTAACCTTTCTGTGGCATGCGGTAAAGCCTATCCAACCGACGACTCTTCTAGCCGGCTATCTTGCAACTGCTAAAGAAGTGTGTGGTTCCATATCAATCTGATGATGCTTTACCTCTCGAGGTCCTTTACCTCGCAGCCTGCCTTGCCCACAAGAAGGAACTCTCTCCTTCCGTAATGGTGGCCAACATTCATCGTGGATTGCGACATATAGTCCCAAGCTACTCGTGGAAAGACGAGCCATCATCACGTATTCCTTCCGTCCGGTAGAGCTCCCATATACCTATTTGATGGCCCGCCGGTTCTTTCATCGCCTCGACATAATGTCCAAGACCGTCCGCCGATTCGCCTACTCCTTTCTTGCGGTTGGTAGAGGATTGCAGATGGAAGCGTGGCTTTTACAGAGATCAAGAAACGATGCATTCATAAAGGGTGGATCTTTTCTAGATGTTTTCCTCGATTCTCCGGTCAATATGGTGAGTCCTTGGTCGACGAGGAGGTGCCAAGACACAACAGACTTCACTTGACATTGGCTGCTTCAATTGGCTAGTGAACATCGTGCCGGTATCTCACTTTCCGAGTAAAGGAAGAATGCTTCATTGAGCCTTATTTTCCTCGCCGCTTTGCTCGCCACCGGTTACCACCAACTTTATGTTGGGAACCCGAGCCGACACCCGCACTCGCGGTGGACTCGTGGATGGCCTTCGAGCATGGTTGTGGAGTGTCATAGGATGTACCGGTGCTAGATTCGCTTCCGAGCTCGACCGCCACCGAATCGACATTCCTCCATTGTAGTTGGCTATTAGTAGCTAACGAGCCGGCCCCGTAAGGGCCATCTCAGATTGGTAGCCGGCATCGCGCAGCCGGGCCGACACTCCAAGATGCCGCCAAGCTCGGAGGAAGCGCCGCCAATCTCATCCGCCACGAGATCAAGAGGAGTTCCACAATCTGGCCGGGACTTTAGGAGAGGATCAAGCCGAGGTCAGCAGCTTATGAGAAGAACCTCGGTACTCTCTCCTTTTCCACTTCGCTTTCTTATCCTCTCTATTGATTTCTCATTCAACCGAATTTTCGTGAAAACTGTTGAAGAAGAAGAATTTCAACCCTCTCAAGGGTTAAACGAAGAGGCTAGCCCATAAGAATCGCGTGAATCCCTGCCTTGATATAGACTTGACCAAGAATGATCCAAATGACGGAGGTAACAATTCACGCGATGTAACCCGAAATTTTAGCTTTGGAGACTAACATTTCTCCGCTTGCATGTGGGGTTTTAGAGATTATGATTCGGTTTTGATTTTCCTCACCACAATTCTGGCCAGTCAGCTTCGCCATGCCGAGCCAAGTTTTACTCAACAAATGTATGGAGCTATGGCGAGGAGGCCGATGTAGGACTGATTCGGTGGACCCGTGTACATCTAACATCGATAATTCCTCTTCGGGTGGCGAATGCGAATTGAACGACTCGATTCGCACCCGCTAATTGCCTCTTTGCTTTTGTTCTTTAGAGATTGCGTGAGACAAATGCACAAACCGAGACTAGGCAAGCTAACCCCACCGCAGAGGTAAGTAACTTTACCTATTGTTCGCCTTAATTGCATTCGCCTTCCTAATGCCTTCTTTTTTAGACTTCTCCGTGGAAGATTTCGTGGAAGCCGGGTTTATATGGCAACACTTCCATGGATGACTACACGCTTGGTCATGTGGTGGTGATACTCTTGGTGAAATTTCACCAAGCTACCATCCTCGGAAGGTATTAATTATAGGACCAGATTTGGCTAATACCACTATAATTAAAAGAGGTCGAGACATTCCATTTGTGCAAATGCAGGTACTCCTCTTTCCGCCGCTCGTAATCGCCTACCACAAATAATCGCTGAGATAGATGAGCACACCGAGGGCTCACCGGTTGATAGCATCCCAAATGATAGATACCGTAGACTCGCTAGCCTCAAACTACAATCAAGGAGACGGGTAAGGGTCTTTAGCCAAATAAGCTACCATTTTTACTAAAAATTCTAAAGTCCTTTCTTTCTTCAGGCAGAGCCTACATCTCGACTCCATGATCCGGGCGAGCGCTGATGCCGGATGAAGATCCATCCCATCTTATTATCTCGCTTTGAAGTACGCCATTCTTTTCTCCGTGAACACCTGGATTGAAAAGGTCCTTCATGGCGGCTTTCTTCATCGTCAGCTACTTGATCCCGGATGGCCTTGATACGGGATATGGGTTATCCCGAAATGCTCAGCCATTGTCGATGACCTCGCCCATCCGAGGGAAAGCTTCAGAGACCGCAAGAGCGCGTAGCCGGGCTTCCTCATATGTAGCCGCCATACCGCTTAGAGGCATGGCGCCGATGCTCGTGGTTTTTACCGGCTCAAGTCCAGATGCGAGAGACTACCATCACTTCTCGGCTATTGTTGCCGACATATTCTTCCTTAAGCCACATCCGCACGATATTGTGGCGAAAAGTGAGAGGATAATATCGCCGGGGAGAGCTCCATGCCGAGGAAGATAGGATGAGCAGCTTTGAGCGGCCAAGGCCAACAAGGAAGAAGCCCTCACCGCTATGCCTAGGGAGCTCGACCGTCGGGCGAACCGGCCGAGCTCGAGGAGGCAACCACGAAGACACCGTAACATGAGAGGAGTCCTTCAGGTCGAAGTTGCGGTGAAGAACTCCACCAAAGCTTACGATGGTGAAGTGTCTCACCAACAACAAATCCTTTGTCATAGACTTGATGTTTAAACAGCTTGCTCCTTCTATATTTGCTTCAAATGAATAAGATTCATCCCTTTCATTGTTTATTATGATTCTTTTACTGTAAATAATTAACCATAATACTTATAGGATTTTGGGAAACCCTCAACCATCAACGGGTTTGATTAGCCTTTACCAACCACCGCTTGAGTTGGGCTAGCGGCGGATTATCGTGATCCGCTTCGACGCGACGCTGTGCTAAAAGAATGAAACCCTTCTAGACTTGTTGCTATGATATTGAATACATAGGCCAGACTCTTTACGCAAGAGACCACCCTAACGCCAGATATAGACTCATCCCTTCTTAGGCTTCGATCTAAATACCCCAATCGAACTCGTGTCTTCTTCAACGGAGAAAGACTAAACCGAACGCCGTTAGGCGCTGGCTTTATCCCTTCTTAGGCTTCGGATAAAATACCCCGTGAATCAACTCGTGTCTTCTTCAATCGGAGAAAGACTAAACCCAAGAACGCTGGCGCTGACTTTAGGTTATCGCCAACCCCCCCTTCAACGGGTTTGATGAGCCTTTACCAACTACCGCTTGAGTTGGGCTAGCATGTAGATTATCTAAACCGCTTTACACACAACGCTTGTGCTAAAAGAATGAAACTCTCTTAGACTTAATGCTACGATGTTGAATACGTGAAGCCGTCTTTTCGGAAGACTAACGACAGCAGCGTGTTGGCGTTGGCTTTATCCCTTCTTGGCGGGATAAAATACCCCGATCAAACTGGTGTCTTCTTCAATCGGAAAAAGACTAAACCGCAGCGTGTGGCGTTGGCTTTATCCTTCTTAGGCGGGATAAAATGCGGTCGAACTCTGGTGTCTTCTTCAATGGGAGAAAAGACTAAAGCGGCGTGTGGCGTTGACTTTATCCTTCTTAGGCGGGATAAAATGCCCGAATCGAACTCACGGTGTCTTCTTCAATCGAAGAAAGACTAAACCCGCAGCGTGTGAGGCGTTGGCTTTATCTTAGAGCTTGGGATAAAATGCCCCAAGATGAATCTTGGTGTCTTCTTTGTGGAGAATGGCGAAGCGGACTAAGATTGATTGAGGAGGTGAAAAAGTGGGACCTCGCCGAGACCGAGAAAAACTCGAGGCGACCTTCAATCGGACAAACAGGTCGAAAATCCCGCATACGCTTCCCGATTCGGTACCTAAGATGAAAGATGGAACTAAAAGTGGGATCTCCGCCGAGAACCGAAAAGACTCGGCGACCGGACTGGACAACAATTCGAAATCACGCCTCACCGCCGGTCTACCTAAGATGAAAGATGGAACTAAAAGTGGGATCTCCGCCCAGAGAAGAAAAGACTTCGAGGCGACCTTGTCGGACAACTGGTCCGAAAATCCGTAGCTTACCCGGTCGAAGGCGCTACCTAAGATGAAAGATGGAACTAAAAGTGGGATCTCCGCCGAGAAAGACTCGAGGCGACCTTGATTGGACAACGTCAGAAAAGAAAACCCGCATACCTTGATTGGCTACCTAAGATGAAAGATGGAACTAAGAGTGGGATCTCCACTCAGAACGAAAGACTTCGTGTTGACCTTCGGGGACAACACAGTGCGAAAATCCGGCCATACCTTGATTCAGATGAAGATGGAACTAAGAGTGGGATCTCCACTCAGAACCGAAAAGACTTCGGGTGACCTTGATTGGACAACACAGTTCGAAAATCCGGCGCATACCTTCGGTAGCTACCTAAGATGAAAGATGGAACTAAAAGTGGGATCTCCACTTCGAGAACCGAAAAGACTCGAGCGACCTTCATCGGACAACCCGGTCGAAAATCCGTACGCCTACCTTCACCGGCGCTACCTAAGATGAAAGATGGAACTAAAAGTGGGATCTCCACCGAGAACGAAAAGACTTCGAGGCGACCTTCATCGGACAACTGTCCGAAAATCCCGCGCTATACCTTCGATCGGCTACCTAAGATGAAAGATGGAACTAAAAGTGGGATCTCCCTTGAGAACCGAAAAGACTCGAGGCGACCGATTGGACAACTGGTCGAAAATCCCGCGCATACCTTCCGGTCGGGCTACCTAAGATGAAAGATGGAACTAAGAGTGGGATCTCCACTCAGAACCGAAAAGAGGAGGGTGACCTTGATCCGGACAACACAGTGCGAAAATCCCGCCATACCCGGTCGGGCGCTACCTAAGATGAAGATGGAACTAAGAGTGGGATCTCCACTCGAGAACCGAAAAGACTCGGGTGACCTTCATCGGACAACACAGTGCGAAAATCGGCATACCTTCCGATCGGCTACCTAAGATGAAAGATGGAACTAAAATGGGATCTCCACTTCGAGAACCAGAATGGCGACCTTGGACAACACAGTGCGAAAATCCCTTCCTTCGGCGCTACCTAAGATGAAGATGGAACTAAGAGTGGGATCTCCACTCAGAACCGAAAAGACTTCGAGTGACCTTCGATCGGACAACTGGTGCGAAAATCCCGGCATACTACCCGGTCGGAGCTACCTGATGAAGATGGAACTAAGAGTGGGATCTCCACTCCGAGAACGAAAAGACTCGGGTGACCTTCATTGGACAACTGGTCGAAAATCACGCCTTACGGCCGCTACCTAGGATGAAAGATGGAAAGAACCCTTCCGCTTATCACGAAGAGGATCTTACGCTTGGAGAGGAAGAATTTTATATTCTATCTCCGGTAAAAGGGATTTTGATTGGGCCTCTTGTTCATAGAAGGAATCAAGAGAGATTGTGGCAATGTACCGAGAAATTTGTAGGCCCACCGTCAAGGAATTTGGTCGGTGAGGGAAATTATGATGGAGGATAAATCGAGGGTTATCCTCAAGGAAAGTGGGTAACACATCCCACGAGGAACTTCCCGTTGAAACGGGTTATCCTGAAGATACTAAGGGTAGTATTTCTTCAGGAACTTCCCATTTATCGGCATTAATTGGTCGCCATTGGGTAATGGGCGATACAGCACCATTAGAGTAGACCGTTTCTATTACAAACGGGCCCTCCCATTTAGGTTCGAATTTACCTTTCTTCTTAGAAGTGAGGATTATCGGTCGTCGAGCAGCGAGGACCAAATCTCCTTCTCTAAAGGTTCTCTGTCGAACTTTCTTGTTGAAAGCCCTCGACATCCCTTGGTAGAACTCAATGCATTGTTGAGCCTCCGGTGCTTCTCATCTAACATCTCGAGCTCGAGACGTTTCATGTTGTTTTTCTGCGTCATCTCATTGAAAGGGCGTCGCGAAGTGACGAATCGAATTTCCAGAAGCTGCCGCGCCGTAAACCCGAGGAGTGCGGGGTCGCTCGGTTAGCGTCGCGTTGTAGCGATCGTCGAGAAGTGCTTCTCGAGTTTATCATCGGTCTCGCTTGTTGTTCTTCACAAGCTTTGAGAGAATTTTGATGATTGTCTTGTTGAACGCCTCAGCTAATCCATTTAATTTGGATTATAGAGTCATTGGCAGACGTCTTGTATTTTGAATTTCTCGCAAAACCTGATGAAGGAATTGCTGATGAATTGGGGACCGTTGTCATGCACGATCCGTCTTGGGACCCCGTGTCGGTAGATGACATGGTGTTTGATAAATTTGACGACGGTACTCGCCTTTACTTCCTTTAGCGGGATTGCTTCTGCCCACTTGGAGAAGTAGTCGGTGATCGCTAGAATAAACCGATCACCTTTGACTGACGGAGGAAAAATAGGACCTACAACGTCCATTCCCCATGTCTCGAATGGCGGGATGTGGCGAAGGATCAAGCTACTCACGGGAGTGCATATAATTAGCGTGAATCGACGCAGCGTGGCATTTCGGCGTGCTTCATTGCGTCGTTAATCATTGTTGGCCAAAGTAGCCCATTCTCTTGATTCGATCGTAGAGCTTGGGACGGTCAGTGCGCACCACATTCACCTTCGTGTGCTTCGAAGGACCTCTTACGCCTCTTTGTTTGAGAGGCATCGAGTAAAGACCATCGTACCCGGCGATATAGCATCGGGGTTCTGTGTAGAAGAATCTTGGAGCTCTTCGGCGGATTGACTCTCTCTCCTTCCGTCTTGGCGAGAATACCATGTAAGGCGTGTCGATGATAGGAAAGCGCCAATCTCGGGGCTCCAACTTGGTTTGGGTTGCATGTACCTCTTTGGTAACTATCCTTTGTCTTCTTGTACCCTATCATATATCGGTACAAAAGTCGATGAGTCCCGACCATAACTAGCCGCCGGTCTCTAAGGTTGTGCCGATATCGCTAATGCGCGGTGCATCCGCATGGCGTTAAGCGGGATATATTCGATGAAGAATTCTTCAATGAGTCCGCCATTTCAACGGCTATCGATGATAGGGGACCGCATCAGATTCCTAACTTCAGAGTCACCACGGACCGCTTAACTATCAATTGTGAATCGCCATACGCCGAGATACTCGACCCCACTCCTTGGCGAAACTAAGTCCGATAAGTAGCTGCTTATATTCGACTCGTTATTGGAGCGAGGGTTTGGTGAGTGAATAAGCACGGGCATGACATGGTTCCCGGAAATCAAGACAACTCCGACTCGGCGGAGACTCTAGAACATCCGGGTACTCGCTACATTAGTAGCTCAAGAAGTTCACAAAGTACAATCGCCATATTTGTTGGTGCGATGTAGTGTTGACTTCTTTGAACTTCATCCTAAGATCATCATATAGCTCAACTGCATCCGTTGTGCGTGTGGAGATCACAAATCACAAATCGCTTGTCCCGACACTTGTTGTTTGAAATACAAGTCATATTGGGACAAGAGCAAGGCCCACCATAGCAGCCAACTCATCGAGGCGGTGGGTCATAAATATCACGAACCGGATTTACATTAGAGATAACATAAATCGTCTGTCCGACTAAATAGTGCCGCATTTTGAATCGCGAACACTAATGCGAGCCTTGCTTCGACCATTGGATATCGAGACTCACACCCGACTAATGTTCGCCTGGTAATACATCACTTTGTTCGGTGACCATGCCGTCGTGCTTGCGAGTAAAGCTTAACGAGTGATCCGTTGCCTTGGCGTAGATCAAAAGCGGTTTTCCAGCGGGAACGCTTCGCGCAGTAAACCGAGGGGAATGCAAGTCGCTCCGGTTGGCGTGCGTACCGTTGTCGCGATCGTCGAGTGCTTCTCGAGTTTATCATCGGTCTCGCTTGTTGTTCTTCACAAGCTTTGAGAGAATTTTGATGATTGTCTTGTTGAGCGCCTCGGCTAATCCATTTCAAATTTGGATTATAAGTCGTGGCGAGGCGTCTTGTATTTTGAATTTCTCGCAAAACCCGATGAAGGAATTGCCGATGAATTGGGACCGCTGTCATGCACGATCGTCTTGGGACCGTGTCGGTAGATGACATGGTGTTTGATAAATTTGGCAATGATTTTCGCCTTTACTTCCTTTAGCGGGATTATACGCCCACTTGGAGAAGTAGTCGGTGATCGCTAGAATAAACCGATCACCTTTGATCGACGGAGGAAAAATAGGACCTACAACGCCCATTCCCCATGTCTCGAATGGCGGGATGTGGCGAAGGATCAAGCTACTCACGGGAGTGCATATAATTAGCGTGAATCGACGCAGCGTGGCATTCCGGCGTGCTTTCATTGCGTCGTTAATCATTGTTGGCCAAAAGTAGCCCATTCTCTTGATTCGATCGTAGAGCTTGGGACGGTAGTCGCACCACATTCACCTTCGTGTGCTTCGAAGGACCTCTTACGCCTCTTTGTTTGAGAGGCATCGAGTAAAAGACCATCACCCGCGATATAGCATCGGGGTTCGTGTGGTAGAAGAATCTTGGAGCTCTTGGCGGATTGACTCTCTCTCCTTCCGTCTTACGGCGAGAATACCATGTAAGACGAATCGATGATAGGAAAGCCAATCTCGGGCTCCAACTTGGTTTGGGTTGCATGTACCTCTTTGGTAACTATCCTTTGTCTTCTTGTACCCTATCATATATCGGTACAAAAGTCGATGAGTCCCGACCATAACTAGCTGCCGGTCCGGAAGGTTGTGCGGCGATCACGCTAATCGCCAGTGCATCCATGGCGTTACGGAAGCGGGATATATTCGATGAAGAATTCTTCGAATGAGTCCGCCATTTCAACGGCTATCTGATGATAGGGGACCAGATCAGGATTCCTAACTTCGTAGTCACCACGGATCTGCTTAACTATCAATTGTGAATCGCCATACGCTTCGAGATACTCGACCCCCAGCTCCTTGGCGAAACTAAGTCCGATAAGTAGCGCGTTATATTCGGCTACGTTATTGGAGCAGGGTTCGGTGAGTGAATAAGCACGGGGCATGACATGGTTCCCCGGGGAAATCAAGACAACTCCGACTCCAGCGGAGACTCTAGAACATCCGGGGGTACTCGCTACATTAGTAGCTCAAGAAGCTCCGTCAAAGTACAATCGCCATATTTGTTGGTGCGATGTAGTGTTGACTTCTTGAACTTCATCCGGAAGATCATCATATAGCTCAACTGCATCCGTTGTCGTCTTTGGCGACGAGATCACAAATCGCTTGTCCTTTGACTGACTTCTGTTGTTTGAAATACAAGTCATATTGGGACAAGAGCAAGGCCCACTTCGCCAAACGCCAACTCATCGAGGCCGGCTGGGTCATAAATATACGAACCGGATTTACATTAGAGATAACATAAATCGTCTGTCCGACTAAATAGTGCCGCATTTTCTGAATCGCGAACACTAATGCGAGCCTTCTCTGACCATTGGATATCGAGACTCGCAGACTAATGTTCGCTCGGGTAATACTTTGCACGTGCATTGACCGTTATGCGTCGTCTTCTTGAGTAAAGCGCTTAACGAGTGATCCGTTGCCTTGACGTAGATCAAAAACGGTTTTCCCGACCGCGGTGCAACAAGAACAGGAGGTTTAGCGAGATAAGATTTGATCTCTTCGAATGCCTTCTGGCAGGCGTCGTCCCAAATATATGACACGCCCTTCTTGTTCAACTTAGAGAACGGTTGGCACTTCCCAGATAGGTTCGATATGAACCGTCGGATGTACGCCAATCGCCCTTGTAACCCCTCGAAGTTCTCTCGCATTTCTGGGTTGCAATTCTTGAATCGCCCTTACTTTATCAGGATCGACATGGATTCCTTTGTTGGTGACGACGAAGCCAAGGAACTTGCCACTGGACATCCCAAGGAAGGATTTGGCAGGATTCATCTTTAGCTGATGGGCTCGCATGAGTTCGAAAACCGTTCTAAGATCTTTGATGTGATCTCCTTTGTCACGGCTTTTCACGACCAAGTCGTCGACGTAGCATTCGACCGTTTTCCGGAGATGGTCCTGGAAAATTTCCGTCATCGCTCGCTGATATGTGGCACCAGCATTTTTCAGGCCGAACGGCATGACTGTGTAACAATATATACCGATGGGCGTTCTGAACGCTGTGTGTTTGGCATCATCGGGGTGCATCTTGATCTGATTGTATCTCGAGAAACCATCCATGAACGACATTCTTTCAAATCCACACGTATTGTCGACTATGACATCAGTGATTGGTAGAGGAAAGTCGTCTTTGGGGCAAGCGGCGTTGGTCTCGTAGTCGACCGCATCCTAATCGAACCATTCTTCTTCATGACCGGACTATATTCGCCACCCAATCCGGATGTCAATTTCCTCGATGAATCCCGATTCTATGAGTTTCTTCACTTCACAACGATTGCCTCCAATATTTGTGGACTAAACCGCCTTTTGCCGTTGCTTGACAGTTTGACGTCCGCCTTGATGTTGAGGCGATGTGTTGCCACATTAGGTCGAGTCTGGCATGTCCTCGTAACTCCGTGCTAATACATCGATATACTCCGATTAGGGCAACCAACTCTTCCTTTTCTTCCGAGGGAGAGTATTGCCGATGTTTATGAGTTTAAGATGCTCTTCATCACCCATATTAACTCGACTACCTCATCCTTAGTGGGGGTTCTCTTTGTTCGAACCTATACCCAAACCGCTCTTGAGTTGATGGATCCATGGGTCTTCCCATGTTGGCATGTCTTCATCACTCTCAACGATGGCGGGGATCAACTGAAGCCATATTTGACATTAAAGCCTTGAAAGCTTCTCCAGAAGTGGTGTCGTAATCCCAAGTCAAGAATCGACGAATGTCCGTCTCCCTCATCGGGTGGATTATCATCGATCAGCCACGAGCATTCATCTTCTAAGGAGGATTCGTATCCCAATCCCCTTCTAAAGGCATAATAGTTATCCGGCTTCCCTCTTGGGACATATGCCGCTTTGGGAGGGACTCGAGGACCTCGCCCAAAACATAGACCTTCCCCTTTCATATCTGGAGGAGGATTCGTCTCCCACTGTGGTCGCCAGCTTGTTCGCGGTAAAAGTTAGGATGATTGTCATTGATTTGAACTTGCTTACAGCTTCTTTGGCCTACAACAAAATTCAAAAGAAATGCCTTTTATTTTAAGGCGTACAATGAAAATCAAAAAAAGATTACAACTTTTATCCTTGTGAACAAACACGAGGATCTCTGTTATATCGAGGTCCCGCTTGCGTGGGTTCTTTACTGTCTGGGGGACTTTTGTGTCCGTGGACCACCGCAATTCCAATCCGTAGAGACCCTGTTCGAACTACAGATGTAAAGGGCTCGTTTCCCGAAGGAAGCGGCGCTGAGGATCACACTCACGAAGGAGAGGATCGCTGCGGGGATCACACTCACGAAGGAGAGGATCGCCGAGCGGTGAGATCTACTAGGAGAAATCACGGCGTTATCCCCGAGGTTAAGACGAAGCTTAACCTAGAGGGTATCTGTAGTTCGACCGAATTGATTACCTTCGGCTTGTAGATCGGGCGTCATCGGACTTGTGCTGGTGCTTTCGGAGCGGTAGCGTCGGCGGCTCGTGGATCTCGTGAGAACTCTTTAGAAAATCCTCAAAATCCCCACTCAAGCCCAAAAGCCAAATCCTCCAAAATCCACCCCTTCAAGAAGACACCCCCTATTTATACAAATGGAGTGTTGGTGGCTCGGCCGCAAGTAAACCACCTCATTAAAGATGGCCAGGGTGGCTCGACCAAGTGAGCCACCTACTCTGGCCGAGTCACCTCGCAAGCTGGCCGAGGTGGCTCTACCAAAGTGGTCGAGCCACCTCGACCACTGGCAGTACCTACAAATTGGTACGTAGCTCGCCGTTTGCATCGTTTTTCGTCGTTTTCGGCGTTTTCGTCTCGGGCTTGGGTTCCGTCTATACTTGACTCGGGACTAATTCTTGGTTCGTTCGGTTCAACGGTCCCGAATCCGATCGTCGTTCAAGTCCGGTTTAAGCCGTGCTTGTGGCCGTGGGTTCGCCGTCGAGTTCGCGTCTTAACGATTCGGCGTCGTATCATTCGATGGGTTGTCATTCACCGACTCCCGTCACGAGTTGGTTTCGGGATCTTGTAAGTATTTTTCAACGCCACAGCTTAGTTACACCCTAGGTGTATTGTAACCTACCTATATATATATATATATATATATATATATATATATATATATATATATATATATATATATATATATATATATATATATATATATATTGATCCCCTAAATCTTATTTATTTTCAAATAAGTGCAAATAAGTGTCAATTTTAATCTCCAATGTGCAAATTTTAATTGGTTATGAAGGAAATATTGTCATTGTGACAATTTGAAGTGAGAATAATCAATGAGTTCCGTGGAACCTACTCCAAAACATCAAGTTTTGGAGGACTTATTTCAAAATAAATTAGACTTGGATCCAATTTAGCTAGAAGCTCAATAGTTCAATTACACGACTACGAACAAATGATAGAAGTAAGTAAATATTGCTATTATTTTCGAAAACAAGCCTCAGGTTAAAAACCTTTTTATTTTTTATTAAAAGACTTATTACCCCCACAATAACATAGATGTGCATCTTTACTTTTGGTATTGCTCAAGCTCAAAGCCTACTAATCTAAAGTAGTTTTTTTTCCTGCTTAAATGGATTGTTTTTGCTCTTTTTTATTTTTTGATAGGAAGAATATTTCATTACTCAATAAAAGCGAAAGCTACAACATTCGAAATGAAAGGAACTAGGAACATCAGAGCAACATCCCTCCAGATAACAATACTTGGACAAGAAAATTCAAATTGAGCTAACGTGTGAGCGGTGGCATTTCCATCTCAACCAACATGAGAAAAGAGACACTGTTGAAACGAGGAGGCCAGACTTTTAATTTCTTCTACTATGTGACCGGTCGGCAATAAATGGATATCAACGTCACTGTAAATACGTTGAATCACTCTCATTGCATCAGACTCCACAATAATATTCTACACATTCAAACTTCGAGCTAATTTCATCCCTTCGAGAATGGCAAGACACTCCATCATCTCTGCATTACCGGCACATTGACTTGGACAACTTAAAGCTGCCATCACTTTTCCTTTATCATCTTGAATTATAGAACCACGTTCTGCCCTTCTTGAACAGGTGGAAATGCACCGTCACAATTCATCTTAACCCAACTTGGTGGAGATGGTGTCCAAGAGACATTTGAGTCATTATTCATCGAGCTACGTGGCTTCGTTACAGATTCATACTTAGTGATAATACCCTTGGCTAAGAAAATCATTCCCGCTGGTGGCATAACAGAATCTCCTACTCTGGCTCGATTTCGAGTGGACCACAACATCCATAAAAGACAAATAAACAATTCAGCCTCATTACCTCTCAGCATCATAAGCGATTGCGCTACCCAATCTGCCATATTAAGATGAGTAAGATCCTCCACTTTCACTGATAAACCTGCCCTCTCCCAAACATCTCTAGCCACTGGACAGAGAATAAAGACGTGATTTGTGACCTCCAACACACTTTCTCCGCAACAGAGACATCCTTCATCCACAACAGCACCTCGAGATCGAATGGCTCGACGAATAGGTGGAATATTATGCATAACCCTCCACCCAAATAATCGGAACCTCATTGGAAGGTGCAAACTCCATATATTCATTCATGCCGATGCATCAATGAAGCCTATTGGTCCTATGGTCTTCACATTCATTGATGGGGGCATAATAAACAGGCATTAAAGTTGTAAGAGGACAACTATATAGTTATATTATAGTTATAATATCGATCCTGTGTGTAGAAAAAATTCTAAATTGAATCCTAGAAATGTGTGTGGACAAAGAGGAGTAAAAGTGTAGAGATATAGAGAGTGTGTGATTATTTATAAATAAAAAAAATTAGAACAAGAGGGGAGAAAGAGAGTGAACAAATAAAAGAAAACAATGAATAAACAAGGAGGAGAAATAAAGAAAATAGAAAAGAATAAAATCAAGAAGAGAAAAATAATCAAAAAGATGAAAATTAAAATAAGTAAAAGATGGAGGAAAGCAAGTAGAGAAGATAGAAATATAGAATTGAATCCACTAGTTAATTTTATTTAGGATTTATGAACTACTCTCTTTTATCATATTTTACTTTAGATTTATTAAGTTTAGACTATCAAATCACTTAAAGAAAGCATAAACTATCAAATTATCATCCAAGTAAAATCATCATTCATGAAATAACAAGCAACTAGATAGTAATTCTAAAATTCATAAGCATAACCTATCAAACCACTCAAGATAAGTATAGATTATTAAATTTTTCTTCTACCAATTAGTTCTCTAGTTGATTATCTTAAACATGATCATTTTAAGCATAAGAAAACAATCCACAAATTATAAAAGACATCAAACTAGTTTCATACAATTCTAAAATTCCTATAGGATTTAGTTACTCATTTTAAAAAATAAAAATAAGGAAATAAAATATAGAGTTGAAAGCATAAAAGAAAGAGATCTAAATTACAAGAAAAATAAAAATAACTATAAAAATAAGAACAAGAGCAAGGAAAAAAAATCTAAACTATGAGCATAAAGCAAATCTAACTAACAAAAACAAAAGAGCATAGAAATAAATCTACACTATAAATAAATAAATAAATAAATTCTACAAAGCAACAAAACAATAAAGGAGCATGAAAGTAAATCTACGCTATAATGAAATAAATCTAATCTACCAACATAAAAATAAAAAGAAAATAAAATCCTAAAACATGAATTTCTAAAATAAGAAAATAAAAGAGAAAAAAAACTGACATTGCAAGGGTTTGCTCCTTGAAAGCAAATCTTCATCTTCATTAATAAAAAGAAGAAATAAAATTGAAAAAGAGGAATTTAATTTTTTATTAATGCAAACTTAAAAGTTTACAATTTGGAAGACCTAATTAAAGGTCATCCTCTCTTAAAAGGAGTTTATAAAAATTTTCACCCTCAAACCCTCACCCTCTACCCCTATTTATAGCCTGCATCAATCAACAACAGTCATTGGATTTTGCTTGAGCTCCAAAAAATAAATCTCAGCCATATATTATTTCTGTTACGAACCAATTGGTTGGCCCATTGGTTGGCCAATCGGTTGGCCCATTAGTTGGTCAATCGATTGGTTCCTAAGAGAATTGATTTTTTTGTTGACTTGTTTACCTAATTTTTTCTTGATCTCTTGGGCTTTTGTGGGCCTCCTCTTGTCTTGATCTTGGGGTTCAATAAGTGGTAGAAAAATAAAAGAATTTGGTTCTTTTGGGCTCTTATTCATTAATTCTTCATTTCCTACAAATTAAGATAAAAAAGCGTTATTAGTGATATGTTTATTCAAATAAAGTAGATAATAAGGGTATAAAAGTATAATAAAATGTGATAATCATTCATCAATCTGGCTACATTGTAGGCTGATTTAACCGAGAATAGGCAAGATTTGCTTGTTGTCCAAATAAGAATGTCTCGTGGTCTTGAGATAAGTAACGAAACATTCAGAATTAATGATGCATCCTATGGATTGAACATATCTTGATCAAAGTCCGCATCCCATTGACCTGAATTTAAATCCATAGCACATGCCCTTACATGCTTGTACCCCATCGGCATAACTGACGATAATAGCCAATCACCTGCCCACACATCACCCCAAAATCTCACTGTTTGACCATCACCAAGCCTCCATTTTGACCCCCTTCGAATCAAGTCCCTTCCCGAGCAAATGCTTTTCCAACTAAGAGACGTTGTGGGTGGACAAGGAGCATCAAGAAAAGATCCTTTCAGAAAATATTTCCCCTTCAAGATAGTATACGCTAATGAATCGGTGTTATCAAGAAGCCTCCAACCTTGTTTGGCAAGCCTACCTTGATTAAACGCTTCAAAGTCTCGAAAACCCATTCCTCCTTGACATTTCAGTCGGCAAAGGTATTTCTAGTTTATCTAATCACATCACGTTGACCCCACTAAAATTTGCTCATGATGGAATTTAAATCACGAAGGAGGGCATTGGGGAGTAGAAAACAGATTATAACGTAGGTCGGAACTGCTTGAGCCACCTCCTTAATAAGTATTTCTCTACCGGCTTGAGATAAGATTTTGTCCTTCTACCCCTTAACTTTGCTCCATACTTGATCTTTAATGTTGTAAAAAATTGCTCATTTTGATCGACCAATAAAAATAGGAAGCCCCAAGTACCTTTCATTGCACAACAATGTTTGGATTCCCAAAGTTTGTTGAATACCTTGACGAGTACTAGGAGGAACATTTCTACTAAAATAAATAGTAGATTTGGACATATTAATCAATTGACCAGAAGCTCTCTCATAAGCCCTGAGAATGTCCATGAGTAACAAGCATTCTTCCATAGTAGGCTTAGCAAAGAAAAGACTGTCATCGGCAAAAAGCAAATGGGATATCGGAGGACTAGAGCGACAGATTTGAACGCCACGGAATTGACATGCATTCTCAGCTTTAGAGACGAGCAACATTAGCCCTTCTGTACATATGAGAAATAAATACGTAGAAAGGGGACATCCTTCTCTAAAGACTCTGGAAGGGGAACAAAATATCACTAGCATCTCCATTGATTAATACACTGTAAGAGACTGTTGACACACATTTCATCACCCACCGAATCCAAATTGTAGCAAACCCCATTTTATGCATCACGGCTTCAAGAAAACTCCATTCCACTCGATCATAAGCTTTACTCATATCCACCTTCACCGCCATGTGTCCGGAATTGCCATGTCGCTTATTCTTCATATAATGCGTGATAATGTAAAATTTCCTTTCGCTCTCTATGTTAGATTTGCATAGATATCATATTTTAGAAATTTTAATAACTATTTACTCTGTATTTCTTTTAGAATATGATTGAAAGAAAACTATATTTTACATATATTGTACTAAAGTTTGTTAGACAAATTGGTCACTTAGATTTTATCAGAAAGCTACCTAACAATTTTATGTGAAAATGTAATTTCAAGGAAATTAATATTGTAAGTTTTCATGATTTTTAACTATGTAAATAACAATAATATTGTTATTATTTTTGATGACTAACAATAATATTATTTTTTATAAACATAATAACGGTAAATATCGATAAATTGATAAATTTAAAAGAATAGCTAAAAATTAATTAATCATATTAATATTCAAAATACTCCCTTTTCAACATTTCTCATCTGCCTCATCCAAAACCCACCCACCCTTCACCCTCTGGCGCAAGTTCGGTTCCTTACCTTTAATTAACCGCCCACCCCCAACTTCTCTAATCCCCAAAATACCCCGAATCCAACAAGAACCTCTCGAAACTCTATCCGCCCTCTTACCACACCATTAAGCCAAAGTCGAGGGGCAAGAAAGGAAAAACCCCTGACAGGTTTTATCCCTACGCTAGATCCCTTCGTTCCCTTCGACAACGAAAGCCCAAAAGCCTCGCTTGCGCACACAAAAACTCAAAAAGATTTTTAGTTTAATTTAATTTCATTTTATTAATATCGTCGTCATCATCAGCAAGGCAAAAAAGAGTCAAACGCTTTGCTTTCTCTCTCCTCGCCGTCTCCCGATTTCTCTCTCCTGTTTTCTTTCTCTCTCTCTATCTGCTAAAGGTACGCCCTTTCTCTCTCTAGGGTTTCCTGATTCTGCGAATTTGGGAACCCTAACTTCACTTTTCTTGTAATACATCTGCTCGTCGAAATTTTGATGCCCTAGCTTTTATATCAATTTTTTTTTTTGGATTTTTGAGACCTTAAACCCTAGCTCCGGTCTTGATCTTGGTGATTGGGCTTTCAAATTTAGACCTCATCATGGCTTAGGGTTTATGCCAAGAAGCGTTCTTTTATTGATTTAAACTGTTGTCCGTTCTGGATCATGGGGATTGCGTATTTATTTGCATGTTTTTTAGTAATTGTTCTCGGTAGTTTGTTGTAAAGTTGGTTGCTGATTCAAATTTGGTTTATGAAAATTGTGCAGAGTTTGGTGGCAAGCTTGTAAATTTATACTAGTCATTTATTTGGGAGTTGGATATAGTTGGAATAGAGTTGGTTGGTTAAGTTCGTGTAAAGGGACTGGTAGCAGAAGTATTGGGAGCTTAATTGTGAGCTGTGTAATTACACCATTGAGCTTTGATTCCGGGAGCTTTGGTATTATTAAGCCTACTGTGATTAGACTAGAGATACGTTTTTATTGGGACTTATGTTGGTAACTGCTTCAACGGCTCATGGTCAGTGATAGTTCGCAGAGTAACTTGCAATGGTATGGTTAGAGGCATTATGCCGGATATTGTAGGGAGAAATGCAAAGGTATCCTGCTACCAGCTTTGGCAGTGGAGTCAGTAACAATACAGTTGGTGGGGCATCTTCTAGGGAAAATGCAAGGGTAGACTCAGGCTTTTCGACATCAAACTTTTCGTTGAATACCAGGTAACTGTTGTTTGTTTACGTTTTCACTTTTATTTGATGGTGATTTTCGCTCAAAAACATAAGGCTTTCCCATGGGAAAACAAATTTCAGTATCTTGTTTATAGATGTATTATTAAGCTGAAGGGAAAATGCATAGTTTGCTTGAATAGATAAGATATGTAGCTAGCTTAAGGGAAAATGCATAGTTTGCTTGAATAGATAAGATATGTAGCTAGCTTCTTTCTTTCTTTCTTTTTTTTTTGGGAAGAAGCTTCTTTCATTTTGTTTTACATATATAATATGTTTGGTATAGGTTAATTTCTACACGAGTATTATCTCTTCAAATTTGTTAGTTCTAAATAGTCTGAACATCTGGCCTTTTATTGGGACAAGTGGAAGCAAGTAGCTCATATGGGATCATAATTAGCCTAAAAGTCTCATGGGAGAGTTTTCTTTTGAAGGGCAGGGTCACATGAACTGGGTTAGTGGAAGAAATGGCACCATTTATGAGTAATGTGTTTCTCTCACTTCTCTCTCTCTGATCCAACTCGTTTAGCGACCTTAAGATTTCAAGCAGTTTGCGTCCTTCTGAAGTTTCAATCTTACTAAAATAGTGGGTGCGACAATAAAATGGGAGAAGTTAAACAACTTTAGTAGAGAAATAAGCTCAAGGGTAATGCATGTGAGAACCATGCTAATGAGCGAAGGGAGAGGAAACAAGTGATGACGTTGGCAAAACCTCATTAAGTTCAAAATGTGAGCCTACTATCATTTCAAATCTAAATTCTTTGAAATAATTAGTCTGTAAGTATCAATTTATGTCACCTTGGTACTTCTAATCTGAAGCCGTATTTGTACCCGACCCGTACTGTACCCATACTCTTTGGACACTCATTGCATATATGCATACATTTACTCGGACATGTACTCAATTATACAATACATGTTTTAATTTAAAACACTTGTCATACATTTTTGGACAAATATCCTACACTTCAAATCCACTTCTTGAAACTCGCTGGACATAGGTTAGGTTTCAAATTATGATTTTGACGGGTCGCTTGGATGTCTTGTTCAAAAAATAGTGATTTTCCAATTTATAATCCACAATAATAAAAGAAATATAAAAATATTGTAGGAATGTCATCCTTGTTCTCATATAGGTTATTAATTCCAATAGACATTATATGTGTGTATGAATATTTATATAGTCGTGTCATTGTACCCTACCTTTTACAAATTTGCCGTGTCTCGTACCCGTTACTCGTAACCGTACCCATGCAACATAGAGAGGGAGGGAGGGAGATAAATTAAAAGCTGCAGAAGATTTCCTGAGAAGACCCTGATTGACTGAAATTGAGACAAACAAATCCCATTTCAGTTCCTATGATGCCCAAATTCCATCACTCTCCTTGCTTTATGACCTCAAACAACTAACTCTATTTGTCACACTTTGACATTTACTTCTTGCAGAGGATTATACTCCTTTTTTGTTCTTAACTTTATTTATCCAGAAACGGTGAATTTGGGAGTTATCCATGGTTTTTATTTGGCATAACTCTAAGAAAGTGGGTAATTGTTGAATATGGTTATTTCATCTAGATTTAAGGGCAGATAGTACAAGTTAATTGCTTGGGCAGTTGAGCTCCACAAATTTCCTCCCTTATGCAATTCCCGAGGGGGTGTTCTGAATTAAAAGTTAAATACCATCTTTTAAACTGCTTGTGCAGTGGTCATGGGCTATTTTCATAACTTAGAGGGCACATGCAGAAATTGTACAGCGCATGAATTTTGCTCTTTGAACTTTGTGTTTGATGCAAGCTTGTCGATCACATGTCCACTACTATACATAGTATCTGGAAGAAGTGTGTTTTATTCATGATATATATTTTTTAAAGAAAATATTTACTTCTCAGCATCGCGGTATTTTTTCTGGTAGTTGTTGATTTCAATTCTTACAAATATTGAACTCTCTTTTGCAGGCGATCATCACCATTAATACCATACAAGCTTAAATGTGATAAAGAACCTCTTAATAATCGGTAAACTGTTACACTTGAATGTTTCTGACTGGATAAGCATTACTCAATTTCTTTTAAGTTGGAAATATTGATCTCTTAACAGGGACGATCCTTCATGTATGTTTCTGAATGAAAAGTTAAATGCCATTTTTTGGTTATTTTAAATGCCCTTTTCCGTTTTCTTTTTCCTAAATATAATTTTAGGAAATGATGTTTTTTGTGTTATTTTTACTCAAATCTTAGAATGTTTCGATACAGCTTTAATCCCTGTGTCACCCTTTTCTTTTGGTTCTAGACTTGGGCCACCTGATTTCCATCCACAGACTCCACACTGCCCAGAAGAGACTCTAACTAGAGAATATCTTCAATCTGGATACAAGGGAACTGTTGAGGGAATTGAGGTTTGTTTCTTTATATTCTTTGTTTGTTTAACTCATGTGGATTTTGACCACTCTTTTGAGCTTGACTTTTGTTCTGGCCTCTATAATTTGACATGCCCTTTCAAATATATTGAATCAAATGTCTTGTTTCTGAAACTGGTTTGATTGGGGATTTTCAAATTTTTATTAGTATTTTCATTTATAGAAGGGTATTAAGTTTTTGTTGCTGCTGCTGCTGCAATATGTTGTCTTCACCTCAGTTTGTAGCAGAATAGTTGTTTTATGCAAAATATTTGTTTACTTGAAAAGTAGCAAGTCATGACTCGTTCGGGTTTACATGACTTTTATCTCATGTTAATGATTGCCAATGAAAAACTTAATTTATAGAACTGAGTTAGTGATATCTTCATTACAGTTTATATGGAAATCTTTCTTTAGTTATCTCTCATTTAAGAGCCAAAAAATAAAAATAAAAGCACTGTCTTATTTTTGTCGTTAAAAAATGAATGTATTCTTTTCAACATTGAAAAAAATCATGCACTGAGATGCCGACATTTGTTATATTCTCTTCTATTAGAATACAACCATATATTGTCTCCTACTTGGTTATAGATACGTGCAAAGGTAAGCTCGTTTTCAGGATGCCCTGCTGGAACTATAAATTAGTCATGGTCAAGTATGCAAGGAATAGAATCAAATTGGCTAAAAGAACTGCATAATATCATCTCGGAAAATGCAGTTTTGTTCTAAGATGAAGTATACTAGACTTAAGGAGTTAAATACTCTTCTCACCTAGTGTGCATGGTGTATACAGCTACTGGTAACTAAGACTTAAGTTAATCCTCTTTTCTCCTAATTGGTGTAGTCTACACAACTGGAACATTCTTTCGTTTTCCATCGTTTTTATTCAACTCACTGCCTAAAGGTGGTTTCAACTTAGTTAGCATGTTATGATCGTGGCACAAGACTATCATCCTCATATCAACTAGAAATTATGATTACTTTTTTTCAATGTTTTGAAGGAAACTGCGAACTTCAATTCTCTAAAATTCAGTGTACAATTGTGTTTAATAGAGAGAACTAAACATGCTGATGCTCTTATAGGATATTTGATTTGGTTCTCCCTCCTTTGAATTTCGTAATTTCCTTTTTTGGCCATTATTGGTTTGCAAAGAAGTTCTCCCTACACAATCTTACGTCTTTTGTATCATAGCAAATGCGGAACCTTTTAAAGATCATTCCATCAGGACTGATATTTGATCTCTAGGTACGAATTACCCTAATTGTGAATTGTTTAATCTGTGGCTCTGAATTATAATTTTTTTGTTTCCCCAAATCAATCTGATTAACAACTTGTTATCTAAAAATATATGGCTATTTTAGTCCTCATTTCTACAAATTTAATTACATTTTTTCCACGAGTCACGAGCATATTAAAATACAAGCATGCTTGGAGAAATTTACCTCCCTTTTCCATATCAGCACAACTAGCTGATTTCGTAGGAAATTAAGAAAAAGTTGGAGTGTTATGATAGAACATACTATTTATTTTAATAATTTCTTATTAAATTTTAGTACTCTTAGTTGAAACATATTTCAGAATTGGTAACAGATCACTTCCTTTAATAAATTGGTACTTTTACACAGAAGTATTGTGATACATGTGAGTTTCTTTCTTCATATTCTTTATTTTAAAACCCTTATTTGAAGTCTTTATAATGTTAGCTTTGTGTCACTAGTAGCATAGTTGATTATAATATTAAGAGTAGTATTATGTGAACAACAGCTTTCATGTTTTGGATTAGAAATTAGGATAAATTCTCAGCAGAGCAGGTATGAGCAGGAGTAGAAATGAAGGTAGGTCCCAATAGATTTATTGAAATAAATAATCTCAATCGTTTTCAAACTACTATAGTTGTACAAAATGTGCAACGACTCTTGCAAGATAGAAGGAATGTGTACCTGCAAAATAAGTCTCATCATGCGAGGAGTAACTAGTAAGAAAATGCAACTGTCAACGAACTATTGAGCGTGTAGATATAATAAAAATAAGGAAATACCAACTATCAAATAAGGAAAGAGGGAGATGATTGTCTAATCCATTTCATTAGCAAATCAAAACGAGATAATTTGTAATGTGTACTTATATTATGGGGATCCCTAAAAAGGGGAGTTCTGAAGAAACGTATTTTAGTACCAAGTTAATGATAAATCACGTGAAAACTATAAAATTGGAAATGACAAATTTTTATTTCTAATTTTTGGAATTTATTTGCAATGCTTTGTTTAAGTTCCGGAAAGAGGTACTACAATTAATCAGATAGAATATTTAGATAGTATATCGTAAAAATGTAAGGTGCTTTTGACTTTGGATACACAGCTTGAATCTGCCCGGAATCTTGGTGAAGAAGTTCACATACAGAATTTGCGTGGCATGTTAATTCGTCATGTTAGGACACTTTGATCCTGCATTAGATTTTAATTGCTGCCTGTCAGCACCAACTTGACTGCAATATGTACCAATATCTGCAACCTACGTTTCATACAGGCACCCTCTACTTACTACCTATTTGGTATTCTGGTAAATTATTCCATTGGGAGCACTGAAGTGACATATAAATCAACCTAGCTATGGAAGTTAGGCTCTGTATTGCATGTGGTTTAGTCCCTGCCCACCCTGTGATTGTTGATAAAAGGTAATTGTATCAATGTGTGTGACAGTTAAATGAAAATGTTATATTTCTAAATGATTGTATATGTGTAACAGTTAAATGAAAATGTTATATTTCTAAATGATTGTATATGAGTGTCATGGGAGCATCACTTCAGCTTTATATTTCTAAATGATCATATATGAGTGTCATGGGAGCATCACTTCAGCTTTGCTCTTATTTTCAGTGTTCCTATATGGTTAAGCTGCTTTTTGATCCTTTCGTACAGAGTTCACAGACTTAGATGGACCATACCCCATATAATTCTTATTAATTGGCAAAGTTCACTTATGCAGGCAGCACTTAGTTCATGTTCTTGGGTTTGTTTCCCCTAGAAACCACCTTAAAAATAGGGTAATTCTATAGGAATTAGGAACTACCTATGAATTTCAGTTTATACACAAACCGCCTTTAAATTGGGTTTGTGTTTCAATCAACCGCCTCTCAGTCAACTTGTTCACTAAAAATCTAAAAATATCCTTAAAAAACTCACATTTAAAGCACGTGACTCATTTTGTTAGTGTTTAGGTCTAGTTAGGATACAAGTCAGTAAAGTCACGGACATTGAACGCCAATTTTTTAAATTTATTTTTTCTTTTTTAGTGAAATCTGGGAGGTGTCTGATTGCAACACAAACCCACTTTAAATGTAGTTTATATATAAATTGAAATTCAGAGGTGGTTCCTGTAGAATTACCTATTTTTAAGATGGTTTCTCTGAAAAAACCACATTTTCTTTGTACATGGAAATTTGTATTGCACTTAACAGTATACTCCTTTTTTTCCCCTCGTTTTACTACTGTCAAAAGCAAGGTCGTTGGTCTTTGTTGAATAACTTATATTATGTTTATCGTTCCGAGTTTATCTTCATAGCATATAGCCCGCAATAGATGTTTTTCAATCCCTCCTTTTTTTTTCCTTGTTTTACTACTGTCAAAAGCAAGGTCGTTGGTCTTTGTTGAATAAGATATTGTTGAATAACTTATATTATGTTTATCGCTCCAAGTTTATCTTCATAGCATATAGCCCACGATAGATGTTTTTCAATCCCTCCCTCAAGGTTGGATGACTGTCAACTATATTAATTAGAAATGAAAAGTCTCTTACCCATACACCTGTCCTATTGTTCAAAATTATTGGACTATAATTATAAATTATTTTCCAATCCTTTAAAGTATTCTTGAAGCTACTTTTGGAGAAGCATAGTACAATAATGTATTTATCATTGTTTTAACATATGTCTTTATCTCTAATCGAGAATCAAAATATTGAATTGGGAGATGAATTGAAATCTAAACTTATAAACTGACATAATGTAAAATATAACTTTACAACAAAATCCTAAAGTATGTCAATTAATTAATTATAATAAAAGGCTAATTAGTGTCCGATCATATGTTTTGTTTATTAAATGAGTTTCGATTATGCACAAGTATAGAGTATATCAGAACTTTGTTCTAAATTCAGATTACAAAATACAAATAAGTGTAGAAATGACCATACTTTGATTTGGTCAAGGAAGCTGAAGATCATGTGATGGTTATGTTTCTATTTTAAAATTTTTGAATATTTCTGATAATTTATATTTCCTTTTCTTTTCATAGTTTTATAATCCCCATTTTGTCTAGAATTGTATTTTTGTAGAACATATCCTTCAAGTTATATGTTTTCTTCAAGCCCTGGGCGCTTCCTTGGAGTCCTTTCAATCTAACTATTCCCCTCTTCTTGGATGCATTAGGAAGCTAGAGAGATCGTACTGACCCAGGCTACACATTTCTCAAATTCTGAGGTCATCTTAAAATGCAAAGAGGTACTTGACTGTTAGTATCTGTTTATCTTGATTGCATTTTACACTGTCTCTGAAATGCCTAATATGTTCTTAGAAGAAGCAGTTCTTTAACTCATGCACCATTTTGCAATGGTTTAATATTCAAGCACTGTTATTTTATGACATAAAAATATCAGTCTATTTTCATGTCTTGAAAGAAGTTCGTAGGTAATGCCACTGTTTCATCCTTCAAGCAGTAATGTTATTTGATCTTTTTTTCTTGGGGTTGAAATTTACTTCTTCTGCCTCTTGTTTATTCATAAGTGATTGACAACAGTTTTTATAGTGAAATAACTTGTTTGAGTGAAAAGAATGAGATGAAACTGCAGTCAATAGCTCTTAGTTGACTGGCTTACTCAAGATTGTCATGTGAAGGTTTGGTAGTAATATATAAAGCTTATGTGTTTCTACTTCAGGCAATACGGAAACGCCTCAGACTTATCAATGAATCTCGTGCTCAGAAGCGAAAGGTTGGTTCTCTGATACATTTTTTAAGTCCATAATAATTTGTTTGATTCATGTGAATGCACTCATTCGAGTTTTAGCAACTACCAGTTGTGTTAGAAACTAAGGTTTGACATGTAACAGGCTGGCCAGGTTTATGGAGTGCCTCTTTCCGGTCCATTATTGATAAAGCCAGGTGTTTTCCCCGATCAAAGGCCATGTGGTGAAGATTTTCGTAGAAAATGGATAGAGGTTTGTGATAGAGAACATCACTTATCTTTTTTTTGTTAAAAATGCACATGCTGCAGTGAATATCTAAAATTTTATCCACTGGCCATTCATTCGGAATAGATGGTTTTACATTTTAATCTATTCCTGGTTATCTAGAACTTGAGTCAGTTAAAATGAGTAAGACATTGGTTGTTTTTTCTATGCATGATGCATAATATTGTGATAGTTATTGAAATGTTACACAGCTTAGAAATGAACTAAGATTTATATACTCTTAGACAGGATCATGAGTGTTATATTCAGTGTATACGTAGCGTGTGATGATATGCGTGTTCCTCTGTAATTATATGCAAGTGGATATCTCTACAGTGCAAGTGGATATCTCTATAGTGAAGCCTGTTTCTATGTTGGAACACTGCACTTATTGCAGTTATATTGTGATTGCACATGCTACTACTTTTCATTGTGCCTGTGTTTCTTGGTGTATATTTCTCGGTCAACATGTGTATGTTGGTGTCCGTTCTTAGCATATAAATCTATCTGCTCTTTTGTTTGGCTTGTGTATGAAGTCACCTTTAGTCACTTAAGAAGATGAACTATTTTGTTAATTGGTTATATAATGTCATAATTAAAAAAGTATAGAAACATGCTTTTCATGTGCTTCCTTTAGGAAATAAGGTACAAAAGTAGCAATGTAAAAATAAATGGCAGCCATCGACAAATACATTGCGGTCATATATGGATGGTCGCGCAACCCTGGGGACATGTCCTACTTATGATAGGAAACCTTGGAGGGATAGTTACTGTAAGTTAATGTCGTTTCATTTGTCTTTTCACTTGTGTAGTTGATGATTGGTTTTTTTGGTGCGATCATGTTTGAAACCTTATCCATTAGAATAGGGTTGGTACAAGGCAGAACTGTTGTGAACTATGTGCATATGGCTCTGTGACTCTGTCAACACCTTACATGAGGCCTACAACGTGTTGGAATGAGGAAACTATGAATAAAGAGGGGCTTCCCATAAATCCTGAAAGATCGCTTGGTAGGTAGGTAATCTTCCGTTTTGGGTAGTGCAGTGTGAGCTACTTGGCATGCGCTATGTACTCATAGGTGGATAAAAGAGGCAATGGTCATAAGGGATATGGTGTCTGCTCAATTACATTTAGCTTTTGAGGTTTGAAAGGTAAGTGAGTGGGACGAGGTGACATTTTTCGTTGCTCGGAAGTAACAAAAGTTAGCAGCTCATGTTTCTCAGAGGGGGTTGTAAGTACCTGTTTGCCGTGGAAGGTAGCGAAGTTCTTGCCAGGATTCAAATAGTGCTATCTTTAAGTTGGTATGGAGTTCTTCTGTCATATTACAACCATGGGCAAATAGAGGCCCTTTCTTTGCGCTTTATGGTATTAGAGAACCAGGAGCAGCGAGCGAACAAAGAAAGAGTTGTAGACTCATAATAAGGGGAAAACTGATAGATTTTATATAGGGCTAGAAGTCAGCTTACATGTACGCACAACAAGCCAAGGAGAAAATTAGTTTGTGTGTATTTCAAACTCACAACAAGACAGAGAACTTGGTTGGAAGCTATTAAGAAATATATAATTGTGATGAACCTAATAAACTGAATGGAAGAACGGGATTCATGTAGCCAACCCCAAATTTTTTGGTTAAGGCTCTTGTTGTTTGTTATAGAATTGCTTCTGCTTGTCTGTCTGTATTTCCGTGTGTTGTTTCACAGATGTAGATTCATATATTTTCCTATGGGTGTATTTAAAGGAAGTAAGTTTGTCTATGTCTGTACGCCTATGTGAATGCGCCTTAAACATGTCCAGTGGGCGAGGAAACCAATGCTTGAAAGAGAAACCAATGCCTGAAAGAGGGATGTATGTACATGTATATATGTATTATGTAATAGTCTTAATCTTTTTGTACTTTATTATATTATTGTTGTGGTGTTTCTTTAAATGTTTATTCAAGTGATTTTTTGTACTCAATGTATTTCCTTATATGCACTTTGTGTGGATGTCCTCTTAAAATATGGCATCTAAATACTCTTGTTAATTGTTATTGATAATTTGGTGTCTTTCAAATGTACAATTTTAATTAATAAATTAAATTCTGCATTATGCTCATCAGATTTCTTGCTGGCCTTTAACTGTGCAATGAACTCATGGTTAAAAATATAATAAGCATAATATATGCATGTATTACATACATGTATACCTATAGTTTATATTCTATATTGAAGCTCCTCTCACAAGTAAGAGGGTTTGTTTCCTAATTGCTTATATTAATCCTCATCATTAACTGGTTTTGCAAGGCTTTATCACAGCAGCATAAAAGATTGCATTCTTTGGCCGACCATGTCCCTCATGGTTATCGAAAGAAATCTCTCTTTGAAGTACTCATTCGTTATAATGTTCCATTACTAAAAGCTACATGGTTTATTAAAGTTACTTATCTTAATCAGGTAAGGTATCGGACCACAGAATTGGTCATTTTTTCTTCAGATAGGTTTTTAGTTCCCTTCACCTATCTCAGGTTTAAGGCATTTAATTTTGTTACCAGGTTCGCCCTGCCACCACTAGTGTTTCATCTGGATCACCTGATAAAGCACAATTTGCTCGTAGTGAGTTGTGGACCAAGGATGTCATTGAGTACTTGGGTCAGCTCTTGGATGATATCTTCCCAAAAGATGTTTTATCAGCACAGCACCGACCTGACTCAGCCTCTGCTATCTATGATGTTGAGGAGCCTTCCTTGCAGTTTAAATGGTGGTACATGGTTCGTCTTTTAAACTGGCATTATGCGGAAGGTCTTCTTCTTCCTTCTGTTATCATTGAATGGGTCCTTAATCAACTTCAGGTAATCGATCGCTTTCCCTATGCTTTAAAGAGAAGCCTTCTTCTATTTCTTTATTTGATCAGCATCTGTTTGTCATATTTTAAAGTTTTCTTTCCCAAACCACGATTCAGGAAAAGGAGTCAGCTGAAGCTTTAGAGTTGCTTTTGCCTGTTGTATGTGATGTTATTGAGGGTATATCACTCTCACAGACTTATGTACGGACTTTCGTGGACATAGCTGTTCGATCCATTAATGATCTTTGTCCATCTGGTTCGAGTTTATTAGATGATCCAAAAATTCCATCCCTCGCTTCAGCCTTGACCGAGATGCTTCATTATTTGATAATTGCTGTGCCTGATACCTTTGTGGCCTTGGATTGTTTTCAGCTTCCGAGCTGTGTTTTTCCTGATTTAAGGTTCAGAAATGCTTTGAAAAGGACGCCTGATCATGAAGATGATGATCACATAGACAGAGAAGATACTTATTTTCAATACTTATCCGTTGGGTATGTGATTTCCACTGTTCAGAAGCGCGCTTCTAATTTTGCAAAGATTGTCAATCCTAGCTTTCATGGCCTCGGTGCAGCAAAAGTTATCCAGGTCTTAGATAAAGCTCTGTTGGTGGGAGATTTGAGGTCTGCTTACAGTTCTCTTTTCGGAGATTTGCCTGATGGGATTACTGAAGAACGATGGATTACAGAAGTTAGTCCATGTTTGCGGTCTTCGTTGAAGTGGATTGGGGCCGCTAGCTTGTCTCTTATTTGTTCTGTATTTTTCCTATGTGAGTGGGCAACATGTGATTATAGGGACTTCCGGACTTCCCCGCCTCATAATCTGAAGATTACAGGTGGAAAGGATTTTGCACAAGCATACATGGCTGTGCTGCTCCTAAAGCTTAAAAAGGAAGAGATGCATAAGGCACTAGACTCTAAGAGTGCCAATAATACCAGTGACACATCTGTTTCTTTGCATGATAATGTTTTTGGTCAAGCTATACTAGAAACTGCTTCTGTTGGAAATCATATGAAGAACTCAGCTGATAGAAAGAGAAACACAGATGTTTTCCAAAGTCCTGGTCTATTGCATGATATTATTGTTTGTTGGCTGGATCAGCATGAGACTGGGAGGGGTTTCAGAAGTTTCAAGCGTCTTCAAGCTCTTGTTGTTGAACTAATACGTAATGGCATCTTTTGTCCTCAGGCTTACTTAAGGCAATTAATAGTTAGTGGAATTATGGATCAGAAGGAGACTTCATTTGACATGGAAAAACGACGAAGACATCAGCGAATTCTAAAGCAGCTGCCTGGGTCCTGTTTGCTTGATGCCCTAGAAGAATCCCAAACTGTAGAAGCTGGAGTGCTGTATGAGACTGCCCGTATTTACTCAAGTGAACGCAGACTTGCCCTTCACGGATTTCTCAGTGACTGTGCCAGTCATTCGAGCACTAGCATGAGTTTAGTTTTGCAAAACCAAAAGAACCTTTCAGCTTCTGTTAGAGATGGTACTACTGCCTACTTTGCTCAAGTCGTAGAAAATCAAATGTTTCATCATCTTGTACGATTCCAAAACAAAGAAGCAAGTTGCAGAATTAAAGGGCTTGATTTCAACTTTGTTTTGTCTGCCATATTCTTGTTCCATGCCAACTGAAGCCAATGCTGATGAATCTCTAGAGAGTATCAAAAGACCTTTGAGCTCTTTTGGCATCAAGGTTGAGGCTGAAGCTAGCCCAGGTTGTGAGGAATGTAGGAAAGCCAAGAGACAAAAGTTAGGCTAAGACAGGAGTTCTTCCTATCAAATGTTTTCTTCAAACCAGTCAGATGATGAGGATACTTGGTGGGTGCGGAAGGGGCCAAAATCCCAAGATCCATTTAAGGTTGATCCACCACTTAAGTTGGCCAAAAATTCCTCAAGAGGTAGACAGAAGATGGTGCGCAAAACTCAAAGTCTTGCACACTTGGCTGCTGCTAGGATTCAGAGTAGCCAAGGGGCATCTACTAGTCACATATGTAATAATAAAATAAGTTGCCCCCATCATAGATCTGGTACAGAGGGTGAAGTTCCTAGAGATATTGAGCAGAAAGCTCTACCTCTTGTTGAAATTGGGATGCGTCTAAAACAGCTTAGGCTACTGGAAAAGCGGTCAATTTCAATTTGGTTACTGACATTAATGAAACGCCTGCTGGAAGGAAATGATAAGTCTACTTCCAAGCAGAGTAATTATAATGGTGCCTTCTCTGTTTCATCAGATGATAGGAATGCTGGACAGTGGAGACTTGGTGAAAATGAGCTGTCTGCCATCTTGTACATATTGGATCTTTCCTGTGACTTGATTTTGGCCGTCAGGTTCATTTTATGGTTGTTGACAAAGATTGGTAGTTCACCAAGCAGTACAGTCCATATAGGAAGAACTGCCATGATCCTACCAAAAAGGAGGGAAGCCCGTACCATTCAAGTTGCGGAGGCATTTCTATTCTCAGCTCTTCAAAGGTATGCGTTGTGGCTCTAGATGTTTAACATATTTTTAAAAGATTGTGTGGGTTATTCTTGTTTTTATTTATAGTAGAGCAAAAGAATACAACTACTTAGTGTGAACACGGCTAAACAATCCCTTCTCCTCCCTCGAAAAGCTCCATTAATCCCCACAGTCATCCATTTTCTCCCGAAATTTCTCTTTATCCGCATGGTAATCATCAAACAAAGGCCAATTTCAAAAGTCAAGGCTCCTCCACTCTTTTTGCCCAAAAACAAGTCCAACCCATTTCTCTCTCTCTCTCTCCTCTGAACTTTCCCCATCCAAACCAAATCGCCCCCTACATTCTCTCACACTGTTTCCATCAAAACCAACCCCCAAAAAGGAAACTAATTTGCACATGGACCGGAACCTTTATGCTTTTGCCTGTTGTATGTGATGTTATTGAGGGTATATCACTCTCACAGACTTATGTACGGACTTTCGTGGACATAGCTGTTCGATCCATTAATGATCTTTGTCCATCTGGTTCGAGTTTATTAGATGATCCAAAAATTCCATCCCTCGCTTCAGCCTTGACCGAGATGCTTCATTATTTGATAATTGCTGTGCCTGATACCTTTGTGGCCTTGGATTGTTTTCAGCTTCCGAGCTGTGTTTTTCCTGATTTAAGGTTCAGAAATGCTTTGAAAAGGACGCCTGATCATGAAGATGATGATCACATAGACAGAGAAGATACTTATTTTCAATACTTATCCGTTGGGTATGTGATTTCCACTGTTCAGAAGCGCGCTTCTAATTTTGCAAAGATTGTCAATCCTAGCTTTCATGGCCTCGTGCAGCAAAAGTTATCCAGGTCTTAGATAAAGCTCTGTTGGTGGGAGATTTGAGGTCTGCTTACAGTTCTCTTTTCGAGATTTGCCTGATGGGATTACTGAAGAACGATGGATTACAGAAGTTAGTCCATGTTTGCGGTCTTCGTTGAAGTGGATTGGGGCCGCTAGCTTGTCTCTTATTTGTTCTGTATTTTTCCTATGTGAGTGGGCAACATGTGATTATAGGGACTTCCGGACTTCCCCGCCTCATAATCTGAAGATTACAGGTGGAAAGGATTTTGCACAAGCATACATGGCTGTGCTGCTCCTAAAGCTTAAAAAGGAAGAGATGCATAAGGCACTAGACTCTAAGAGTGCCAATAATACCAGTGACACATCTGTTTCTTTGCATGATAATGTTTTTGGTCAAGCTATACTAGAAACTGCTTCTGTTGGAAATCATATGAAGAACTCAGCTGATAGAAAGAGAAACACAGATGTTTTCCAAAGTCCTGGTCTATTGCATGATATTATTGTTTGTTGGCTGGATCAGCATGAGACTGGGAGGGTTTCAGAAGTTTCAAGCGTCTTCAAGCTCTTGTTGTTGAACTAATACGTAATGGCATCTTTTGTCCTCAGGCTTACTTAAGGCAATTAATAGTTAGTGGAATTATGGATCAGAAGGAGACTTCATTTGACATGGAAAAACGACGAAGACATCAGCGAATTCTAAAGCAGCTGCCTGGGTCCTGTTTGCTTGATGCCCTAGAAGAATCCCAAACTGTAGAAGCTGGAGTGCTGTATGAGACTGCCCGTATTTACTCAAGTGAACGCAGACTTGCCCTTCACGGATTTCTCAGTGACTGTGCCAGTCATTCGAGCACTAGCATGAGTTTAGTTTTGCAAAACCAAAAGAACCTTTCAGCTTCTGTTAGAGATGGTACTACTTCGTCTACTTTGCTCAAGTCGTGTAGAAAATCAAATGTTTCATCATCTTGTACGCATTCCAAAACAAAGAAGCAAGTTGCAGAATTAAAGGGCTTGATTTCAACTTTGTTTTGTCTGCCATATTCTTGTTCCATGCCAACTGAAGCCAATGCTGATGAATCTCTAGAGAGTATCAAAAGACCTTTGAGCTCTTTTGGCATCAAGGTTGAGGCTGAAGCTAGCCCAGGTTGTGAGGAATGTAGGAAAGCCAAGAGACAAAAGTTAGGCGAAGACAGGAGTTCTTCCTATCAAATGTTTTCTTCAAACCAGTCAGATGATGAGGATACTTGGTGGGTGCGGAAGGGGCCAAAATCCCAAGATCCATTTAAGGTTGATCCACCACTTAAGTTGGCCAAAAATTCCTCAAGAGGTAGACAGAAGATGGTGCGCAAAACTCAAAGTCTTGCACACTTGGCTGCTGCTAGGATTCAGAGTAGCCAAGGGGCATCTACTAGTCACATATGTAATAATAAAATAAGTTGCCCCCATCATAGATCTGGTACAGAGGGTGAAGTTCCTAGAGATATTGAGCAGAAAGCTCTACCTCTTGTTGAAATTGGGAAGCGTCTAAAACAGCTTAGGCTACTGGAAAAGCGGTCAATTTCAATTTGGTTACTGACATTAATGAAACGCCTGCTGGAAGGAAATGATAAGTCTACTTCCAAGCAGAGTAATTATAATGGTGCCTTCTCTGTTTCATCAGATGATAGGAATGCTGGACAGTGGAGACTTGGTGAAAATGAGCTGTCTGCCATCTTGTACATATTGGATCTTTCCTGTGACTTGATTTTGGCCGTCAGGTTCATTTTATGGTTGTTGACAAAGATTGGTAGTTCACCAAGCAGTACAGTCCATATAGGAAGAACTGCCATGATCCTACCAAAAAGGAGGGAAGCCCGTACCATTCAAGTTGCGGAGGCATTTCTATTCTCAGCTCTTCAAAGGTATGTTTTCTCAATCCATTGGGTGCTAATTTATGCATATTGGTTGAAGGTCTTGTGAATCATTTTTATTTTACTTTCTTTACTTAATTTTTATAGTTATTTTATTATTTATATACTTAATTTATGCATTGTTTTCATTTTGTTTCTCCATCAATGCAAACATATAACTATCGTTCGCATAGTTCTTAGGTCTCCTTCATTATTTCATATTCTTTGACATCACTACCTCATGGAAGTTCTGCAATGCCATAAATATCCATTTTTTGCTGATATTGTCATGTCATTAATCTACAAATTCGTCACCTTTAATGTTAACTTATCATATATTGGTGCTAAAATTTAATATGATTTATCAGACATTTGATTTCTATTTCAGGTATGAGAACATAATTGTAGCAGCAGACCTTTTGCCAGAAGTTCTAGCCGCTTCAATGCATCGAACTGTTTCTATGATGGCATCAAATGGAAGATCTATTACTTCAGCAGCGTTTACTTTTGCTCGAAATTTGCTCAACAAATACAGAGAAGTTGCTAGTGTAGTAAAATGGGAAAAGAAGTTTAGATCTACATGCGATCAAAGACTGCTTGCAGAACTTGATGAAGGACGGACGTTAGATGGTGATTTAGGATTTTCTTCTGGGCTCTCTGGTAGTATGAATGATGATTATTTTCGTCAAAAGATGAGTGGAAGGACGTCACGAACTGTATCGATCATGAAACAAATAGTCCAAGGACATGTTGAGGAATCTGTTCACTATTTTTATGGAAAAGAGAGGAAGGTTTCAGCTGGGGGAGCTTCTAAAAGCCCTCCTGAAAAATGGGATGATGCTTATCAGGTAGCTCAAGACATTGTTCAAGGACTAGTAGACTGCATTCGGCAAAATGGTGGTGCAACTCTGGAAGGGGATCCTTCCATAGTGGCCTCTGCTGTTTCTGCAATTATTAATAGTATAGCACCAGCTGTATGTAAACTGTTAGATGCAAATCCAAACAATAACTACCACGGTTTGTTATCTTCATGTTCTTGCTTTGTATGTGTGGGATTTTCTATAAAAGATATCTTATCCTTTCAGGTCTTCACATCTTAAGATTTGTGAATTTCCCATAAATATCATTTCTTCAGCAGTATGTTATCATATCAATTTATATTGAAGTACATCATTTTAATGGGTAATTTGTCATATAATTGACACCAGAAACAAACAAGTCAGCTGTTATATACTCATTGAATTTCTCTCTCATTAATACTGAAGTTATATATGCTGCTTCAGGTATGAGAACATAATTGTAGCAGCAGACCTTTTGCCAGAAGTTCTAGCCGCTTCAATGCATCGAACTGTTTCTATGATGGCATCAAATGGAAGATCTATTACTTCAGCAGCGTTTACTTTTGCTCGAAATTTGCTCAACAAATACAGAGAAGTTGCTAGTGTAGTAAAATGGGAAAAGAAGTTTAGATCTACATGCGATCAAAGACTGCTTGCAGAACTTGATGAAGGACGGACGTTAGATGGTGATTTAGGATTTTCTTCTGGGCTCTCTGGTAGTATGAATGATGATTATTTTCACAAAAGATGAGTGGAAGGACGTCACGAACTGTATCGATCATGAAACAAATAGTCCAAGGACATGTTGAGGAATCTGTTCACTATTTTTATGGAAAAGAGAGGAAGGTTTCAGCTGGGGGAGCTTCTAAAAGCCCTCCTGAAAAATGGGATGATGCTTATCAGGTAGCTCAAGACATTGTTCAAGGACTAGTAGACTGCATTCGGCAAAATGGTGGTGCAACTCTGGAAGGGGATCCTTCCATAGTGGCCTCTGCTGTTTCTGCAATTATTAATAGTATAGCACCAGCTGTATGTAAACTGTTAGATATGAGTACAAGCAACTACCAAAATGTTTCATCTTCAATGAGTTCACGTAGTTTTGTTGGGCACATTCTACACATTCATATAGCTTCTCTGTGCTTGCTTAAAGATGCGCTTGGAGAACGTCTTGGCTGCATATTTGACCTAGCTTTGGCATCTGAAGCCTCTTCCATAGTTTCTGGAGCTTTTATTTCTGGAAAGGTTCATCGTAGTCAATTTCAATCTTCTCCTGAAACCCATGATATGAGTCCAAACCATTCAAATGAAAATCTGAACAACTCTGGTAAGTTACATGCTGGAAGGACTACAAAATCTGCTGCAGCTGTATCTGCTCTTGTTATTGGGGCAATTGTTCATGGAGTTGTTAGTCTCGACAGGATGATAGCCATTTTGAAGTTAAAGGAAGGCTTGGATGCCCTACATTTCATTAGAAGTACTAGGAACAGTTCAAATGGGATGCTACGTGGTGGTTTCAAACTTGAACATTGCGTTGAAGTATATATACATTGGTTTCGGTTGCTTGTTGGTAATTGCAGAACTGTTTTTGATGGATTAGTCGCAGATATTGTGGGTGAACCTTACATCTTAGCTCTTTCAAGGATGCAGCGGATGCTTCCTCTCGGTTTGGTTTTTCCTCCTGCATATTCAGTATTTGCCATGGTCATTTGGAGACCGTATGTTCTCAACAACAATACTGCAACCCATGAAGACATCCAACTGTATCACAATTTATCCTTGGCCATTGGTGATGCTATCAGACACTATCCATTCCGAGATTTGTGTTTACGGAACTCTCAGGCGTTCTATGATCTTCTAACTAGTGACAGTGGGGACTCCGAGTTTGCTGCAATGCTTGAATTGCATAATCCTGACAAGCATTTGAAAACATTGGCATTTGTTCCTCTTCGTGCAAGGTTGTTTTTAAATGCCATTATTGATTGTAAAATGCCTCCCTTTACACTGTTACAGGAAGATGGATCGTGGGTAACTAGGCCAATTGAAACAAGAGAAACTGAGGGAAAACTTCTGGATAAGGTTGTGCATATTTTTGATGCACTGCAACCTGCAAAGTTTCATTGGCAGTGGATGGAGCTAAGGTTTCTTCTGAATGAGCAAGCTTTTATTGAAAAAGTTGAAACTAAGGACATGTCCTTTGTGGAGGCCATTCGATCATTATCTCCTAATGCTGAAAATTTTGCAATTTCTGAAAGTGAGAAGTTTTTATCTGAAATTGTTTTAACAAGAATACTTGTCAGACCTGATGCAGCACCACTCTATGCTGAAGTTGCCCGTCTACTTGGAAGATCATTGGAGGAGTCACTAGTAATGGATATAAAATGGATTTTAGCTGGTAGTGGTGTTCTATCTGGACGCAAATCAATCAGGCAGCAACTTTTATCTGTTGCTCAGCGCAACGGTCTTTCAACTAAAGCCCAGTTCTGGAAACCATGGGGCTGGTCAAGTTTTGTGGCAGATGTTGCTGCAAATAATTTTGATAGAAATAAACCAGAACCTGTTTCAATTGAAGAAGGAGAAGTTATAGATGAATCCATAAACATCAAGAGGCCTGGAAAAATCAGCTCATCTTCACTTGATGCTGAAGGCAGCCAGCAGTATGTTACTGAGAAAGCACTGGCGGAACTAATATTTCCCTGTATAGATCGGAGCTCAAGTGACTTGCGCAATTCATTTGCTGCTGAGTTGATAAAGCAGATGAGTACCATTGACCAACAAATAACCATGCTTGTGCATGGTGGCATTAAGCATGGCAGCAGTATCTCATCTGGTGTTGAAATTTCTTCCAACAAAGGCGGCAGTCGCAAGGGTATGCGTGGTGGAAGCCCTGGAATGGGTAGACGACCAACAGGAGTGGTTGATTCCTCTCCACCCTCCCCCGCAGCACTTAAAGCATCTATGTGGTTGCGGTTGCAGTTCATTGTGAGACTTCTTCCTATTGTATATGCTGATAGGTAAGTTCATTTCTTGCTAAACATATTTTTGTTCTATATGTTCCTTCTTGTTGAACATGCTGAATAGCACATTCAGCTTTATGTCTTCCCACCTGAGTGCTTATGTGTGTACCAGACTTATTTTTCTTTTCGATTGCTCTGAACAATCGCCTTATATGCTAATTTCCATTTATAGATATTATTTCTAAGGAATATGAGAGTCCTCGTCATGCTTGGTGACCACAGGCTTTAGGATTAATTGATGGATATAGAAAATTTTGTTGGATTCTTTGTTCGTAATTTCAGATTGGTTTTGAAGCTTAAAGCAATAAGAATAGCTAAAGAGTGAACCACAATGCAAAAATTCAAAATCTGACTAAGTGGTGGTTGTCATATATGGATGACTCAAATGTAGTGACAAGGGGAGGAAGTAATCTTCAATGACATAATAATCATAAATCCATGGTTTCCATGTTGCTGAACTTTAAATCTAAAGAATATGCTGCTATACACGATATAACTCCGTGGTTTCCATGTCATTGGACTTTTAAGTCTACAGAATATGCTGCTCTACACAGCATGTATTTAGCACATATATTGCTGCAGCATCTGCAATGTTTTCCATGGGCATTAGCCTTCTCTTTTCCAGTGATAAAGTTATTCTGCTAGAATTAGATTAAATTAATTTACTTATCCAGGTTCATTTGTTAATGAATTCATTATCTATGTTGTAATTGTATTCAAGTTACCTGCATTTATGTATCCTATAAAGCCAATAGGCACAACCACCTGTAACCTAACACTTTGTTTGGTACGCGGGAATGGAATGTAATTCCAACTTCTCATTCATGCTTACCAAACATGATGTGTTTTGGATGCTAGAAATGCCATTCCCACTTCTGATCAATTCCCACTTAATGTGGGAATAGCTATTCCCAAGGAGTTATCAAGGAACTAATATTCCCACTTAAGTGAGAATGAAAATAATAAAATAAATTCCGGATATAATCTTCTTAAAGATATTCCCATTTAATTCTCTAATCGCACCCAAACATGAGAATGAGAATGAACATTCCATTAGCACATTAATTCCATTCCATTTCTACCTTCATTTCATTCTCACTTGACTTCATTCCCGCATACCAAACGAGGCGTAAGAGTTACGGGCATAGTTCAGTACATAGACACTAATTTTAAAAGACTATACATGAAAGAACAACAAGATGCTGGTGTCTGATGCGTGTGCCTGGCCTAGGACTTCCCTACATGGCAGTGACCATCATAATCTTTCGATCGTCTCCCCAATCTTCGCTGTTTTTCCTTAACTATTCTTTCATTTTCCTTGTTGGCGATTGAATTCCTTTTTGTGTTAGTGTGGTTTGATGGGGTTGGAGAAACATGGTTAATCATAGCAACTAGTAGAGAAACCAAAATAAGTATGTTGGCTGTTGCATATGTTGTAGCTTTGAGTGGATTTGTGGAGCAAAATGATCTATGGAGTAGTGTGGACCTAACATATTATCTTTCACAAGTACTCGGATCCTTGGACATTTGTAGGTTTCTGCAGTATGACCTGGATCTCTTGTAGTTAAGAATTCAAATTTGAGATGAACTCTAATTAGTTTAACTGATGAGTGTCAAGTTATTTTATCATCTTTTGACTATGCCTGTCATTCATCAGTTAGCATGCACTGTTTATTCAGTAATTGGGTTGTGGTTTTTCTCCTCTAACGGTTCTCAATATATTTCTATGTATTTTACAGGGAACCATCTCCAAGAAACATGAGGCACACACTTGCCTCTATTATACTCCGGTTTCTTGGAAGCCGTTTCATTCATGAGGATGCGGACCTATCTCTTTCTACGATGGCTATTTCTCGTAAGAAGAGGGAATCACAGTGTAATGCAGGAGCTTTTACAGTTGCCCTGGATCATTCTGGTCTCAGCCTCTTTGACATGCTTTTATCTGTTCTACATGGTTTGCTTGGTAGCTGCAAACCTAGTTGGTTGAAGCCCAAGTCATCCTCCAAGTCGACCGTCAAATCTCCTCGAGATTTGTCTGCTTTCGATCGCGAGTTAGCAGAGAACTTGCAGGTTGGTTTTAAGTGCATTTGCTATTTTTTCTTGCTGTACTACACTAGTGTTTTCCTTTCTAATTGTACATAATACTTGCTTAAAAGATATTGACACACACGAAGGAAATGCACAGTTGGTATTTGGTAATGGTTAGAGATGCTAAGTAGCAGTATGCAAACTTTGCTTTATGGGATTAGAAAATTCTCAAAATAGGTAGGATTTACATTCTGGCATAAAACTCACAAGATTTTGCAGACATAACGGTTTTCTGAGTTCAACATCTTCCTGACAGGGTTACTGCAGGCAGGGAATTCTTCCCCCTTGTCCCCATTGTTTAATTTAGGAGTTGGTTAAACATTCACATGTAATTGGTGGGAGGGAATTGAAAGTCGTCACACACACAACCCACCAGCGGCCCCACCAAAAAAGAAAAAACTGACACCCAAGAAGAAAATAAAGGAAAAAAAAATGAAGAAGACCGGAAGGACAAACTTCACCCCACCTGCGTGAAAATAAATTGCAAAAAGACAAACATACAAAAGGACACACAAACAACAGGAAAGACAAGCTTAACACACAACCATACCGGTTAATGGTCTTTCCAGCATATTTTTTGTTAGGTGGAACTGAACCATTTGTGCTTGCATGAACCTAACCTGAAAATTATGGGTAAATTATGGGTTGGATAACTTTAGGCTCTTTGGTAATTCATGTGCCTGGGATTGTGTTTCTTCAACCCCACTGGAACTGTAGGCCTAACCTAGGAACAAGCTTTGCCTTATCATACATACTTGCATTTTGTGTAAGGCCTGGCTAGTGCGATTCAAAATTTATCTTCCATATATGTCCTATCAAGTTGCACACCACGATTGTTTCTTTCTTCAATTGTCACCCATGCAATTTCCTATTAGCATTATTTTTATATTTCATGACAGCAGTAAAGTTGACACATTCTTGATTTCTTCTGCAGACTGAATTGGACCGTATGGAGCTTCCTATTACGGTAAGGAGGCGTCTTCAGGCTGCAATGCCAATTTTACCTCCTTCTGGCCCTTTCTCTTGTTCTTGCCAACCTCCAACACTGTCTGCAACAATCTCTTCTTCACTGAATCCCTGCATACCAACTCCTTCCGCTATAACCCCAAGATTAGTCCCTCATACACGCCCTTCCACCAACTTATCTGCCAAAAGCAAGGCATTAGCGTCGATGGACTCGGAAATGGAAATTGATCCATGGACTTTGCTTGAAGAAGGTACGGTGTCTGCTTCCGCCTCTAGTAGCAGCAGCAATATGGGTACTGCTAATGGAGATCATGCCAATCTTAAGGCCTGCAGCTGGCTTAAAGGTGCTGTGAGAGTGAGGAGAACAGATCTCACATATGTTGGAACATTGGATGACGATAGCTAACCCCTTTTCTTTTGTACAATTATTTGGTGGTGGAAGACTTTGCAGCAAACAGCCTCATACGTCCAGTACTCCTGAGCTTGGTAAAGAAAATCTTTCAAGGGGGAATATTTATGGGTTATATATATCCTATGGAAAGAGAATGAAAGCCGGTGTTGTTCTCAGCTGACCGGTTTGTGCAGGGCCAGGTAAACTAACACATAGAAGCTGTGCCCATTTTGCTGCCATTCTTTTGCCAAGGCTGTTGTATATATTAGAGTTAATTATTTTTTCCCCTCAATTCATCTTAGAAATAGTCTGTAGCTCTTTCAAGCAATATCATTTTATATCATGATGTACCATTTTGATAAAAAAAAGGTGGCCTTTGGTGTTTCGGTAGAGCTTGGAAAAAGACTGGTGATTTAATGCACAAACGGATGGTGCAATTCCATCCCATATGAAATTAGCGTGAACACGGGGAATTGTATCCTTAGTTTTGTTGATTAACTGCAGCCCGTTCAAATTAGGGTTTCTATGTTGCCCTGGTCCCTTGTAGGTATGCGATCATCTTTATATTTAGGAACGCCTTTATTGTTCGCAGTGATAGATCCTTGGACCTTTTGCATTGTAGATACACGGTCATCTTTATATTTAGTTCCTTGTGGTTTCAAGCTTCACTGTAAATGGGTTGGACATGTTTTGGTTTGGCATGTATGAAAAGCAAACAAGTCGTGGCAGGCTATAACTGAATATCTGCTAACCCTTTTAGTAACATGAACAATTTCTCTTTGAATTATTGGGGGATGCATATATTCAATGATTTGATAGCAATTCTTTTCTAATCTTGGTTTTTGGATTTCGCACAATAAAACATTAGGTGATTGCAACATGCAATAGAACATATTTAATAAAAAAAATATAAGCTGAAAATTCTTTAAAATGGTGACATATAATGGAACCATATGCTCATTTTGTGAAGATGTGTTAGACCATCATCTTAAAATTAAACTTGTATGCTCACCAAAGGTGATGCTCATGAAGGAATTCTATCACAAGAGGTTGACATCAAAGAGGGCGAATCTTGGGTCAATAACACAATTTTCTTCTATTTTAGTACATCATTATCGAAAATCTAACAACTTCAGTTAGTCCACACAGTATTGCTATTCATTGTTTTTTTACCGATCCGTCAATGTAAAGCACATCATTTATCCAAGAAACAATGCTGAATGCTAAACTCTCCAGCACCCTTGAGTAGCTCTCCAGTATTGCTTGCCCTACATCCTGCAACAAAAACTTCTCTCAGTCTTCTTTTATTCAAAATTTTTACTTATTTTAACGCTAAAAAGAAAACTGATTCATGAAACTCACCCTATTGTACTGAATTTTAGAAGAATCCAACGCTGTTTGCGACAAACCAGGATATCGTTGCTTCAAGCACAGCAGCAGGCTCTCGGCTCTACTAGCAAGAGTTACATTTTTATCCCCATCAGCCATTAGATCCTTAACCATATCCCATGAAGATTTTGAATTGTTCATGCTTGCTTTCCGTCTCCATACATATATTGCAGCCTCAACACGATCAGCAAGCTCAAGCGCTTCGTGTTCTGAAGTTATATCGAGGCAATCGAGAATATATTCTGGCGAAAACTTGTCTGTAGTGGACATATAGCGATATATCGAATCCCCTATGCTCATTCTTCCACTCTGAAAGATAAATTTTTGGTTAAAACTGGAAGCCTTGAAGTTCTATCATGTATATAATACTAAATTACCAATGACCCAAAAGTGACAGTATGACCCCCTCTTTTAATTTTATGAAGTTTATACTTGGATGCAAAATCGGAGTTATGGGGTGTGGCAGATATAAACATGTATATGGTTATTATATTGAAAATGGACGCCTCATCAGAAAGATTGATCTTTTGTTGCTTATAAATTGTAAGTTAAGGGGATTAGTGTTAGTTCTAAAACATTGCAGGGATATTTTTCTCATTCGTAGGTAGATTATCACCTTTGGAAGGGAAGCAAGATATGAATCTGGGATGGACATTTCAGCAAGAATGCTGGTGTTGATAGCCATTGCAGCCTTGTGAATCTGACTTGCACACTCGCGCTTCTTTTGCAAATCCTTTCGTGATTTCTCGTTGAGGCCATAATCTGGAACACATGGAATCGGCAGCCACCACTTCTCATTATTTCGATGAATCACTCGTCTGAACGAGCTTGAGATTTTAGGACTCGGAGATTGGTTCCCTTCATCTACATACCAGAACTCTGTGCTCTGAAAACTATCCAAGATTTCCTGTAAAATTCATAAGATGTCAAATGAGCTGATAATCTTTTTGTATTAGCAATTTGTGCATACTAAGTGTTTAAAAATCTTACAAGAAGCATCATGTCTAGTTTTTCAAGTGCTGGGAGGTTTATGTAAATATCTGATCTGGGTCTACTCTCCATGACCTAAATTTGATCAGATTGCCATTTGTATTAGAAAGGGAACAATAAAAGCGGTACAAAATTCTTAGGTTTTGAAATAGAGGATATTTTACCTCGAGAGAAGTTCCATCGGGCAAAGTTTGAAGAGAGGGGCAGAGTTCAACTATGTAATCACACACCGATAACAAGCAATCCATTTCTCTTCTCCACATTGCCTTTTTCTCCTGTGACAGAGGCTCCAATCTCCAGCACTGCCCAAAAATTGTTGCTATAAACAAATAGGAAGAAGGGTGATTTAGTAAGAAACAACCAAACCAAAAATTGCAATTTAACAAAATTATGTAAGGAATAAAACATACCATAGAGATTTGTAATGGCATTTGAGATTGCTACAGCAGTGCAAACACCTTTCCCACTTCCTGACATATCCTCACCAAGCAAAAGCTTCGAAAATCTCTCCCTCATAAGCTCGATATCTGATCATTTCATGAAATATTTACAATTTGATATCATTCTTTATAATGAATAAATTCGGATTATAACTTGTGATATACCTGAATTTGACACTTCATCATCACATGATTTCAAGTCTAAGACCTTGGTCATGTGCTGCTTCATTCCAAGCTTTCTAAGAAGTGGTGAAGCTCGTCCTGCAAGTTTCGAAATTGGCCAAACCAAATTCAATGGCTCATCCGAACTACTTCGCTCGGAGTAAGTTGAGATCTCAGAGATTGTTCGGCTATAATCCACTGATTCAGCTCCCGGTGTAGAGCATTCAATATCGGGATTCAATCTATCCTCAGAATTCTCGTCACAGACAGATAAATTCTCCATCTCGCAAGTATCAAGACTTGATCTCTTTGCTTAACCCTGCACAGGATAAATTCAAAGTTTGAGAAATCATAGGTTATAATATATAACAAACTGTATTAAGGAGGCAGCTTTTTCTTGAATCATCTGCTTTCTTTTGAATGTAAAGGATAGTTTATTGCAATGTATCACCCCAAAATCAAAAAAAGGAAACATAGTATTCAAAAAATGTAACCGTTGTATAAAAGAAAAAGTCAGCTTTACCTTACTAAAAGTATATGCACTCTAATTTCAAAACTTTTGTATCAGTTCGAAACTCTTCCCTCTTCTGTATCCTCTTATTCTCTATGGACTTTGAAGGAGTTTGAGGGAGAGGGTTAGAAAAGCTGAACTGTGGGAATAAGAAGAGAACGGATGGACCCCACTGCTTATGATTGGGAAGTGTGGAACATGGGAAGGTGTGACTAGAAAAAAATTAAAGGGTTGTCATTCTATGATTGAGTTTGAAGTGGGTTTCATCAAATACTACAAAGAAAAGTTTTGGTTAAACTTTGGGAAAAAGTGTGGTTTATGAAAGAAATGGTTGCATATTTTGAGGTGAAGATAAGTTCAAATTTGAGTTACGTGGTTACTAATCATTGCATTTTGGATGAGAAGGTGCAATTTAAGCTACCTAATTAATAATTAATGTACATTTTGGGGAGAATTGCCGGACAACAATTGAACTGAAAAGCTCTTATGCGTTGTGAAGAATGTTTTATAATGACATTTGTAAATTATTACCGTTTTATATAGTCATAAACATGAGCTTAGTTACGAGGAATTTTGAAGTATTGTCACTATTATTTCAATATTTTTGGAATAATGTCTTTTGCGGTCAGTTCTCGTCCATTGCAATGGAGAAGGCAAATCACCACTATTCCTCCCTATTCTCCCAATATATAGATGAAAACTGTTTGCTCACATGCAAATGGTTCTCATTATTAGACGGATGCTTCTTCAACATGAGTTGCCAACATACATATTTTAGAAAAACCTCTTAACTTTATTTTCTGTGTGTGGGTGGGTGTTGTTGTAACTCTTTTGAACTATTTTAGTTTGAGAAGTACCGCTGAACTTTGTTGTCTTGTAGATAACAGGCTTAAACTTTGTTTATTCAAGTCGTGTGAACTTTGGGGTGACTCACATAACCCCTATGAACTTTCTATTTTTCTTGGAGGGGTTACAAAAGACACTCCAAAGTTGAAAGTTCCCACGCGGGTTGGGGTTAGTAACCAAAATATTTCAGTAAAAAAACCATAAACTAGTCCTATGTTATTTACATACACCGATCATTCCTCTTTCAAACTGGGGACTTTTCTTTCAAGAATATTTTAGTCGGTTGCCATTTTAGGTAGGGGTCCATTGAGAAGAGTTGAATGTTTAGTGGGGTAATATAAGACAACCCAAAGTTCATGGGGGTTTAGTGAAAAAAAAAGAAGGGTCACGGGGGTTATCCCCTGTAGGCGCGGTGCCTCCAACCAACATGCATCTGAATTGACATTTTATTTATTTCCCCTTGCCCATACTCTTCAACTTCATACACAATATTACTTCATTTTTATTTTGCAAACTAAACCCTACAGTGGACCAAGGACATGTTTTCGCAATTAACCTCTTTTGTGTCAGGTGATGGTTGGCTGAAAATGCTGTTTGCTGCACTGAATCAAACAGCAATGAAGTATAATGTTTCAACTAGCTTGCTTGTATTGTATCTCTGTAGTTCACAGAAACTTCAGTAGTAATGAAAGAATAAAAAACTCTCTAATAAGGAACAACTTACAACTCCATTCATTCACTTGAGCAAACAATGGAACATGTTTTAAGCCAAAATTTCAAATTAAACTACCAAAAGCAAAAGATATGCTCAAGAAATTGTGTGAAGTTAGTGGTCTCCACGATCTCTATCTTTGCTTTTATTTTTAAGTTTGACTAAGGATAACGGAAATGCCGCGCACGTAAGTGTAGTTGAGACATGGGAAAGCTCATTGATTGATCACTAATAATGTAAGCAGATATATATATATATATATATATATATATATATATATATATATATATATATATATATATATATATATATATATATATATATATATATATATATATATATATATATATATATATATATATATATATATATATATATCCAGCAAAAAACTAGGATATAATAAGGATTCGTTGGTTATGGTTGGTCGAGACGACAATCTGTAGTGTATATAGGTGTAGGTAAGAATGCTTAAACTGACACAGAGGATAAGAAATTTAAGTGTTTATTTTATTTTTCTGAAAAACTTTATGAAAGAAGATGATAAAACTATCAATAAAACATGTCCTTCTATCAATCATAATCGTTAGAATCTAAATTATAATATTCAATTCTCACTATAGCTTTAGAGTTTTGGTATAGTAGAGAGACCCCCATCTGGAATATTGGATCCCCGTCCACTAAACCTGGGACTGTCACTCCTTTGCGCCACAGAGTATTTGATAAATCATATCTTTATCAACAATAGGGATTGTTCCCTGTTTCTATCTTCAATGCAGTTACAGAATAGTCAATCATCATCGATGGGGATTTGAACATGGTTGCTTTGATATCATATGTAAAACTTTCACTACACCAAAATTCCAAAATCATGATAAGAATTTAGAATTTAAGGCCATGTTTGACAATTTCTAAAGTTTTAATGGGTACAACCTCGGTCCAAAAACTAGTTCATAGTTTCGCAAGAACTGCGCTAGAATTAATCAGTTTTTTAGTTCAAATTCTAGCTTTAATTAAATCAAAGTTCATTTAGACTAACCCCCCATACCAATTTTGACCAAGTTAAGGAGAGGAGGAAAAAAAAAAGTCTTAGCCATTTCTTTTTAGGGGGTGTTAGTCAATCAGAACTTTTCAAGTACAATTGGAATAATTGTTCAAGTGAGATAATTTTATGTAAGTGGGATATTTTAATAGAACAATGCTGGATAATTTTTAGAAGTGGGATATTTTGGTAAAATGATGTGGGATAATTTGGAGCAATTAGAAAGTATATAATTATGTATTTTGACAAGATGACTTTAATTTATAAATTTTGAAGCTTGTGAATATAAATTGATAATTATATAAAGCAATATTAATAATTCTTATAAAAGAGTAACTATTACTTAAACTATATATAACCTTATTGTTAATACTTATTACTATCAATAATCATGTAAACTAGCCTAGTAATAATCAAGAAGTAGTTCATCAAAAATAATAATCTTGAATTATAAATTAATAGTGCAACATACTTGATCATTACAAATACTATAATAATCATGAAGTATAAAACAATTTCAATCATATATAATCATGTGTTATGTCAACAATTAACCTAAGTGCTAATCCTCCCTCTAGAGTTGACACGTGTCCTTGATCAACTCTAAACAATAGATCAACTCACCCCAGCTGGGGCGACTCGGATAGTATGGGCACTCGTCCCTTTCCGAGTAGGGCCGAGTTAGGGCAAGTTCTCACTCGACCTCATCATTTGAGTCGACCCCCCTCATTCGCTCACAGTCGGGTCGACAACTTGTGAGGCCGATAGAAAAGGCGGTACTTGTCGTCCAGCTCGTAAAGCCGAGTCGAGAAGCGGTTTATCCTTGAACTCCGCATCAATAGCTGTCCATTATCATCATTGCTCACGCCACGAGTCTCCATGACTCATCACCCTCCATACCTCTTTAGTCGCCATCACATCAGATCAGTGGTAACTTATCTCACTGCAATCAATACCTGTAAGCTATCTACCATTCAACTGCATGCCTAGACTCGACCAGAATTACATTTTTACCCCTCTCAGCAGGGTATATATAGGCTCTTCGCCTACTGACCAGGAGAGCTCCTTCAGGCCCCCTAGGGCCACAGGTAAGCCATCTCTGGCTACTTAATACAATCTCTGCACATTCATAACTTAGTCAGCTCATTGGTTCCTCAATCAAGCTCTATACTGACTTGATCGTCGGAGGAATCACCGGAGAACCTAACTCCGATCCTCTAATGTATTTGTAGCTTTGTAGAACTCTCACCTTAGTAGAGGATCAGCCGTCTAAGGAGATGAAGGGACTCCTACATCATACGTATAAACCCTAAGCCTCACTCACTGATTTGGGATTATCCTCTAATCTCGCTGCTAAGCCCCAGGACATCAACATTGACACCCACCGTTGGGCCTCTTCATCTCTTTTTTACCAAAGGGCGGATGGCCCTTTATACTCAAACCTTTGAGATAAGAAGCTGCCACTGAGTAAGGCTAAAAAGCTAGGTTTGTCACTAAACACAAACGTTTTGGAGGATACCCTCCAAGATATGGTTAGATTCAAATACTCTTATAAATAAGAGGTATTTTTATGTTGTGTGCTAAGTCATACATAGTCTTTGCCATTTGATCTTCATCGACTTGGCCTACTTCGACAAAAGACCTTGGCGTTATTTTCATGAATAAACCCAAGGCACATCAAAGACCTTGGTATTATTTTCATGAGTAAAACCCAAGTCACTCATCTCAGAACTCATGAGTAAAACCCAAGACACACATATAAGACCTTGTTACCCATTCGGGATAAACTCAATGCACGTCATCAACTCGGTCGACTCCGATAAAAAGACCTTGGCATTATTTTCATAAGTCCAAGGCACATACTTCAAGACCTTGGTGTCATCACGAGTAAACCCAAGGCATGTAGCTCGAGTCTTCTTGTTCGCTATACACATAGCCAAGTCATCTCAACCCGAGCATACCTGAAAACAAACTTGTACTCCAACAAAGTAGATTACAAACTCTTAACATAAGAACGCAATGTCAAAGGTACACAGTTTAAATTGGCAAAATTGTCTTGATGAAGACGCCATCCGGTCAAAAAGTTCGCCGGAGAAGAAGGTCTAGAAGTGATCGAAGTTCTCTGTCACAGCAGAAGAGTTGAGAATTTTTGTGAACAACAAAAATCTCCCTCACCGCAGTGGCCGTACTTATAGGCAGAGAGGCCGATAGGTGGCAAGATCGTAATGGCCGACTCAGTTCTGAGCCAACGGCCAGGATCATTCCCAGAATACGAGGCAACCGCTCCAGGATCGAAGCACCCCTCGTCTTAATTAGCCCACAATCCTCACGTGAGACTTGAGGCGGCGGCAGCTCAAGATCTTCTCTGACGTTAGCAACGTCACATCCGAAGAGACTCTTTAGCATCCCCTCATAAGTGCACATCGGGACCGGCCAGCTACAGTTCTATTTCACTCGGACTTGGCTACCCCAAGTTCGAGCGAAAGGGGCCAATATTATGTCAACAATTAACCTAAGTGCTAATCCTCCCTCTGAAGTCGATACGTGTCCCAGATCAACTCTAAACAATAGATCAGCTCACCCTAGCCGGGGCGACTTGGATAGTATGGGCACTCGTCTCTTTCTGAGTAGGGCCGAGTCAGGGCAAGTTCTCACTCGACCTCATCATTTGAGTCGACCCCCCTCATTCGCTCACAGCCGGGTCGATAACTTGCGAGCCTAACAAAAAAGACGGTACTTGTCGTCCAGCTTGCAGAGCCAAGTCGAGAGGCGGTTTGTCCTCGAACTCCGCATCAACAGCTGTCCATTATCATCATTGCTCATGCCACAAGTCTTCATGACTCATCACCCTCCAAACCTCTTCAGTCGCTATCACATCAGATCAGTGGTAACTCATCTCATCTACAGCCAATACCTGTAAGCTAATCTGCCGATTCAACTGCATGCCTGGACTTGTCCAAAATTACATTTCTACCCCTCTCAGCAGGGTATATATAGGCTCTTCGTCTACTAACCAGGAGAGCTCCTTCGGGCTCCCTAGGGCCATAGGTAAGCCATCTCTGGCTACTTAATACAATCTCTGCACATTCAGAACTTAGTCAGTTCATTGGTTCTCCAATCAAGCTCTATATTGACTTGATCATCGGAGGAATCACCGGAGAACCCAACTCCGATCCTCTAACGTGTTTGTAGCTTTGCAGAACTCTCACTTTAGCAGGGGATTAGCTATCTAAGGAGATTAAGGGACCCCTATAATGTACGTATCAACCCTAAGCCTCATTCGCTGATTCGATTATCCTTTAATCTCACTGCTGAGTCCCAAGACATCAACATCATGTATCTTGGTTAAGTCCCTAATTTCCTAAATCAATCTCAAGTTTTTGATCACTTGCTATTAATCTTTCATCTCCACTCTTTTCTCATTCATACTAATTAAATTTAATGCACTTGTTCCCATCATTATGTTATGCATTACTTATTTATTAAAACTTCTCACAAAATATTGTTGATTCTATGTTAATATATATTATTTAGTGTGACTTATGTGTGTCCGCAAAATGTTACTTATCCTTTTTTTAATACCAACCGTTAATTATTCAAAATTTTCTATATGCATTGCAAGTGCTATTTGCATACATTTATAATGTATAATAATGCATAATGTATTAGCAACATTTATTATATTGGACTCAACTATTAATAATTCTTCAATAATTTAAAAGTTCTAGTTTGTTCTCATCTAGTTCTAGGTTGAAAAGTGGAATAATTTGGGGAGAAGAACTCATGTTTTTCTATATAGGTAGAACAATTAGTGTGATAATTTTAAAATTTATTCCAGTTCTAGTTCTTCTAGAATTCTACTTGACTAACACCTTAAAAATTATCCCAATTATAGTTCTAATTGACTAACACCATAAAAATTTATCCTACTAATTATCCTAGTTCTAATTTTTAGTTCTAATTGACTAACCTCCCTAAAGGGATCGGTGTTATTTTAATAAAAGGGTTTTGCATATATACCGCTCAACTCTTTTATATTTGAAAATTTATCCTTCAAATTTTGGTATTTCTAAAATTAACCCCTAATTCTTTCATATTGTTCTACCCCTTTCACTTGCCAATTTTAGTTTTTAAACAGAAAATATTGCAACCCTTTTAGAAATTATTGGAAAAATTTGACATTGCCGCGTTAAGAAAGTAATATTGTTTAGTTGAAGGGGGCAAAAAGACCCAATGTGATTTTTTTGGGCTATTGTTTTGTGTGTGTGTATGTTGTTGTTGTTGTTGGGGTAAATACCAAGATTTTGAGGTTAAAATTGCAAATATGAAAGATTTGAGAGGTATATATGCAAAACCCCTTTAATAAAATATAATTGAGAACTCTTGTGACTCAACAGTAAGATATATAGGTAATGATCCCACATGAAATAATGCAAATGTTTCGTACACTCAGAATTTGATGTCGATTGAGCAAGCTAGGGAAGAACATCATGAAATGCCCAATAATATGAACTTATAGCACAACAAAGTGCAATAATATGGCTACGAATTTAAAAAATGTCGGTTTGGTTTTTCTTAGATATTGGATATATTGTAACAAACAACAAAAAGCGGTTTATTTGTATGACCTAAAAGCAAATTGATACGTGTAGTTACAAATAAACCACCTTAAAGTCATCTAAAAGTGGAAAAGGTGCTGGATATTGCCCGTACGAGTGATATGGTTTGGTTAGTAGCCCACAAGTGATGGAAGATTCTATGGATATTGTATAGCCATGTTGCCTTTTATAGTTGCTTGTTCAGACTAAGTTAGTGAATCCTGTGAAATATTAATTATACTCACAAATGAAGGGAAGATGGTTGGATATTCATGCGCGAGTATAATCCCACATAGAAAATAATAAGGAAGTGATAGGTTTATATAGATTGGGACCAATATCTAATAACTTAGGCTTTTGAATTAAAATATTTAAGGCCCGATTTCTCCCCTACAAAAGGGAGAATCACTCTAAGTAAAAAAAAGTAGGATCACTCTTTAGTTTTTAATAAACAACCATTGAGAGTGTAATATGAGTTTAAATAAATGAATAAAGTTATATTGACACATAATACTTTCTTTTCTATTTTTGCTATAAATTTTAGACAAATAATGGATGCACTTTCGCATTTGAAAAAAGAAAAAAGAAAAAAGAAAAAAAAGAAAAAATCCACACTTTTAATAAGGGTTAGGGTCCGGAGGGATGAATGGAAATGGGTTGGTGTGCGGAAACATAGAAAAGATAAAAGAGTCGGTGATCATTTTGGTGCTTTTAACAGAAATCATGAATAAAGGGGTGGTTGAAAGCTTTTTAATCCATATAGGGTCTTCATGTTTAATTAGTCAACTTGAAGGATCCTTCCTTTACGTTATAAGAACTAATACAGATAGGTCTAAATATATTTATTTAGCCTAGCCCATGGGCCTAGATGGTCGTTCATTTGCTTTTTGAGCCTGTAGGGCATGGGCCCATATACGATGGGCAGAAATTAGATACAGACCATATTTGGAGGTGGTTGTATATCCGTTGTATGTTGTGCAGCTAAAACTGTGTTCTATTTAATTTCAGAAGTTCTTTTTGATTACGAAATGAGGATATTTGCTTATATGATATAAAACCCCAACTCTTCTTTTTTTTGGGTATTAGACCCTCAAATCTTGGTTGTATTTCTTATTTGGGGGACTGACTCCATGTTGAATATATGTTTGTAGTTTCCACTAGAATTTTTTGCCTCTCTGAGTTCTAACAAATATTCCAAACTTGAAGCGGACGTGATTAAGGTACAAGAATTACCATCCCTAATAATCTTAGGTAAAATACATCATAGGGAAGTCAACAATAAACGATCTTTGGTTTGAGTAACACCCTTGATGTCAAGTTCTCTTGTCAACTGCGTCAAAAATCCTCTCAAATGACCTCCATACAAGATAGTATAAGATCGTTGTGAGACTCTGCAATCAAACATGTACAATACATATAAATGAAAGTAAAAAATAGTTCAATATATAAAATCTTCATATTTTCTTAAAATATATGTACAATTTACCTGTGGAACTCACGCTAACATGAAGTAGAAGCTCTAGCACGGGTGATTCGCTGTCTGTATCTTTTCTTTTGTTTCCAGTAAGATTAGAAATCGCTAAGCTCGTGTTGCCTAATATATTGTATATTTTCCTAGAAACAGCTTACATGAATAATATATCGTTCTAATGAGTTTGATATTTTTTTTAGAAGCATACAAGTTAAAAGTTTGGCTAGTTGCGGATAAATTCCATATAATATCGCTAAACTTGACTTACTATCCCTACAGTTCTATTATTGAAGATAGACCGTGTTCGAAACACGATATACAACAAGGCGGAATATGCATATCGTGACAATTAATAAAAATTAATCAAAATTAGAAGAAAACCTGTAACGCTTTCCAATCCTTCACGATGTCATCTCCCAAGATCTACATGAAAAGAGCTTCCTCAAGAGAAAAAGCCTCCAATTGAAATCTACCCGTCATCGAAGACGAGCAATATTAAGAGATATGTTCTCAATTTTTTATTTTTTCTATTCTATTCTTCATATTATCTTCATAAGATTTTCTGTATCTTCATAAGGCTACATTTGAACCCTATATATAGGATTAGACTACCCTTATAGATTTTAATTTCAAACAATTCATATTTATTCAAAACTCTATCCACAACGATTAAAAATAGAATAGAATTGTTCAAAAACTCCATCCATAATAATTAAAGATAGAATAAAATTTGTATTGCATGTAAACCTCTTCTAATAATATTAGTGAGACCAATTGGGTCCCATATCGAGAACCAATTATTAATTAAATTAATAGTTTTAATTTAATGCCATATCCCTATCCGACCAACTGTTCATAAAATCTCTTCCATAATATGGGATTAATTATTTATAAATAATATCTTACATTCAATCCCTCTAGTATCATTTATTTTAGGCAACTCCAACAAAATAATTCAGCTATTTGCTCATGCATAAATTACAATTTCTGTGAACATAAATAAAAATCATTTTGAAACATCAAAATATTTTATATTTATAAGAAAATAAATTATAAAAAATATTTTTCAAAACCACCCGCATGCGGGAATTTAATAACTTCATGAGAATGCATAATAAATTAACTCATCAGAAGAAGCATATTGAATTCTATCTAAATATTCATCATTTCCCTTAATAAAATCTACCAACCCAACATTTCAGGTTGTGTAGCGCTTGCTAAATAAGCTTAACCATCACATCAAAGCCTACTAAATTATCAAATCAAAAATGATAATATCATCAAGTCAAAGAGACTATGTAACAATTTAAATTCTCTATCTCTTAGGTGGCTTGTCCTAGAGAATCTAAATGCGATCTAGTGCTACACATATCACAATGCGTGTTTATAACATACACCGAGGGAATCCCCATTCCCGGTGGTTGAAACCCACCACCACATCTCACATGTCGGTGTCATGCATAATAACCTGTTATAATAAAGTTATTGTTTACTAGTTATAGGTTAAATAAATTTAAGAAATCTCTAAGTTAGATCATATCTTCAAGCAAGTGACCATCACAATGCATGATCTAATAAAATAATATTTAAAGATACTATAACAATTATAGAAATGATACCGAAATTATATGTGTAGCAATTAAATCTTATTTTAAGAATATTACATAATTTGTATTGGATGTTCAAGGGTATATTATTACTTCTCCAGCAGACCGGTCCCTGAGTAAAATTTTTTTGGGCCGTTTTTATGGGGTCTATTTGCAATAATATATTTTCACTCAGGGGTTCTTATTTTAGAGAACATGGGATAGTTACTGAGACAACGGCTCCCTATTCACCACAATCCTAATAGGATTGCAGAGAGGAAAAATCGAATTCTAACAGAGATGATAAACTAAATGCTTATCATCTCTGGTCTTCCAAATTGCTACTAGGGCGAGGTATTATTAATGGCAAATTGAATCTTAAATTAGGTACCATATTCTAAAGCTAATATAACACCACATCAACACTGATTTGGTTATCTTACTCCTTTAGATAATCTTAAAGTGTGGGGATGTCTTGCCTATGTTAGAATACCTGATATTAGAAGATCAAAGCTGGGACCAAAGACAATTAAATGAATCTTTCTAGGATTTGCTAAGGACAGTGATGCAAGTAGGTTCTTGGATTTTGACACCGGCTCAATTATTAAAGCTCGAGATGCAGAATTTTTTAAGGATAAATGTATCAAAGATAAAACTTATCACTAAAAAATATACCACAGAAAACTAAAATAACTCTGGCTACACTTGAAGAACTGACTATTCTGGAGGACTCTACCCAAAATGTAGGAGCTACTATTCTAGAGAAAGTTTTAGAACCTCCAGCCAAGCGACTGAGAAAGGTAAAAGATTTTGGTGATGACTTTTTTATGTACAATGTAGAAGATGATCCTTTAAACTTTCATGATGCTATGAGATCTGAAAGTACATTATTATGAAAGGAAGCTGCAGAAGATGAGATGAATTCTTTGTTTCAAAATCATATTTGGGAGTTGGTTGATGTTCTAGAAGGAGCAAGGTCGATCAAGAGCAAATGGGTCTTCAAACAGAAAATTCATACTGACGGTACCATTAAGAAGTATAAGGCAAGATTGGTGGCCAAAGGTTTCTCTCAAAAGAAAGGCATTGACTTCTTTAATATCTTTGCACCAGTTTGTTGCATCACGACCATTAGAGCGCCTATCTCTTGGCTACCATTCAGAAACTTGTTGTGCACCAGATGGACGTGAAGACGACATTCTTATATGGGAATCTTACTGAAGTAATCTATATGGAGCAATCAGAAGGCTATGTTGTTGATGGCATGAACAATAAAGTATGCAAATTGATGAAGTCTCTTTTTGGACTAAAGCAAACTCCTAAACTCTAGCATGAGAAGTTCGACAAAGTCATTCATGGCGATGGATTTCAAGTAAGTGAATCTGACAAATGTCTCTACATAAAAAATTATTGGAGAGAAGGTAATTGTTATATGTCTATACATAGATGATATGCTTATATTTGTACTGATATGCAGATAGTCACATCTGCAAAGAAGTTTCTATCAACTCAATTCTATATGAAGGATCTTGGAGATGCTGATGTAATTCTTGGGATCAAGATTATTCGGTCAAAGAATGAGATTGGCCTAACTCAGTCTCATTACATTGAAAATATATTAAAAAAATATAGGTATTTTGATCTTCAGAAGATCTCAATACCATATGATTATAACAAGAAGGTTTGAACCAACTTAGGAAGGCCGGTGAAATAGCTGGAGTACTCAAGGATCATCGGGAGTCTTATGTATACTATGAGCTGCACAAGACCAGATATAACTTTCACTGTTGGGATGCTTAGCAGGTTTAGAAGCAATCCTGGAAAGTCTCATTGGGATGCTATTGAAAGAATAATGAGATACTTAAAAGAAACTATAAAGTGAGCTTATTCTTCTCTGGATATCCTGCAACTATAGAATGTTTCTCAGATGCCAGTTGGTGCTTAGAACTGGATGAGTGCAGATCTACAGGAGGATTTGTATTTACTATGAAAGGTGCAGCAGTCTCATGGAAATCAAAGCAGACAATCATTGCACAATCATCCATGGTGTCTGAGTTTTATGCTCTGTCTACAACAAGAGATGAGGTCAAATGGCTCAGAAACCTCATTAGAGACCTTCCGTTGAAAGAGCTGCAAGGAGCAGTGATTACTATCTACTGTAATAATCAAGCAATTAGTGCTATGACAACAAATTCATTGTTCAATGGAAAGAAGCGAATAATTCGTCTAAAGCATGGTTACCTCAATGAGTTAATCAATCACGGAGTCATCTCAGTGATTGACATTCGTTCTCCAGAGAATATTGCCGATCTTATGACGAAAGGTCTAAAGAAAGATCTGATGGAGAAAATGTCTACTAAAATGGGTCTTAGATCTATGTAAGTTTCATTTTTATTTTTCATGTAATCATCTTAAATCTATGTAATTTTTATTTTTATTTTTCATGTAATCAAGTTATTAGTTCAAAGCATAGCTACTCATAATGAGATATTGGTTAAAAAATAACAATGAAACTTGATGGAGATTGGTTTTAAAAACCTTAATGAGTCCAAGACATTTTGGATATGGGTTCTAAGTGGGAACATACCCAAAGCACTCACCTATATTAGGATGGAAGTCTGGCCGTTTCCATGAAGTCTTAAGAAAAAATTTCAAAATCCTAATTAAAATCAAGAAAGAGCACATGGCCAAAAACATGCTAATCTTTAGGCAAAGATAAATGGTTCAAAGTGTAATCCACCACTATTTGGTTTTACATAGGTGTGATCACTAAATTGTATTTAGGTGCTAGTTCAAGACTGAATTCACCATGCACTCAACTACCTTTTAGTCATTCTAAAAGAGGATTCAAGTTTATACGACATATTATTTATGCACATTGGTTAAAACAATGATAGTTTAAAACTTGTGGGGGATTGTTAGAGTTTTTTGTAAAATTTTTTAAAAAACCTAGGCTAAGTTTCAAACTACATATATATTATAATATGTATTTTAATAACAAAAATACAATGTAGCTCAGTGGTTAAAACCTTTTTGATCAAATCAAAAGTCACGGGTTCTAGGCATGCCCTTAACTCTTTTTATCTAATAAATCCCCATAAGTTTGGACTTGGACCCGGACTCGGCTGGACCCGGACCCGGACCCAGACTCAGTAGGACTCAACTCGGTCGGATCCAGACCCTGTCAGACCCGAACTCAGACTCAAACTGAGTTGCAATAGGTGATTTCAGGTTCACTTGGGATGTTTTCTGGTGGAGTTTAACACAAAGGTGCCTTTCGACTCGGACTTTGACTTGCTATCTAATAGAGTCTGACTCAAAGATACCTTTCGACTCGAACTTGGACTTGTTGGAGGAGTTGGCCTAGAAAATAGCTAAAGGGTGATTGCTGAGTTTATGAAATGATCTATTTAATGAGTTCATTAAATAGACTGGTTAATGCACTTAAAGACCTATATAAGGTCTTCTGAATAGTAACAGAACATTTAGTGCTTGAACTTGATCAAGGTGATCATGGAGGGTCTGGTTGGTGCACACTAGTACACTCAAGTTGCTGTTCTTGGAAGCAATTTGATCTTGGAATCCTTGCATCGGAGTAGGCAGAATCTTGCTTTAAGTTTAGCATTTTAGGATACATGGCGACTCAAATAATTTTTCTACAATAAGTATCTCACGAAAGTTTCAATTCCCTGTCTTATTTTTCCTTTTCGTTCAAACAGCAATAACCAGATAAAATGTAGAAAAGGTCACAAGCGCAAGCACAAGGATTTATGTGATTCGGAGCAAGTTCTACGTCTAAGGGTAGTAGTAGATAAATATTTACTAAATTAGAAGATAGATTATAACTCACACAAATGAGATCGACGATCTATCAGACTCTCTCTCAGAAGATATAAAATTTTCCTATCAATTTGATCTATGGATTCTCTCTTGAGATATTCTCTTTCTCTCGATTTTTATCACGACATGTGAGGATCCAATCAAGAATTTCATTATATCTCTTCCTTGTAAAATCATTCTATTTTGTATGGTATCTTATAGGGATAAATGATACTGATACCGTACAGAGTAGAACTAATAAAAGATACCTTCAATGTATTTTATTAATTCGAATGAATGAGATCTTGTGATTTTTCATTTTTTAATTGTAATAAAGTATTATGTTTTATGTTTTATGAAAGTAGATTCATAGGGGCACTTCTATATTCAGATAGAAATATACTAGGCTAGGTTGCAAAAAAATAATTTCTTCGTCACGTTTCTTCCATGCCTTAGACCTGAGAATTTAGGAAAGTTAAATATATGCACAATAAGGATTCCTAAATCCATATTCAAATAGAGTTTCTATTGCCCAAAAACCCTACTCAAATACTCTATCTCTAACAAATCCATATCCAAATAGGACTGTGGATTCTAGGCCAACTCTAACCGCCCCTACGCCAACTCAAACGAATTGTAAGGAAATTGTCTCCCATCCACTTTGTAGAGTTTGGTTTGGAAAAAAGGCATGGAGTGACATTTAGTCCCACATCGGATAGAGAGTAAAATGGATTGACGTTTAAATATGCTTAGATTCATAACTCAATTAGAATTAGTCCTTTTTAGTCAATTGAGTCCAAGTAGATAAACCTAATCCATCGATCCAATTAATATACAGTCATGCGGACAATATATAATAAGAAATATTATTCAAATTTATTTTATTTTATTCTATTTCTAACTTAAATCTCTGGAACTTGCAATAATGATCCTTGCGACGCCTTTGTTGACCGGGGGAAAAAAAAGACTCAAACCATTCCGAGCGAATTATTTATGGTTGATTTATTTGTCGGAAAACTTACACGTTCATGACGACTTTTCTGAACCAAAAAAATCTATTAATTCCCCATCGGACCATGCATGTCACTTGGAGCGCAGACACCAAACATTGACTCACCAACCAATAATTCCCGAGAATTTTTAGAACAGCCTTTTTTTAATAGAATTATTATGGTGAAACGAAGTCGAATTCTTTCTTTAATTAGATCTTAAAAAACAGAAAATCATTTTTGTAATGAAACCGAGGTCAATTTCCAACTTTAATTAGGTCTTGAAAAATAGATAATCATTTTAGAACATTGAAATCACACCTAACCATCTAGATTCTTGTTATCAGCGTGAGGATGTAGTCCCTACAATAGCTATTGTTTGAGTAATAACAAACTCATATTTGATACTAATATTTATTTGAGATGATATAGTACAAGTAAATACATGCATAAAAAGTGTACGAGGCGAAACAACGCCAAAATTAGCTCAAATGCTGATTTCAGCCTCCTTACCATCATTGGTGGCCTTTGACGATCGATGGTAGGTTGAGCTCATCGATAATAAATGTGCATCATCGATGATTTTTATTCCAGAGGCTTTGTATCATCGATGAGCCTCTCAACCAACAATGGGGCCTTGATACCATCGATGGTCGTGAGGCACTATTGATGGCAAACACGGCGGAAGTACATTTTTTTTAATTTAATCTCAGCCATTCGTTATTTTATATATATCTTCAATCTCTACTAAGTTTAGGAAAGTTCTAGGGTTTTGATTTGTGAGAGATTTTATTGAAGGATTTGACCCCGGAGCCTCGACAAGCTCTTACTCGTCGTGCGAGGAGAGTTACCCTTAGGTTGATTCTCTACGCCATTCTCCATCGAGCTACACTTATATTCATTGAAGAACGGTTTGTTTAACAAAATGTTTGTAAGGTCTTTCTTGATTTTCTGAGCTTTAACTGTTTGGTTCGGTTCTGCTTTAAACTTATTTTTATGGCATACTCAATCCGGTTTGAATTGAGGGTTGGGACTAGCTAGGATTAGGTGATACTCATTTGGGAGAGTTAGGTGAGACGAATGGTTTCGGGGTAGATTCCAGGTTACAGTCTTGTAAGCATACTGAATCGGATTTGTAATTCAGAAGAACTCTTTTGCATAGTGAGGAAGCCTTTTTGCGAGAAAGAATAGTGGACATAAGATTGTTATCCGAACCACTATAAAATCTTGCTTGTTCTTGGTTGGTTGCTATTTATGTTTGATTATCGTTGATCGTTTTTATTTTATATATCTATTCCGCTGTACGTTCTATGTTTTTACCAAAAAACGTAGTAACCTTGTTCAACCCCCTCTAGCCTTGAATTAGTATGGTATATATATGTAGTAGGAAAAGTATCAAGTGTACCTGGATCTATAATATTAAATATGCAACAAATAAATGTGTGCCCTTAGATTATTGGATTTTGGGATTTGTGCATAGATTTAAGGGTTCACATCCTTTAAATTTGTGCATTTATGTGATTTTCCAAACAGTAAATTTACTGCAATTTTTCTTTATTGCTTGGCAGGTTTCCTCTGCAGTAAACTGCAATTTTTCTTCAGTTTATACTGCGTATTATACTGCAGCAATATATAAATGAAGTATATAGCTACCCTCCGCCGTCAAGTTGGATCCAAACTAAGTCGTCGAAACAACCAATTGTCATATTTAATTCTCCAACCGAGAATAACGCACGATTCCAATTGAGCTATATATAAACACTACGTACTCATATTCTAAAGAACCAAGCATTACTATAGCAAACCTTACGAAATCATTCTCTCCCAAAATACAAATAATCTCAAGAATGGTGAAAGCATCAGCAACAGAAGAGGAAGCTGTTTCAGCTGAGGAAATGTTGGCAGCCCAAGCGCAAGTGTACAATATGATGATGGGGAACATAGGAACCATGTGTCTAAAATCCGCTATCGAGCTCAACATACTTGAAATCATCGATAATGCACATGTTCTATCACACTCGGATCTCCTCTCGAAACTACCCAACATCCCACCCTCGAAGTCCCCCTTCGTTCATCGCATCATGCGTCTCCTCGCTCAAATGGGCTACCTCAAGATCGGAAACAAACATGAAGAGGTACTGTACTCTCTCACTCCTTTTTCTAAGATGTTCCTCCTCAAAAACAAACCCCTCAGCCTCTCCCCATGCCTTAGCCTGTTAACCGCTCCTTGGACAAACGTATTGCACTCCCTAAGTGACTGGCTGCAGTCTGATGACAAAGGATCCGTGTTTGAGTTCGAGCATGGCAAATCTATGTGGGATATTGCGAGTGACAACCCTGAACTCAACTCAGTTTTTAACGAGTATATGGCCGCGGATGCACGTGTAACGATGAAGGCAGTGGTTGACCAGTGTAGTGAGGCTTTCCAGGGTTTGCGTACCCTTGTCGACGTTGGTGGGGGCACCGGAACTTCTGCACTTGCCATTGCACAAGCACACCCGGGCCTGAAGTGCACCGTCTATGACCTTCCTCATGTTATAGCGTCTGTGCCTCCGAACTCGCTCATCGATGCTATCAGTGGGAACATGTTCGAGAGTATTCCAGAAGCTGATGCCATATTTTTTAAGGTAAGATATTTTTCAGTCTCTTCAAAATATTTACGATAAATTACTTACAAGAAATTCTCTTATGTAAAAAATTCAACCAAAAATCACTTCATATATGACCGTTACTGAAATATTCAGCTTTTAACAGAGTTTGAGACGTCTGCACTTTGAGAGAATTTTTGGTTAGTAGTAAAAACTTTGTTTCCCTATGTCTTCTCTTTTAATTAACAAAGCTCTTTGTTTCTTTTGTTCCCCTCTAAGATTTGGCCGAAAGTTCAAGGACTTCTTTTTTAAACATTTGTACAATTATGAAAAAATTATATAAATTTCAAACATATAAACAAAACTCTGATCTAAAATGTAACAGCTTCATTCACGGTCATAGACAAGAGGTTTTATTGTTGAAGTTTTAGATGAGCGAGTTTCTTAATAAAAAAAAAAAAAAAAAAGAAAAGGTATAGATCGACAATGTGATTTTTCTGCAATTTATCCAAAAATATTTATGCATGCACCTGCACACCGCACTGCACTTCAAGTCCTATCTTGTTTGCTAACAAGTCTTAAATAATTTATCACAGTGGATATTGCACGATTGGACTGATGAAGATTGCGTCAAAATACTTAAGAAATGCAAGGATGCTATACCTAACGAAGGAGGAAAGGTTATTATAGTCGATTTTGTGTTGAATGATAATAAGAATTCCTCGGAGAAATTCACACAACTATTATTTGATGTTAGTATGATGGTTTATACTGATGGAAAGGAGCGCAGTGAATGTGAGTGGAAGAAAATATTTCTTGATGCAGGTTTTACTGACTACAAAATTACTCCTATTGGATTGCGCTCCTTGATCGAAGTGTTTCCTTAAATTGTCCCAAACTTTTCTACTATATATCCATGTTTGTATGCATACAGCATATATGTACTCCCAAAAACTCTTTCTAAATAAAAACATGAGTTGGAATGTCTTCTCATGGTTTTGAAGTTTATTGTCTTGTGCTTTATGCTAAGGCATTTGGCTATAATCTAAAGTAAGAAGCTACAATTTGCACAGTCAACAATTGCACATTCTAAATTTGATCTATATTTTTCTTAAACTTGTTTCTAACCGTAGACTACATGTTTGTTTATTGTCCTCGGACATATCGTTCAACAGAGAGTCCAATTGTTTGAATATTTGGAGTAAATTAACAACAGAAATGATAAGTATTAATTTGTTCGCAAGCAGCTATAAAACTGGAATTCCGTATCTAAAATTTGTACATTCTAAGATTCGATATTTTCCTGTGACCTCTTTTTGCCGCCGATATGTCTCCGATCCTCTAAAGATCAAATAAATTACATCTTCATATGTTTTCATATCCCATTCTTCAATCAAAAGAAAGCTCCCAGTCATAGTTCGGATCTTTTAAGGGATTCATGGGCTAGGAAGAAGGAGCACGATTAGCTGTTTGCTTAAAGGTGTCGAGGACTAGAGAGCTTGGCCACTGTTAACATGTCTTCCATATACATGGCGTTGATGAGTGGAATGATCTCAGTCAAGATGGAAAGTGGAAATTCTTAGCTTAAACATTGGCTAAAATATCAATTTAGCCTTAAAATGTGACACCCCTTCACCGGTTTAGCCTAAAAAATAATTCCGGCGACACTTTAGACTAAAAAGTGACAAATACAATGATGAATAGGCATTTCTGAGTAATTATTACATGTACGATGACAAATATGAAATTATTCTAGATTTAAGGGACTAATATGTAATTTCCATCTTCATGTTGGAGCCCAACATGTGAAGTAGCCGCGTGTAACCCATACAAAGGTCATTATTTCCCTTGCAAACAAAAAACTTTTAATCTCCTACTCATCAAGCAAGGGCAATAATGTCATTTGACTCCTAAGTAGGAGATGACAGACGAAAGCTCAACAACATTTACACTCTTTTTATATAGAGAATGAAATAAAACGTCTTAAATCTTTAGCCTACCCCGATTAGGAAATGAGACTTTTGTAGTGCTTGTGGTTGCGTTTAGTCTATGAACTCGTTTGAGTGAATGGGTTAAGTGTTGTGTTGGTATGACTCCAAAAATAACCTTTATACTGGTATGTATGTATGTTCAGTTACAAGGAAGAGAATAAAAACTTTGATATTTATACAGGTATAAAAGTCTCAAAGGTTGTCAATTGTATCAGACTACGTCCTAAACTGAATTCAGTTACAAGGAAGAGAATCAAAAACTTTGATATTTATACAGGTATAAAAGTCTCAAAGGTTGTCAATTGTATCAGACTACGTCCTAAACTGAATTGTGATCGTAAGTCTTCCTTCCAAAGTTTGTCAATTTATTCTAGAGAGTCTTACATCAATTTCTCTGTATTTAAATCAATGTTTCAATCCTAATTTCCATCTTTCTAATTAATTAATAGATAAATAAAGTTATCCGAATCGACCTTTCCTGAACTAGTATATTTGTCACGTTGCTTACAATATTATATATAATATATATTAAGAAAACTTTGCAGTTGCACGAAAACATATAGTTAAATGTATATTTTGTCCTATTTTTAAAGTAATAGCTGATGCGACTTAAGTAATATGAATGCATATAACAACGTAAGACTGCAAGATTCATCTCCGCACCTCTTGCTGATTATCTTCGCATATTCAAAGACAACTTCTAACCAAGAGAATTTTCGTACACTAATTAATTATAAACTCGGCCATGGAAAACATGATCAATTAATTAGATTACAGATATGCTGTAGACCCCAAATGTATAAAAGATGATCGAATTCATCTCTACAAAGTCACCTTGATTTTTTCTAACAAGGCGACGTGCGTTTAGATACTTAAAGCTTAGTTGATTTAGTCACGTTACCGAGTCAGCCTAACATCAAATAAATTATTACTCCTCAATCTGCAAGATTCATTTCACCAACTCTTGCTGTGGATACTTGCATATTCAAAGACAACTTCTTGTTAGGACGTTGTTCCGTAGAACATTGTTTGTGCAATATCTCTTGTTTAATTAACAACAACCTCTCATTTGCTACTGATATATTTGTGAGATGATATATTTCAGGTATAAATAAGTACGAACAAGTTACGGTTCAAAACGATGCAAAAATCAACACGAATGTTGACTTCAGCCTTTAAACTATTGATGGTCATGAGGCACCATTGATGGTCACGAGGCACCATCGATGATCAAGTCAAGTCATCGACGGCTACAGGAAAGAATTGGAGAAACATAAATCAGATTTCGAACCATCGATTGTCTATAGTTGACCATTGATGATCACAAGGACCGTTGATGGACTACAGTCAACAATCGTAGAAATTCAGAAATCAGAATTTGCACAGTTGATTGACTACAGTCAACTATCGATGATCATCAATGGACCATCAATGGTTGTGTTCCATCATCGATGGTTGCGATGAGTTTTGGCGGATTTCAAGTTTTAATCTCAGCCGTTCGATGATTGATTTGATCTCCGATTTGGATTCTGATTAGGGTGTCTCTTTCCTATGCTATCAAGTTCTATTTAAAGGGGAATTGAGGAGAAGAAGAGAATAAGAAGCGAGAGAGAGGCAATTGTATAAAAAGAGATATCTTATTCTAGGATTTGTGAGAGAGTTTAATTTGAGGATTCAACCCCCGGAGTCTCGTTCAACTTCTTCTCGTCGCACTCATCATCGAAGGATTATTTCAGCAAGGAGAAGTACCATTTGCGTTCGACTTCAACATAGCTTCTTCACAGATCTTCATCATTATCGGTTTGAAGGGCGGTTTGTTAAAAGGGCTGTAAGATTTTTCTAGTTGTGCTTTGAATTATTTTGTGTTGGTTTTGTATTTCAAACTTGTAAGTTTGATAGCCGCATCAAATAAATTATTACTCCTCAATCTGCAAGATTCATTTCACCAACTCTTGCTGTGGATACTTGCATATTCAAAGACAACTTCTAACCAAGAGAATTTTCGTACACTAATTAATTATAAACTCGGCCATGGAAAACATGATCAATTAATTAGATTACAGATATGCTGTAGACCCCAAATGTATAAAAGATGATCGAATTCATCTCTACAAAGTCACCTTGATTTTTCTAACAAGGCGACGTGCGTTTAGATACTTAAAGCTTAGTTGATTTAGTCACGTTACCGAGTCAGCCTAACATCAAATAAATTATTACTCCTCAATCTGCAAGATTCATTTCACCAACTCTTGCTGTGGATACTTGCATATTCAAAGACAACTTCTAACCAAGAGAATTTTCGTACACTAATTAATTATAAACTCGGCCATGGAAAACATGATCAATTAATTAGATTACAGATATGCTGTAGACCCCAAATGTATAAAAGATGATCGAATTCATCTCTACAAAGTCACCTTGATTTTTCTAACAAGGCGACGTGCGTTTAGATACTTAAAGCTTAGTTGATTTAGTCACGTTACCGAGTCAGCCTAACATCAAATAAATTATTACTCCTCAATCTGCAAGATTCATTTCACCAACTCTTGCTGTGGATACTTGCATATTCAAAGACAACTTCTAACCAAGAGAATTTTCGTACACTAATTAATTATAAACTCGGCCATGGAAAACATGATCAATTAATTAGATTACAGATATGCTGTAGACCCCAAATGTATAAAAGATGATCGAATTCATCTCTACAAAGTCACCTTGATTTTTCTAACAAGGCGACGTGCGTTTAGATACTTAAAGCTTAGTTGATTTAGTCACGTTACCGAGTCAGCCTAACATCAAATAAATTATTACTCCTCAATCTGCAAGATTCATTTCACCAACTCTTGCTGTGGATACTTGCATATTCAAAGACAACTTCTAACCAAGAGAATTTTCGTACACTAATTAATTATAAACTCGGCCATGGAAAACATGATCAATTAATTAGATTACAGATATGCTGTAGACCCCAAATGTATAAAAGATGATCGAATTCATCTCTACAAAGTCACCTTGATTTTTTCTAACAAGGCGACGTGCGTTTAGATACTTAAAGCTTAGTTGATTTAGTCACGTTACCGAGTCAGCCTAACATCAAATAAATTATTACTCCTCAATCTGCAAGATTCATTTCACCAACTCTTGCTGTGGATACTTGCATATTCAAAGACAACTTCTTGTTAGGACGTTGTTCCGGTAGAACATTGTTTGTGCAATATCTCTTGTTTAATTAACAACAAACTCTCATTTGCTACTGATATATTTGTGAGATGATATATTTCAGGTATAAATAAGTACGAACAAGTTACGGTTCAAAACGATGCAAAAATCAACACGAATGTTGACTTCAGCTTTTAAACTATTGATGGTCATGAGGCACCATTGATGGTCACGAGGCACCATCGATGATCAAGTCAAGTCATCGACGGCTACAGGAAAGAATTGGAGAAACATAAATCAGATTTCGAACCATCGATTGTCTATAGTTGACCATTGATGATCACAAGGACCGTTGATGGACTACAGTCAACAATCGTAGAAATTCAGAAATCAGAATTTGCACAGTTGATTGACTACAGTCAACTATCGATGATCATCAATGGACCATCAATGGTTGTGTTCCATCATCGATGGTTGCGACGAGTTTTGGCGGATTTCAAGTTTTAATCTCAGCCATTCGATGATTGATTTGATCTCCGATTTGGATTCTGATTAGGGTGTCTCTTTCCTATGCTATCAAGTTCTATTTAAAGGGGAATTGAGGAGAAGAAGAGAATAAGAAGCGAGAGAGAGGCAATTGTATAAAAAGAGATATCTTATTCTAGGATTTGTGAGAGAGTTTAATTTGAGGATTCAACCCCCGGAGTCTCGTTCAACTTCTTCTCGTCGCACTCATCATCGAAGGATTATTTCAGCAAGGAGAAGTACCCTTTGCGTTCGACTTCAACATAGCTTCTTCACAGATCTTCATCATTATCGGTTTGAAGGGCGGTTTGTTAAAAGGGCTGTAAGATTTTTCTAGTTGTGCTTTGAATTATTTTGTGTTGGTTTTGTATTTCAAACTTGTAAGTTTGATAGCGTACTCAAGCCGGGGTAATTGAGGGTTAGCGTACTCAAGCCAAGTCAAGTGAGGGTGTGGCTAGCTAGGACTAGATTTCTTCTGGTCATTGTAAAGAGTTTCGTTAGACGACTGGTTTCGGGTAGATTCTAGTGTGCGATCTTTGAAGCCTATTGAATCGGGTTGTGCTTTAGGTGAGCTCTAGCCATAGTGAGGAATGCCGTGAGAACGAAGAGTGGACGTAGGTTTTTAATCCGAACCACTATAAAAATCTCCTGTGTTAGTTTGTTTTTAGTTTTTCGCTTATTATATTTCCGCTGCTTATTCTGAGTTAGTCGAAAAAATTATAGCAATCCTATTTACACCCCCTCTCTAGGCTTGCATCTCAGTTCTAACAAATGGTATCAGAGCCTCGTTACCCATGTTTAGGTATCACAACCTAGGGTAGAGATGTCAAGCCTTACCACCACTTTAGCCTTTCCTAAAGGACACGCTATCAACTGTCCCCCACTTTTTGACGACATAATATTTGGCAGTGTGTCGAACATGGGTATCATAATCCTACTGAGGAGATAGGACTTGTTACTGAAATTCCTATGGATAAATAGACTCCTTAACAACAAAAAGATTTTTTTTTAAATAATTCGAAAGCTATGAATACTTTATACTGCTCTCTTACTGCTAAAAAATTTAATAGTGTCTCTAATTGTACAAATGTGTAGGAAATCTGGAAGACACTGGAAGTTACCGATGAGGGAACTTCGCAGTAAAAGAGGCAAAGATTACAATGATGGTGAGCAAAAATGAAAACTTTAAGATGGAGGCCGATAGGAGATGTTCACTCGATTCATTGACATTGTGAATAAGTCTAAAGCTTTAGGGAATGAGTACAATAATAAGGACCTGTGCAGAAAGATACTTCATTCTCTATCTCGTGATTGGGAACCAAAGGTAATGGCTATTGAAGAACTTCAGAATTTTTCTAATCTATCTCTTGATGATCTTGTAGGTAATCTTATAACATACAAAGTCCGACTGAAAGAGAGAAAAAAATGCCTCAGAAGAAGATTCAAAGAAGAAGTCATTAGCCTTTAGAGTATAAAAGGAGAAATCCCGATTAAAAAAGAAGAAGGAGTCAAGCTTGAGTTCTGAAGACAAGGATGATAAAATTGTTAAAGGCTATAAATCTTTCCTTAAGTCAAGGGACGGTCAAAACTTTTTGCAAGATAAACGGGATCACTATACAAGCAAGTAAATAAATATAATTCTAGTGATTCTAATACTGAATTAATTTATTTTCGATGCAGGAAACCTAGCCACCTGAAGAAGAATTGGCAACTGAACAAAAAGGACTATAAATGAAAGGACAAAAGTTCCAAAAGGACTACTTGGGAGGAATTGGAGAGTAGCTCAAGCAATGATGACAAAAAAGCATACTTATGTCTCATGGGAAGAAAAGCTTCAATTTCAGTTTCAGATCAATATATTTTTCAGTGGCTCTGATAGTGAAAGTTCAGATGAAGAGGTATATCCTTCATATGATGACTTGTATTCTAAATATAAGGAGATGTTGGTTTACCTTGAGAAAATTGCTAAAAAATTAAAGTAACAAACTTGAAGAACAAAAAATTTTTGTCAAAGAAAGTAAAATTTTCTTTTTTAAATTTGAATTCAGAAGATATAACCTCTTTCATGTGCACACAATGTTTTGAGCTACAAAGTCAAATTTCTTGTTTATCTAAGAAACTTGAAAACAATCAATGTGAAATAAAAACTTGTTGCTAAGATAAATGAGTTATTTTGTGATTTGTCCTTGAACAAATTAAGTTTGAAACTCGATGCACAATAATTATTTCTAAAAATAAACAACTAAAGTCCAAAATTAGTGATTTGGAAAATGCTGTAAAGAATTTTTCATTAGGCTCAAAAGGTCTTAACATGGTCATTTCTAATCAACGATTTGCAAAAGCTAAAACTGTACTTGGTTATTCATATTCTGGAAAACATAAAAAAGTTTCAACCTTTTTTAGTAAAGGGTAATAATCTTGGTTGTTTTGATTCTATTCCCAATGGAACTTATCATTCTATATGCTCTTTGTGTGGGAAAACTGGACATGTTTCTATGAGCTGTCGTATGAGATATAGGGTTAAAACAGTCAAATAGATTTGGATACCAAAAGGCCTTATTGCTAACTAACGTGCACCTATATGGATACCTAGGTCACACTTGCCTGCCTTTTTATAGGTTTGCAGGTCGATCAAGTATTGAGGCAACACACAGTGATTGCTTGTAGGTTTAGATTATCAAAATCCAATCCTCGGTCTGCATGGATATGAGAAGATATAGATTTGATTTATATCTTATATTATCTTCTCATAAGGGTAAGTTTCAGATATATTCTATAACCATTACTTATTATCTATATATTCAAATGAAGCATGAGATACACTAGCATGTTCTAACTTTTATTTGCTTCATCGCATATCAGTTTAGTTAGTACTCATATGCATGATCACTTGACTGTTGTATATACATATTTTAGTTTTATTTCATTTTTCTTAACTTTTGGTTTTATTTGATTTTTCTTGATTTGTTTTGGTTATTTTAATATATTGAAAACAAAATAAAATTTCTCTTTCTTTCTTTTTATTTTTATAAAAATAAAAACAAACTAAAATATCTTTTTCTTTTTTTATTTAAAAGAAACTAAAAAACTTCAACATGCCTATGTGTATACTTTTACATGAAATATTTAGATATGGTTATCTGTTGGTATATAGGCATGAGTTAATCATATTGGTTCACATATTTTTCACATCTATATATATTATATGTGCACACATACTTATACATTTTGATTGATAAACATGATGATTCATGATATGTTTCATATTACTTTTCACACCTTAGTATTATCTTATCATGTTTAGTCTTGTAAAAGTAAGAATAAAGGTTTTATATGTTGTTCATAAAGTATTCTTGGATACATCAATTAGTTTTGAGCTCAATCTATGCTTGAATATAGCACCAAAATTTTTATTTATGTACAAAGTACATATGAGCTATAAAATATTAAGCAATAAGAGTGTATTCGTTAAAAGATGGTCAAATACCCACACTCGTGGATATGATTGTACAATATCTCAAGGGTATCCATCCTATGCTAGATATTTTAATATTTAGAGATGGTGTACTCTAATTAAGTCGTAATTGGAGAGAATCCAATTACCTCAATCCTGCCCTTTATTCTAATTTCAAAAGCCGGAGAGGATCCAATTACCTCAATCCACACCCTTTATTTTAATTTCACAAAGGTTGAGATAAAGCCACGCCAGATTCTCAATATCATTTTGAAAATCATTATTGTCTTGAAAACCACTATTTTATATATATATATATATATATATATATATATATATATATATATATATATATATATATATATATATATATATATATATATATATATATATATATATATATATATATATATATATATATATATATATATATATATATATATATATATATATATATATATATATATATATATATATATATATATATATATATATATATATATATATATATATATATATATATATATATATATATATATATATATATATATATATATATATATATATATATATATATATATATATATATATATATATATATATATATATATATATATATATATATATATATATATATATATATATATATATATATATATATATATATATATATATATATATATATATATATATATATATATATATATATATATATATATATATATATATATATATATATATATATATATATATATATATATATATATATATATATATATATATATATATATATATATATATATATATATATATATATATATATATATATATATATATATATATATATATATATATATATATATATATATATATATATATATATATATATATATATATATATATATATATATATATATATATATATATATATATATATATATATATATATATATATATATATATATATATATATATATATATATATATATATATATATATATATATATATATATATATATATATATATATATATATATATATATATATATATATATATATATATATATATATATATATATATATATATATATATATATATATATATATATATATATATATATATATATATATATATATATATATATATATATATATATATATATATATATATATATATATATATATATATATATATATATATATATATATATATATATATATATATATATATATATATATATATATATATATATATATATATATATATATATATATATATATATATATATATATATATATATATATATATATATATATATATATATATATATATATATATATATATATATATATATATATATATATATATATATATATATATATATATATATATATATATATATATATATATATATATATATATATATATATATATATATATATATATATATATATATATATATATATATATATATATATATATATATATATATATATATATATATATATATATATATATATATATATATATATATATATATATATATATATATATATATATATATATATATATATATATATATATATATATATATATATATATATATATATATATATATATATATATATATATATATATATATATATATATATATATATATATATATATATATATATATATATATATATATATATATATATATATATATATATATATATATATATATATATATATATATATATATATATATATATATATATATATATATATATATATATATATATATATATATATATATATATATATATATATATATATATATATATATATATATATATATATATATATATATATATATATATATATATATATATATATATATATATATATATATATATATATATATATATATATATATATATATATATATATATATATATATATATATATATATATATATATATATATATATATATATATATATATATATATATATATATATATATATATATATATATATATATATATATATATATATATATATATATATATATATATATATATATATATATATATATATATATATATATATATATATATATATATATATATATATATATATATATATATATATATATATATATATATATATATATATATATATATATATATATATATATATATATATATATATATATATATATATATATATATATATATATATATATATATATATATATATATATATATATATATATATATATATATATATATATATATATATATATATATATATATATATATATATATATATATATATATATATATATATATATATATATATATATATATATATATATATATATATATATATATATATATATATATATATATATATATATATATATATATATATATATATATATATATATATATATATATATATATATATATATATATATATATATATATATATATATATATATATATATATATATATATATATATATATATATATATATATATATATATATATATATATATATATATATATATATATATATATATATATATATATATATATATATATATATATATATATATATATATATATATATATATATATATATATATATATATATATATATATATATATATATATATATATATATATATATATATATATATATATATATATATATATATATATATATATATATATATATATATATATATATATATATATATATATATATATATATATATATATATATATATATATATATATATATATATATATATATATATATATATATATATATATATATATATATATATATATATATATATATATATATATATATATATATATATATATATATATATATATATATATATATATATATATATATATATATATATATATATATATATATATATATATATATATATATATATATATATATATATATATATATATATATATATATATATATATATATATATATATATATATATATATATATATATATATATATATATATATATATATATATATATATATATATATATATATATATATATATATATATATATATATATATATATATATATATATATATATATATATATATATATATATATATATATATATATATATATATATATATATATATATATATATATATATATATATATATATATATATATATATATATATATATATATATATATATATATATATATATATATATATATATATATATATATATATATATATATATATATATATATATATATATATATATATATATATATATATATATATATATATATATATATATATATATATATATATATATATATATATATATATATATATATATATATATATATATATATATATATATATATATCCTGTGTCCCATTTTGTACCTCCTCACCAGTCATTGGTAGTCATTTCAATGGTTTATGGATCAAGTTCTCTCTAAAACCTTTAGAGTTCTCGACTTTCTAAATTAAAGAGATACAGATAGCCTCTTCTTACCCGCCCACTAGTTCTGTACCCATGACCTATGCTGGTGGGTTGGTCGACCCACGGCTTGACCCGCCCATGCCCAACCCTCCCAAACCTCACCCGTGAAGAGGATCCAATTACCTCAATCCTTGCCCTTTATTCTAATTTCAAAAGCCGGAGAGGATCCAATTACCTCAATCCTTGCCCTTTATTCTAATTTCAAAAGCCGGAGAGGATCCAATTACCTCAATCCTTGCCCTTTATTCTAATTTCAAAAGCCGGAGAGGATCCAATTACCTCAATCCTTGCCCTTTATTCTAATTTCAAAAGCCGGAGAGGATCCAATTACCTCAATCCTTGCCCTTTATTCTAATTTCAAAAGCCGGAGAGGATCCAATTACCTCAATCCTTGCCCTTTATTCTAATTTCAAAAGCCGGAGAGGATCCAATTACCTCAATCCTTGCCCTTTATTCTAATTTCAAAAGCCGGAGAGGATCCAATTACCTCAATCCTTGCCCTTTATTCTAATTTCAAAAGCCGGAGAGGATCCAATTACCTCAATCCTTGCCCTTTATTCTAATTTCAAAAGCCGGAGAGGATCCAATTACCTCAATCCTTGCCCTTTATTCTAATTTCAAAAGCCGGAGAGGATCCAATTACCTCAATCCTTGCCCTTTATTCTAATTTCAAAAGCCGGAGAGGATCCAATTACCTCAATCCTTGCCCTTTATTCTAATTTCAAAAGCCGGAGAGGATCCAATTACCTCAATCCTTGCCCTTTATTCTAATTTCAAAAGCCGGAGAGGATCCAATTACCTCAATCCTTGCCCTTTATTCTAATTTCAAAAGCCGGAGAGGATCCAATTACCTCAATCCTTGCCCTTTATTCTAATTTCAAAAGCCGGAGAGGATCCAATTACCTCAATCCTTGCCCTTTATTCTAATTTCAAAAGCCGGAGAGGATCCAATTACCTCAATCCTTGCCCTTTATTCTAATTTCAAAAGCCGGAGAGGATCCAATTACCTCAATCCTTGCCCTTTATTCTAATTTCAAAAGCCGGAGAGGATCCAATTACCTCAATCCTTGCCCTTTATTCTAATTTCAAAAGCCGGAGAGGATCCAATTACCTCAATCCTTGCCCTTTATTCTAATTTCAAAAGCCGGAGAGGATCCAATTACCTCAATCCTTGCCCTTTATTCTAATTTCAAAAGCCGGAGAGGATCCAATTACCTCAATCCTTGCCCTTTATTCTAATTTCAAAAGCCGGAGAGGATCCAATTACCTCAATCCTTGCCCTTTATTCTAATTTCAAAAGCCGGAGAGGATCCAATTACCTCAATCCTTGCCCTTTATTCTAATTTCAAAAGCCGGAGAGGATCCAATTACCTCAATCCTTGCCCTTTATTCTAATTTCAAAAGCCGGAGAGGATCCAATTACCTCAATCCTTGCCCTTTATTCTAATTTCAAAAGCCGGAGAGGATCCAATTACCTCAATCCTTGCCCTTTATTCTAATTTCAAAAGCCGGAGAGGATCCAATTACCTCAATCCTTGCCCTTTATTCTAATTTCAAAAGCCGGAGAGGATCCAATTACCTCAATCCTTGCCCTTTATTCTAATTTCAAAAGCCGGAGAGGATCCAATTACCTCAATCCTTGCCCTTTATTCTAATTTCAAAAGCCGGAGAGGATCCAATTACCTCAATCCTTGCCCTTTATTCTAATTTCAAAAGCCGGAGAGGATCCAATTACCTCAATCCTTGCCCTTTATTCTAATTTCAAAAGCCGGAGAGGATCCAATTACCTCAATCCTTGCCCTTTATTCTAATTTCAAAAGCCGGAGAGGATCCAATTACCTCAATCCACACCCTTTATTTTAATTTCACAAAGGTTGAGATAAAGCCATGCAGATTCTCAATATCATTTTGAAAATCATTATTGTCTTGAAAACCACTATTTTAAAAATAAAAATTGTGATAGTAGAAATTCTATCTTGGATGAAGAAAAATTGTGAAGAGGGGCAATTTATATTTAGTATATTGATCAAATTGATACTTTTATTCTCGAATAACCAGTCTTGCATTGAGATTATTGACTACTCAAAAGTCTTTTAATTTTTGGTTTGATCATTATCTCTCTGTAACATTTACTTTCATGCTAAAATGTGATTTAAATTTTACAATATGAATTATTTATCCCCATATAACTATAATCTATTTTAAAATTTTAGATTTATTTTATGAGCTTTCTCGAATATTTCTTTCAATTTGAGCTACTTACAATCCTAGCTGTTCCTATTTAGTTTAAGAGGAAAGTTGTTTCCCTGGTTAGGTTTCGTCTAGCAAAGTTTTATGTTTATTGAGGTCAAATGATTTTCATAATTCCCGTCAAATGCAAAGTATAAAATTGGAAATTGTGCTAATAAGATTTGTTAATATTTTATTAGTTTCTAAGCAGGTTGGTCTTAAGCCTAATCGAATTAGGACTAGGTATCATGACTGCAGTGACCAATGAAGTCTAGTCCGAGTAGGATTCTTATACTTTTGTTTTTCTATAAATAAATAAAATTAATCCATCAGATTCGGGCATAACAAAGATTTTTGCTAAAATCCACCCATCACTCCACTAATTAAGAATTAGTCACAGCCATGTCTCGATCAACTATCTACGAGTTATCCTCCTCTTTGCTCCTCACCTTCCCTCCCTCGCCATCCCAATCAGTTTTTATGTCGAATCAATGTGATGGATATCTCTTCGCGGAGATGATCGATCTGCTTCAAGTTAGCAAGAGCGATCGTGACTTCCACCGAATATATCATTGGACAATCTTCAGGATAGATGTGCTCAAGTCTGCAAAGGTTGAATACTTGATCAAGCAGTTTCCTTCGCATATGCGAAGGTATGGTTTCCTGTAGTGAATCTTGAAGAGTTTGCAGAAGGACTTCGACACAATATACTCTGTGAAGGTGTTGAATGTAACATGATTCTTGACATGATGCTTCAAGAAGCAAGGGACGAACTGTAGATCGAATTCTTTGACAAAGCTTATAACGAGTACTGAAAGTAACAAGCTTTTGGTGCATATTATCATATACACTCAATTTCAGGAATAAACAAACATCAGATTGTAAAATTTATCGATCTCACATATTCATCTTTGAAATGTAAACTATTATCCTACACCAGGTAGAAGTACCATATACTCAGTTTCCACAATAACAATTAACTTTGAGCCTTAAATACAATAGAGTAAATGCTCAATTAAGAATCAGGCCATATAATATCGTAACCCCCACCTGAGACTCCGGTATATCCAACGCCTTCCGCATTGCCGGTGATGCATCCACTATATTGTTGGGGCACAGCGGCTGGAAGTCATGATCAGCATCACAACCATGCACAGAATCACACTCATCCACCACTTTGGCCCTCACGGATTTCCCATTAGCATTGATATTGATGTAGTTCAGGCATCGACTTCCTCCATTGTACCAACCAGTAGATAATGAAACCACCATTTCACGGTCGCTATGGTATGTTATTTGACCCATTCAAATTAGTGACCAATTCAACCACTAATTGCTCAACAAGAGGATATTTTATTGAGAGGATAATGTGTAGTGGGTTGTTTGAGAGAATATCTCTCTCAGCTATTGAGGCAGTCTTTGAGGGGTAGAGATGATGGGGTGTAGTCTCTGTATATATAGAGTAGTCTTCGCTTTGAGAAAATACAACACAGAAAAAAAAAACCCCAATCACATTACCGAAGCTCCCTCAAAAACCCATCATACTTTTCTCTTTTGTTTTTGCACACTGGTATCAGAGTTGGTTGTCCAATGGTTTATATCTTCTACCTCTCTAAAACCATTAGTTACCTTTCTCTTCTAAATTAAAGAGATATATGTAGCCTTTTTTTTAGCCACAAATAGTTCTGTACCCAAAGCTTTCCCTCTCTTACATACCCTCTTCCCACTAAAAAGAGAGTTTTGAGCTGCTCCCAAACCTCACCCGTGAATTCCACTAGCCAAAAGTTTTTTTTTATTTGTGTGGTTGTTTAATTCTCTCAACTATCATCATGTGAACTTGCCCCCACCATTACCCATTTTTTCGAAGAGCTCAAAAGTTTATGTTTCTCACTTCCCAAAGTAGCAGCTTCATACGTGAACTTGCTTCCACTAAGTTCGGGCGGCTACTCCTTCTGAACTCATCGGGTCCTCCTCCTCTCCCCTATATTCACTTTCCGCCATTTGCAACTGTCCGACCAGCACCCTACAGATTCAGTCTAACACAACTAGGCACCAGCGGAACATCTCCAAACCCAGTCCGACTTGACTTCGATGTTTTCTCCTCGGATCAGCGGCTCAGCGACAATCTCGCTAGAATCGGAGTCGATGTCCTTCGATTAGACCCTATCAGTTCTTCGCAGTCAGGTTCTTTTAATTTATCTCATTTTTTTTGGTATCTAACCTTATTCTATTTTTAGTATATTTGTCAATACACCAATTTTACACATATTTTAAAATTGAAACTTTAGTTTTAGTTCTCTACCGAATGACTAGTAAGCTCGTTCTATTAGAACTAGGAAAAATTGACAAATTTAATTGTAGTAACTACGATATGTGGCATAGAAAAATAGGATATGACCCTTATTCATGACAACATCGATGATGTAATCGAAATTGCTGCTCCAACCCTTACTGATAAATCCACACCTAAAGAAAAGAAAGGGTTAGAGCAGTGAAAGTCGAAAGATAAAAAGGCAAAAGCCTAATGCTCATGTTCATGGGAGATAACTTGATCAAAGTTTTTAAAACTTAAAAAGACTTTCATGGACATGTGAAATGCTATAAAAGAAAAATAGGACACTGCCTCTGAAGTTAATATTCAACTCCTCTTGCATAAGTATAATTCTTGTCGTATGTAAGAGGGAGACAATGTCGTAGAGCATATTAATAAGATGATTGTTATGGCTAAGGACTTATCCATTGCTGGGATCTAAATCCCGAAAAGAATGCAAGTGGCAACCATTTTGAATAGTCTTCTCCATTCCCTTACTGTGGCTGCCACCACATTGAGAATGAACCCTGCCATTAAATCTGTCACTGATCTTCCTACGCACCTAGCAATAGAACATGACTTAATAGCCAGCAGGGAAGAATCAGAACTGAACATAGTGCAGCAGGAGATGAATTATGTTCGCTAGAGACGTAATGCTGGAAGCTATAAAAACCCTGGTCCTAATAAACCACAACCGCAAGGACTGAAATCGTAATAGTTCAAGAGAAAGAGTACGGAGCCTACTATAATTGTGGAAAGTTTGAGCATTTCGGTTCTCTTGCAAAGGTGAAAAGTAGAAGAATAAGGGAGGCTATAAGCATCTGGAATAAGGAGGTACTAGCAAAAGAGAATTTATTGGTGTGACGGAATGGAACACTGCGATGATGGATATACGATTGGTGGATCGACTCCGGTGCGACAAGGCATATCGCAAAGGACAATAATGGAGTCACAGAGTTCATCAAGTTGAAGAAAGGAGAACGAGAGAATTTATATGGGAAACACTACCTATCTCGATGTAGAAGGTATTGGTTCATACAGATTGGACCTTGGGAACAATGTTCTCATCCTCAAAGATGTGTTCTACACGCCGAGAATTGGCAATTTGATCTTTGTTCCTACCTTGATGAAAGAAAGGACTAGAAGTTAGGTTCTACAATAGGGTTTCTATAGGTAAAAATAATAAAGTGTATGCTATGAAAAAATATGTAGAGCATGAATTATGCATACTTCCGTAGTTTGTAATAATTAGATAATAAAATTTTAATTTGAACTACTTGTCCTCTTATATTTCGAGACTGAATTGTGGCATTCTAGACTAGGACATGCTAGTGTTTCAAAAATAAAAGAAATTATCGAGAATGAACTTCACACACTATCTAATGTTCACTTGTTACCATGTGAACATTATTTAACTGGTAAAATGACCATAAAACCTTTTATTGGTGGACAAAGAGCCAATGAACTTTTAGGGTTGATACACTCGGATATTTGTGGTCCTCTAAGTGTTAAAACTCATAGGAATAAAGAGAATTTTATTACTTTTATAGATAATTATTCCAAGTTTACACATGTCTACCTTATCTCTGAAAATTAAAACCTTTGAATGCTTTATGAGATATAAGATAGAAGTTAAAATCAACTTGGAATGAAAATAAAAATTTGAGAACCGATAGAGGTGGGGAATATAACTCTAAAGAATTTGAGAGTTATTGTATTCAGCATGGAATTAAAAGACATACAACAATGCCCGTATACACTACAACAGAATGATATTGCTAAAAGAAAGAACGAACACATTGAATGTAGTTAGATGCATGTTGTCTCATTCAGTCTCTCCAAAAATTTTGGGAGAAGCATTGTTGCAAACTATATTTTAAATAGAATTTTCATCAAGTCAATTGTATCTACACCTTATGAGTAATGGGAGGAAATCTAATCGAGTCATCTCGGAAGTGGAGATCTATAGCCCATGTTCTCATTCCATACCAACTTAGAGATAAGTTGAATTTTAAAACAATGAAGTCTGATTCATAGGGTATTGAGAAAAGTCAAAAGATTAAAAGTTCTACAATAAAAGAAAAGGGGCCATTGAAAGCGAGATGCTACATATTTAGAAATATAGAGGAAGAGAAACAAGTTCAAGAGGAAATAGAACCTCTAAGCGTAATAGATGATGATTATTATAGTGTTGTTTCCACTAATGACGAATATTGTGAATGTCTAACCTTGAAAATGATGAAATACCTATGAAAATGATGTACCTCATCAATCGGTTGTAGGCAACAAAAGGCCAAGAACACAACCTTCATGGATGGACGATTACTTATATTCATGTGAGCCATCTTGTTTCGGTAGATACAAATAGAAGAACAAGACCCTTAATCTTCTCGGATGCGATAAAATGCATGAATGCCTTTATGGCTAGAAGCCATGAGATAAGAACGATTCTATAGCAAACAATAAGGTGCAGGAGTTATGTGATCTGGGAAAATAGAAAAGCCATAGGATGCAAATGGGTGCTTAAAAAGAAATACCGTGTTGATGAATCTATTGATAAATACAAAGTATGGTTAGTTGCGAAGGGTTACAACGAGGCGGGAATAGATTTTGAGGCGTATTCTCTGTAGCTAAATTTACATCAATTAAAATCATTTTATACCTTGATTTAGAGTTGTTCCAAATGGATGTTAAAATAGCATTACTTAGCAGGAGTTGAAGGAAGTGATATATATGCAACAACTTGAAGGTTTTGGTGAAAGGATAGGAACATAAAGTTTACAAATTAATGAAATCTCTATATAGTTTAAAATAATTTTCTAGAGCTGTCTCTCCAAAAATTTTAGGAGAAGCATTGTTAACGCAAACTATATTTTAAATAGAATTTTCATCAAGTCAATTGTATCTACACCTTATGAGTAATGGAATGGGAGGAAATCTAATCTGAGTCATCTCGGAAGTGGAGATCTATAGCCCATGTTCTCATTCCATACCAACTTAGAGATAAGTTGAATTTTAAAACAGTGAAGTGCAGATTCATAGGGTATTCAGAAAAGTCAAAAGATTAAAAGTTCTACAATAAAGAAAAAGGGGCCATTGAAAGCAGAGATGCTACATATTTAGAGAATATAGAGGAAGAGAAACAAGTTCAAGAGGAAATAGAACCTCTAACTGTAATAGATGATGATTATTATAGTGTTGTTTCCACTAATGACCCAGATATTGTGAATGTCTAACCTTGAAAATGATGAAATACCTATGAAAAATGATGTACCTCATCAATCGGTTGTAGGCAACAAAAGGCCAAGAACACAACCTTCATGGATGGACGATTACTTATATTCATGTGAGCCATCTTGTTTCTCGGTAGATACAAATACAGAAGAACAAGACCCCTTAATCTTCTCGGATGCGATAAAATCGCATGAATCAGCTTTATGGCTAGAAGCCATGAGATAAGAACGATTCTATAGCAAACAATAAGGTGCAGGAGTTATGTGATCTGGGAAAATAGAAAAGCCATAGGATGCAAATGGGTGCTTAAAAGAAATACCGTGTTGATGAATCTATTGATAAATACAAAGTATGGTTAGTTCTGAAGGGTTACAACGAGGCGGGAATAGATTTTGAGGCGTATTCTCTGTAGCTAAATTTACATCAATTAAAATCATTTTATACCTTGATTTAGAGTTGTTCCAAATGGATGTTAAAATAGCATTACTTAGCAGGAGTTGAAGGAAGTGATATATATGCAACAACTTGAAGGTTTTGGTGAAAGGATAGGAACATAAAGTTTACAAATTAATGAAATCTCTATATAGTTTAAAATAATTTTCTAGAGCGGTATCTCAAATTTCATGATGCAATCACCAAACATGATTTTATTCAAAATAAAATAGATAATTATATATATGTCTTGAAAAGTGAGAGAAAAGTTACTATACTATCATTGTATGTGGATGATATATTGCTCACCGAAATGACATGAAAATATTGAATAAAATCAAAGTAGATCTCATGAAAAGTTTGAGATGAAAGACATGGGAGATGCATCGTATATTCTTGAAATTTAAATAATTTGAGATAGAAAGTCTAGAATGCTATGTTTAAACTAAGAAAAATATTTAAGATTAGTTCTTAAAAGGTTTGGAATGGAGAATAATCGGCACCAACTCAGTTGGTCATGAAAAAAAAAAGTATGTAAAGAGAAAGCCTTGGAGGGGCAAAACTATTAGATGTTCCTTATGCTTAGCGGTTGGAAGCTTGATGTGTGCAATATTGTGCACTCGACTGATTTAGCTTATATTGTAAGTCCAGTTGGCCGATATCAAAGTCAGGGACTAGCACATTGTGAAGTTGTTAAAAGAATTATGAAGTATATCGAGTACATTGACTCACAATTGGTTTATCAAGAAAATTAGCTTGATCTCCTCGGTGACTCTAATGTTGATTTCGGAGGTGATAAAGAAGATGCAAAGTACACTCGGGACACTTGTTCATCTTTGGAGGAGGCTGTTTCTTAGAGTAGTAAGAAACAAGGGTGTGTTGCTAGATACGGAACAGAAACTAAATTTATAGCTAACTATGGCTACACATCTTTGGATAAGGCGATTTTTGATTGATTTAGATCTCAATTTGTTAGAAGGACCTATTGATATTTATTGTGATAATTAGCGATTAGCTTGACCAATAGTGGCGTGAGCTCCAAAGGAAAAACATTGAGATCCAATATCACTATATTCGAGATATTATAGAAAGCGGAGAAGTTAAAGTGACTTATATCCCTACTACAGATATGATTCTTGATCCTTTAACAAAGGAATACCAAGAAATTATTTCTTAAACATGTAAGTTTGATGGGACTTAGAAATAAATAAGTCAGAGTAAAATTTCATGAATAATAAAATAAGAGTTACTCTCTAGAATAGTGGGAGTAATGGTAGAAAAACTGATCGATCACATGGATAGTGGGAGGCATATCACTTGGTTTAATTGGTTAAGTGGGAGATGTTATTTGACCCATTCAAATTAGTGACCAAATTAACCACTTTCTCAACAAGAGGATATTTTGTTGAGAGGATAATGGAGTAGTGGGTTGTTTGAGAGAACATCTCTTAGATATTGGTCTTTGAGGGTGGAGATGATGGAGTGTAGAGCCAAAACTTGATGGGAAATAAACGATTACCTCCTAAGTTGCAAGTATACAACCCAATGAACTTTTAGGGTTGATACTGATATTTATGGTCCCTAAGTGTTAAAACTCATAGGAATAAAGAGAATTTTATTACTTTTATAGATAATTATTCCAAGTTTACACATGTCTACCTTATCTCTAGAAAATTAAAACCTTTGAATGCTTTATGAGATATAAGATAGAAGTTGAAATCCAACTTGGAATGAAAATAAAAATTTGAGAATTGATAGAGGGAATATAACTCTAAAGAATTTGAGAGTTATTATATTCAAAGATGGAATTAAAAGACATACAATAATGCCCGACTACAAATGAATGATATATTAAAAGAAAGAACGAACATTGCCGAATGTAGTTAGATGCATGTTGTCTCATTCTGTCTCTAAAATTTTGGGAGAAACATTGTTAACCCAAACTACATTTTAAATAGAATTTTCACCAAGTTAATTGTATCTACACCTTATGAGTAATGGAATGGGAGGAAATCTAATCTAAGTCATCTCAGAAGTGGAGATCTATAGCCCATGTTCTTATTCCATACCAACTTAGAGATAAGTTGAATTTTAAAAAGTTGAAGTGTAGATTCATTGTGTTGGTAAGTCCAAAGATTTTTATTAATCCCTGTATGAAAATCGACACGCACAAATCTCACGCCAAAGTAAGTTTAACTCAAGGCCGGGATCTCTCGCCTCACAAGTGGTCGGCTACCCACGCTGGTCACCGCGTGAACTCTCGGTTGTTACAAGATGGACTGACCGCGCAGAACTCCACCAACGCACCGGGCCGCCTACTTGTTCGCCCTCTACGGTCGCTGTTACAAGAATCGTCATAAAGATTCTCGGACGGCCAGCTACAGTAATGGGTGCTCCAAGATTCGCCGACGCCGGAAGGCCCCGGCCCCGCTACAAGAGGGTCGACTGCCTACAAGATTTGGACGGGCCGCTACAAGGGCGGAATGCTGGCAAGGTTCGGCCGACGAAAGGCGCTCTTCGTCGCCCCGCTACGAGTTTCACCGTCATACATTCTGGACGATCAAGCATATGGAGGGATGCTACAAGATTTTACCGACGCCGAAGGGGTCCCTGGCTGCCCCAAGGCAAGAGGGCCGATCGCCTCATACAGAGATTTGGACGACTTGCTACAAGACTATTGCTACAGTAAGCCTCGCTTGAATGGTTGCCCTTGAGCCCCGCTAGCCAACAAAAGTCAACATCACATTAATACGGTACCGCCACATGACTTTTAGCCATTCCCATACCTCACATCAAATCAATGGTGACTCTTTCCACATATAACTCGACATGTAAAACTAATGCCAAATGACCAAACCGCCTCTCTCATTCCTACAAAGAAAAGGAGCTATTCTCAATACTAAGGTGCCATTTTTTCTCTCCCCGAGACTCGAAATTAAGAACTCTTATGCTCATTTCTTTCCACTCAAACTCAAAATACCGACTTGATCGCTCTGAGGTACAACTGGGAGCCAAGCCCGCCCTCTCACGAGCTTCTACCCGCAGGGAAGAAAAAATTTCAACTCGAAGCTAGGTATTCTGGAGTGAGCGGATCTGCCATCTTCAACCTAAAGCTAAGCTCAAACGAGAGAAGGACTCGGATTATATACATCAACAATAGGGTATCTGTGAAAAGTCAAAAGATTATAAGTTCTACAATAAAGAAAATGGGGCCATTGAAAGCAGAGATGACACATATTTAGAGAATTTAGAGAAAGAGAAACAAGTTCAAGAGAAAATAGAACCTCTAACTGTAATAGATGATGATTATTATAGTGTTGTTTCCACTAATGACCCAGATATTGTGAATGTCTAACCTTGAAAATGATGAAATACCTATGAAAAATGATGTGCCTCATCAATCGGTTGTAGGCAATAAAAGGCCAAGAACACAACCTTCAAGGATGGACGATTATTTATATTCATGTGAGCCATCTTGTTTCTCGGTAGATACAAATACAGAAGAATAAGACCCCTTAATCTTCTCGGATGCAATAAAATCGCATGAATCAGCTTTATGGCTAGAAGCCATGAGATAAGACTTGATTCTATAGCAAACAATAAGGTCTGGGAGTTATGTGATCTACTGGAAAATAGAAAAGCCATAGGATGCAAATGGGTGCTTAAAAAGAAATACTGTGTTGATGAATCTATTGATAAATACAAAACATGGTTAGTTGCCAAGGGTTACAATAGAAGGCAGGAATAGATTTTCAGGAGACGTATTCTCCTGTAGCTAAATTTGCATCAATTAAAATCATTTTGGCTATCGTTGCATATCTTGATTTAGAGTTGTTCCAAATGGATGTTAAAATAGCATTACTTAACGGAGAGTTGAAGGAAGTGATATATATGCAACAACTTGAAGGTTTTCGTGAAAGGATAGGAACATAAAGTTTACAAATTAATGAAATCTCTATACATTTTAAAACAATTTTCTAGATAGTGATATCTCAAATTTCATGATGCAATCACCAAACATGATTTTATTCAAAATAAAATAGATAATTATATATATGTCTTGAAAGAGAAAAGTTACTATACTATCATTGTATGTGGATGATATATTGCTTACCGAAATAACATGAAAATATTGAATAAAATCAAAGTAGATCAAGTGAAAGTTTGAGATGAAAGACATGGGAGATGCATCGTATATTCTTGGAATTCAAATAATTTGAGATAGAAAGTCTAGAATGCTAAGTTTAAACTAAGAAAAATATTTAAGATTAGTTCTTAAAAGGTTTGGAATGGAGAATACCATCCAAGCACCAAACCTGGTCATGAAAAAAGATTGTAAAATTTATCGATCTCACATATTCATCTTTGAAATGTAAACTATTATCCTACACCAGGTAGAAGTACCATATACTCAGTTTCCACAATAACAATTAACTTTGAGCCTTAAATACAATAGAGTAAATGCTCAATTAAGAATCAGGCCATATAATATCGTAACCCCCACCTGAGACTCCGGTATATCCAACGCCTTCCGCATTGCCGGTGATGCATCCACTATATTGTTGGGGCACAGCGGCTGGAAGTCATGATCAGCATCACAACCATGAACAGAATCACACTCATCCACCACTTTGGCCCTCACGGATTTCCCATTAGCATTGATATTGATGTAGTTCAGGCATCGACTTCCTCCATTGTACCAACCAGTAGATAATGAAGCCACCATTTCACGGTCGCTATGGTATGTTATTTGACCCATTCAAATTAGTGACCAATTCAACCACTAATTGCTCAACAAGAGGATATTTTATTGAGAGGATAATGTGTAGTGGGTTGTTTGAGAGAATATCTCTCTCAGCTATTGAGGCAGTCTTTGAGGGGTAGAGATGATGGGGTGTAGTCTCTGTATATATAGAGTAGTCTTCGCTTTGAGAAAATACAACACGAAAAAAACCCCAATCACATTACCGAAGCTCCCTCAAAACCCATCATACTTTTCTCTTTTGTTTTGCACACTGGTATCAGAGTTGGTTGTCCAATGGTTTATATCTTCTACCTCTAAAACCATTAGTTACCTTTCTCTCTAAATTAAAGAGATATATGTAGCCTTTTTTAGCCACAAATAGTTCTGTACCCAAAGCTTTCCTCTCTTACATACCCTCTTCCCACTAAAAGAGAGTTTTGAGCTGCTCCCAAACCTCACCCGTGAATTCCACTAGCCAAAAGTTTTTTTTTATTTGTGTGGTTGTTTAATTCTCTCAACTATCATCATGTGAACTTGCCCCCACCATTACCCATTTTTTCGAAGAGCTCAAAAGTTTATGTTTCTCACTTCCCAAAGTAGCAGCTTCATACGTGAACTTGCTTCCACTAAGTTCGGGCGGCTACTCCTTCTGAACTCATCGGGTCCTCCTCCTCCCCTATATTCACTTTCCGCCATTTGCAACTGTCCGACCAGCACCCTACAGATTCAGCCTAACACAACTAGGCACCAGGTGAACATCTCCAAACCCAACCGACTTGACTTCGATGTTTTCCTGATCGGCCGGGTCACCGGGACAATCTCGCTAGAATCGAGTCGATGTCCTTCGATTAGACCCTATGTTCTTCAAGGTCGTTCTTTTAATTTATCTCATTTTTTGGTATCTAACCTTATTCTATTTTTAGTATATTTGTCAATACACCAATTTTACACATATTTTAAAATTGAAACTTTAGTTTTAGTTCTCACCGAATGACTAGTAAGCTCGCTCTATTAGAACTAGGAAAAATTGACAAATTTAATTGTAGTAACTACGATATGTGGCATAGAAAAATAGGATATGACCCTTATTCATGACAACATCGATGATGTAATCGAATGCTGCTCCAACCCCATCGATAAATCCACACCTAAAGAAAAGAAAGGGCGAGAAAGGAAAGTCGAAGATAAAAAGGCAAAAGCCTAATGCTCATGTTCATGGGAGATAACTTGATCAAAGTTTTAAAACTTAAAAGACTTTCATGGACATGTGAAATGCTATAAAGAAAAATAGGACACGCCTCCGGTTAATATTCAACTCCTCTTGCATAAGTATAATTCTTGTCGTATGTAAGAGGGAGACAATGTCATAGAGCATGTTAATAAGATGATTGTCATGGCTAAGGACTTATCCACTGCTGGGATCTAAATCCTAAAAAGAATGCAAGTGGCAACTATTTTAAATAGTCTTCTCTCTTCCCTTACTGTGGTTGCCACCACATTGAGAATGAACCCTGCCATTAAATCTGTCACTGATCTTCCTACGCACCTAGCAATAGAACATGACTTAATAGCCAGCAAGGAAGAATCAGAACTGAACATAGTACAGCAGGAGATGAATTATGTTCGCCAGAGACGTAATGCTGGAAGCTATAAAAACCCTGGTCCTAATAAACCACAACCACGAGGACTGAAATCGTAATAGTTCAAGAGAAAGAAAGTACCCCACGGAGCCTACTATAATTGTGGAAAGTTTGAGCATTTCAGGTTCTCTTGCCCACAAGGTGAAAAGTAGAAGAATAAGGGAGGCTATAAGCATCTGGAATAAGGAGGTACTAGCAAAAGAGAATTTATCGGTGTGACGAATGGAACACTGCGATGATGGATATACGATTGGTGGATCGACTCCGGTGCGACAAGGCATATCGCAAAGGACAATAATGGAGTCACAGAGTTCATCAAGTTGAAGAAAGGAGAACAGAGAATTTATATGGGAAACACTACCTATCTCGATGTAGAAGGTATTGGTTCATACAGATTGGACCTTGGGAACAATGTTCTCATCCTCAAAGATGTGTTCTACACGTCAGGAATTCGGCGCAATTTGATCTTTGTTCCTACCTTGATGAAGAAAGGACTAGAAGTTAGGTTCTACAATAATAGGGTTTCTATAGGTAAAAATAATAAAGTGTATGCTATGAAAAAATATGTACCTGAGCATGAATTATGCATACTTCCAGTAGTTTGTAATAATTCTGATAATAAAATTTTTAATTTGAACTACTTGTCCTCTTATATTTCTGAGACTGAATTGTGGCATTCTAGACTAGGACATGCTAGTGTTTCAAAAATAAAAGAAATTATCAGAATGAACTTACCGCCTGCACTATCTAATGTTCACTTGTTACCATGTGAACATTATTTAACTGGTAAAATGACCATAAAACCTTTTATTGGTGGACAAAGAGCCAATGAACTTTTAGGGTTGATACACTCGGATATTTGTGGTCCTCTAAGTGTTAAAACTCATAGGAATAAAGAGAATTTTATTACTTTTATAGATAATTATTCCAAGTTTACACATGTCTACCTTATCTCTAAAATTAAAACCTTTGAATGCTTTATGAGATATAAGATAGAAGTTAAAATCCAACTTGGAATGAAAATAAAAAATTTGAGAACTGATAGAGGTGGGGAATATAACTCTAAAGAATTTGAGAGTTATTGTATTCAGCATGGAATTAAAAGACATACAACAATGCCCGTATACACTACAACAGAATGATATTGCTAAAAGAAAGAACAGAACATTGCTGAATGTAGTTAGATGCATGTTGTCTCATTCTGGTCTCTCCAAAAAATTTTAGGGAGAAGCATTGTTAACTGCAAACTATATTTTAAATAGAATTTTCATCAAGTCAATTGTATCTACACCTTATGAGTAATGGAATGGGAGGAAATCTAATCTGAGTCATCTCAGGAAGTGGAGATCTATAGCCCATGTTCTCATTCCATACCAACTTAGAGATAAGTTGAATTTTAAAACAAGAAGTGATTCATAGGGTATTCAAAAGTCAAAAGATTAAAAGTTCTACAATAAAGAAAAAGGGCCATTGAAAGCAGAGATGCTACATATTTAGAGAATATAGAGGAAGAGAAACAAGTTCAAGAGGAAATAGAACCTCTAACTGTAATAGATGATGATTATTATAGTGTTGTTTCCACTAATGACCCGTGATATTGTGAATGTCTAACCTTGAAAATGATGAAATACCTATGAAAAATGATGTACCTCATCAATCTTGTAGGCAACAAAAGGCCAAGAACACAACCTTCATGGATGGACGACACTTATATTCATGTGAGCCATCTTGTTTCAAGATACAAATACGTAAGAACAAGACCCTAATCTTCTGATGCGATAAAATCGATGAATCACTTATGGCTAGAAGCCATGAGATAAGAACTTGATTCTATAGCAAACAATAACCGGGAGTTATGTGATCTACCGAAAATAGAAAAGCCATAGGATGCAAATGGGTGCTTAAAAGAAATACCGTGTTGATGAATCTATTGATAAATACAAAGTATGGTTAGTCATGAAGGGTTACAAATGTATGAATAGATTTTCGTGAGACGATTCTCCCAGAGCTAAATTTACATCAATTAAAATCATTTTGGCTATCGTTGCATACCTTGATTTAGAGTTGTTCCAAATGGATGTTAAAATAGCATTACTTAACGGAGAGTTGAAGGAAGTGATATATATGCAACAACTTGAAGGTTTTCAGTGAAAGGATAGGAACATAAAGTTTACAAATTAATGAAATCTCTATATAGTTTAAAATAATTTTCTAGATGCGGTATCTCAAATTTCATGATGCAATCACCAAACATGATTTTATTCAAAATAAAATAGATAATTATATATATGTCTTGAAAAGTGAGAGAAAAGTTACTATACTATCATTGTATGTGGATGATATATTGCTCACCAGAAATGACATGAAAATATTGAATAAAATCAAAGTAGATCTCAGCGAAAAGTTTGAGATGAAAGACATGGGAGATGCATCGTATATTCTTGAAATTTAAATAATTTGAGATAGAAAGTCTAGAATGCTATGTTTAAACTAAGAAAAATATTTAAGATTAGTTCTTAAAAGGTTTGGAATGGAGAATACCAATCCGGCACCAACTCCGTTGGTCATGAAAAAAAATTGTGTAAAGAGCAAAGCCTTGGAGAGGGGCAAAAACTATTAGATGTTCCTTATGCTTAAGCAGTTGGAAGCTTGATGTGTGCAATATTGTGCACTCGACCTGATTTAGCTTATATTGTAAGTCTGGTTAGCCGATATCAAAGTAATCCGGGACTAGCACATTGTGAAGCTGTTAAAAGAATTATGAAGTATATCAGAGGTACATTGACTCACAGATTGGTTTATCAAGAAAATTCGCTTGATCTCCTCGGTGACTCTAATGTTGATTTCGGAGGTGATAAAGAAGATGCAAAGTACACTCCAGGACACTTGTTCATCTTTGGAGGAGGAGCTGTTTCTTAGAGTAGTAAGAAACAAGGGTGTGTTGCTAGATACAGATAAGAAACTAAATTTATAGCTTGCAGTATGGCAACTACACATGCTGTCTGGATAAGACGATTTTTGATTGATTTAGATCTCAATTTGTTAGAAGGACCTATTGATATTTATTGTGATAATTAAGCAGCGATTAGCTTGACCAATAGTGGCGTGAGCTCCAAAGGAAAAAACATTGAGATCCAGTATCACTATATTCGAGATATTATAGAAAACGGAGAAGTTAAAGTGACTTATATCCCTACTACAGATATGATTGCTGATCCTTTAACAAAAGGAATACCAGCGAAATTATTTCTTAAACATGTAAGTTTGATGGGACTTAGAAATAAATAAGTCCGAGTAAAATTTCATGAATAATAAAATAAGAGTTACTCTCTACGAATAGTGGGAGTAATGGTAAGAAGAAACATCTGATCACATGGATAGTGGGAGGCATATCACTTGGTTTAATTGGTTAAGTGGGAGATGTTATTTGACCCATTCAAATTAGTGACCAAATTAACCACTAATTTCTCAACAAGAGGATATTTTGTTGAGAGGATAATGGGTAGTGGGTTGTTTGAGAGAACATCTCTCTTAGATATTGAGGCGGTCTTTGAGGGGGTGGAGATGATGGAGTGTAGAGCCAAAAACTTGATGGGAAATAAACGATTACCTCCTAAGTTGCAAGTATACAACCCTTATCAAGTTATAGTATATAAGATTATCGATCCCACGAGGAACGGGAAAGTAGGGAGAGTTTTTGCTCAAGTTTTGGTTCTCAAATTATGCGCGACAATTAGGAGTTTATGTACAAATAAAATGAAAATAAGAAAATGGTGAAAGTGGATGTGGAGAGATAAAAGAGAGTGGATTGTGGATTATGTGCAAAGGAGGAGAAAATAAAGTTGAAAATGTGGTTGTGGTTATATGCACATAATAACAAAACTAGGTTTGAGATTATATGCACATGGAGGGAAAATGAGAGTGAGAGAAAATAAGTGCAAAATAAAAGAAAACAAGATTGAGAGAGATAAAGGAAAATAACAACAAATGAAAAACAAGGATAAGTGCAAAATAAAGAAGGTAAAGTATGGAGGATTAATTAAAGATATGAGGAATCTAGAGTAGATCCACTTAGCTTATCTCAATCTCATGAAGATGAGTTGGATTTGTTAGCTAGTTTCAAACAATCTCTAGGGATCCCACGAATATTAGCTCCACACTTAGAAAAGGGCAATTCCCTAGAGGGTTCTAGCCTCAAGGTGAATTAAAGAAAAGAAAAATCTATTCTAGAAAGTAAATACATTGCATGAAAGTAAATTGCAAGGAATTAAATTGCAAGAAAGTAAATTGCATGAAAGTAAATTGCATGAAAGTAAATCTAAGCTACAAAGCAATAAATGAACAAGGAAGAAAATGAAAAAGAAATAAAATAGAAACCAACAACTCCTGATCTTAATCTAATCCTCCTTTGGTCCTTGGATTAGAAGAAGAGAAAGGAAATTGAAGGGTGAAACATTTCATTTATTGTGTAACAAAGTTACAATTTTGGAAGGTCTCCTCAATTAAGAGTAACCCTCCTCTCCAAATGGAGTTTTACAAAATATTTCACACTCAAAACACTACCTTCACCCCTATTTATAGCCCAACGGAGTTGATGTGAACCATGGATCAAACCTAGCCAAAAGGAAGAGAAATCCACCATTAACTGCATCTGTTGGAAACCGACGGTTGTGACGGTTAGCCAAAGTTAGCCAACTTGGTAACCGGTTGGTCAACCGATTTGTTCCCAACCGAATTTGTCTTTTCTTGATTTTTCTTCACGAATTTCTTGGATCAATTTGGTATCTTGGGCCTTGGTTTGTCTTCGATTTGGGCTTCAAATATTGGTAGAAATTCAGAGAATTTGAGTCATTTGGGCTTTTATTCATTATTTCTTTATTAACCGCAAAATAAGATAAAATGATTATTAGTAATATCGGTATTCATATAACATAGGTAATAAGGGTATAAAAATATCATTAAAATGTGATAATCAAGTGTAGAGTAGTCTTCTTTTTGACAAAACACAACACAGAAAAGAAAAAACTCCAATCCCATTACCGGGGCCCCCTCAAAAACCCATCATACTTTTTTCTTCCATTTTCGCACATGGTATTGATTATCGCACTCAGACGGGCCACCTCCATCACCGCCCTTGGCAAAGCTGTTGATGGTCATTGTCGCAAGGGTGTTACTTGTAGTGGGAGGGAAGCAACGATATTGAGGGTACTTCTTCCCTGATTTGCAGCAATCAGAGTCATGTTCTGTGTTGCAGTGGCTAGTCTTGCCTCGTAAATATCCACTAGCGTGGCAGGATCAGACCATGGACCGATGTGCGGCTATGAGACTTAGGCTTGAAAGCGCTGCAAGCGGAACAAGAGCCATTATTTGTTTGAATTTGGAGGAGAAAAAAACTAGGGTATTTTCTTTTTTGGGGCTCCAATGAGAAAGTATTCTTTCTCTTTTTCACATATATGATTTACAAACAAATGATTCAATTTATATAGGCTTTTCATTCAATCACCTCTACCCCAAAATATCAGCCTCATTAAATCCTATCATGAACCTATTAACAACCCAATTATTTCTCATTAAGGGCATATTAATTCTCCATTAACAACCCACTTAATAATCATAATTCTTTGGATTTGTGTGAATATTTTTGATTGATTTGGTCAACCATTACTAACATCTCCCACTTGGTCAAATTAACCAAAAGATATGTCTCTCACTATCCGTGAGATCAGATGTTTTCTTCTTACAATTACTCCTACTATCCATGAAGAGTAATTCTCATTTTGTTATTCATGAAATTTTCTTGGGCTTATTTATTCCTAAGTCCCATCAAAACTCACATATTTGATAAAAGATTCTGCTGGTAATATTTTTCTCAAAGGATCAGTAATCATATCTGTAGTAGGATGTAAGTCACTTTAACTTCTCCCTTTTCTAAAATATCTCGAATATAGTGATACTGGATCTCAATGTGTTTTTCTTTGGAACTATGCGCTCCACTATTGATCAGGCTAATTGTTGCCTGGTTATCACAATAAATATCAATAGGTCCTTCTAACAAATTGAGATATAGATCAATAAAAAATCGTCTTATCCAGACAGCATGTGTACTTGCCATACTGCAAGCTACATATTAAGCTTCTTGTGTATATCTAGCAATGCACCCTTGTTTCTTGCTAATCCAAGAAACAACTCTTCCTCCAAAGATGAACAAGTGTCCCGAAGTGGACTTTCCATCATCTTTATTATCTCCGAAATCAGCATCGGAGTAACTGAGGACTACAAGCGAACTCGCTTGATAAACCAATCTATGAGTCAATGTACCTCTAATATACTTCTTAATCCTTTTAACAGCTTCCTAGTGTGCTGGTCCTGGATTACTTTGATATCGGCTAACCAGACTTATAGCATAAGCTAAATCAGGCCTGATGCATAACATTGCATACATCTGCTTCCAATTGCTTGAGTATAAGGAACATCTAATGGCTTCTGCCCCTCTCGAGGGCTTTACTCTTTACACAATCTCTTTACTATAACCAACGGAGTTCATGCAGGATTGGAATTCTCTATTTCAAACCTTTTAAGAACTGATCTTAAATGCTTTTCTTGGTTTAAACTTAATATTCTAGACTTTCTATCTCGAATTATTTAAAATTTAAGAATATATGATGCATCGCCCATGTCTTTCATCTCAAACTTTTCATTGAGATCTGACTTGATTTTGTTCAACATTTCCATGTCATTTCCGGCGAGCAATATATCATCCACATACAAAGATAATATAGTAAACTTGCTCCCACTTTTTAAGATATATACACAATTATCTAATTTATTTTGAACAAAACTAAGTTTGGTGACTGCATCATGAAACCTAAGATACCATTGTCTAGAAGATTGTTTTAAACCATACAGATTTTATTAACTTGTAAACTTTATGTTCATGCCCTTTTACCTAAAAACCTTCAGGTTGTTGCATGTTTATCACTTCCTTCAACTCTCCATTGAGGAATGCTGTTTTAACATCCATTTAGAATAACTGCAAATTAAGATATGCAATAATAGTCAAAATATTTCTAATGGATGCAAATTTAGTTACAGGAGAATACGTCTCCTGAAAATCTATTCCTACCTTCTGGTTGTAACCCTTAGCAACTAATCATATTTTGAATTTATCAATAGACCCATTAACACGGTATTTTTTTTGAGCACCCATTTGCATCCTATGGCTTTCCTATTTTCTGGTAGATCACTTAGCTCTCAAACCGTGTTCTTTTCTATAGAATCAAGTTCTTGTCTCATGGCTTCCAGCCATAGATCTGATTCATGTGATTTCATCGCATCAGAGAAGTTTAAGGGATCTTGTTCTTCTATATTTGCATCTATCGAGAAACAAGATGGTTCACATGAATACAAATAGTAATCATCCATCCATGCAGGTTGTGTTCTAGGCCTTTTATCTAAAACACATATATGCTGAGGTTTATCATTTTCTATAGGTATTTTATCATTTTTAAGGTTAGGTTCATTCATAATATCAAGATCATTAGTAGGAACATTACTGTAATAATCATTATTTATTACAGTTAGAGGTTCTGTTTCCTCTTGAACTTGTTCATCTTTCTCTAGATTTTCTAGAAATGTAGCATCTCTACTTTCAATGACTCCTTTTTCTTTATTATAGAACCTATAACCTTTTGATTTTTCTGAATACCCTATGAATCTACATTTCATTATTTTAAAGTCTAACTTATCTCTAAGTTGACTTGGAATGAGAACATGGGCTATACATCCCTATTTCCTGAGATGACTCAGATCTGATTTCCGCCCATTCCATAACTCATAAGGTGTAGATGCAACTGATTTGGTGAGAATTCTATTTAAAATATAGTTTACAATTAATAATACTTCTCCTCAAAATTTCTTGGAGAGGCTTGAATGAGACAACATGCATCTAACTACATTTAACAATATTTTATTCTTTTTTAGCTACACCATTATGTTGTGGTGTGTATGACATTATTGTATACCTTTTAATTCCATGCTAAACACAATAACTCTCAAATTTTTAAAGTTATATTCGCCACCTCTATCGTTCTTAATATTTTGATATTTCTTTGAAGTTGATTTTCAACGTCTGTCTTTTATCTCTTAAAGCATTCAAAATCTTTTAATTTTCCACAGATAAGATAGACATGTGTAAACTTAGAATAATCATCTATAAAGGTAATAAAATATTCTTTATTACCATGAGTTCTAACATTTAAGGGACCACAAATATCCGAGTGTATCAATCCTAAAAATTCATTAGCTCTTTGTCCGCCAATAAAAGATTTCCTGATCATTTTACCAGTTAGACAATGTTCACATGGTGATAACTGAATATTAGACTGTCCATGCAACAAGTTCATTCTGGTAATCTGATTCATTTTAAAATACTAGCATGTCCTACTCTAGAATGCCACAGACTCAGAAATATAACAGGACAAGTAGTTCAAATCAGAGTTTTCATTACCAGAATTATTACAAACTACTAGAAGGATACACAATTCATGCTCGGATACATATTTTCCTATAGCATACACTTCCTTATCCTTTCCTATAGAAACCGTGTTATTAAAAAATCTAACTTCTAGCCCTTTTTTCATCAAGCAGGGAACATAGATCAGATTATGCCAAATTTCTGGCACATAAAATACATCTTTGAGGGCAAGAACATTATCCCCAAGGTCTAATCTGTATGAACCAATGCCTTCTACATCGAGATAGGCATTATTTCCCATATAAATCTTCTGTTCCCCTTTTTTAGCTCGATGAAATCTATCATTCTGTGCTTATTCTTGGCAATATGCCATGTTGCACCAGAATCTATCCACCAACCCTCAATATTCGTCATTACGGCCTTACATTCTGTCACATAGACAAATTCCTTTTTATTAGTACCCCCTTGTTCTAGGTGCCTATATTCACCCTTATTCTTCTGCTTTCCTCGTGGACTGATAAACTTAAAATGTCCAAACTTTTTACATTTATAGCAGGTTACATGGGATACATTTCTTTTATTAAATTGTTGTAATTAGGATATGTCAGGTGTGGTTTATTAGGGCTATGGTTCGGATAGCTTCTAGTTTGTTGCCTCTTGTCTACATCATATTTTCTTGTTGCACCAAATACATTTCTAGTTCTTTCCTACTGGCTATCAGTTCTTGTTCTTTAGCTAATTGTACTGACAAACCGTGTGTTTTAAATTAGCCAACTTAGATAAAACATATTTCATAGCCATACTGATG